>JAMLFY010000071.1:0-82726 GCA_030441495.1 Dalbergia oliveri
TTAAGGTTGGCAAAGGTAAGCTTAAAGCTCTTCCAAAACATGTGATTTAAGTTTCTTAAACAAAATCTTTAGTAAGCTACTTAACATTTTTATCAAACTTTGTACAAGTAAAGGAAAAAAATGAAAACCGAAACCATTGAGGAAGAAAAAAGGAAATGAGAACTGAAATCTAAAGTAAGGAAAAGAAAAAGGAAACCGAAATCATGTATGGTCCAAGACCAAGTTTTCAAGCTTTAGAGGTTTCTCACATGGTATCCATAAGACAATTATCTTGAAACCTCATTATCAAGCCAAAGTTTTTCTCATCAACAAGTCTCTAAGGCCTAAATGAAAAGGAGGATAGAAAGAGTTTTGAAAACTAAGAAAAAACTAAAACTTTTCTTAAAGAAAGTAAACAAAACTTTGAAAATAAACCCTTACCAAATGAAGTCTTGGATGAGATGAAAGAAAGCTTGGTTTTTGATGAATTGAGAAGACAAAATCTCTCTTTGATGGTGATGATGATTCGGCCAAAGAGGAAACACAAGGAAGGTGAATTTTCTTGGAAGTGTGAGCTTGGGAGTGGAAAGGTTTAGTGTTTGAGAGGTGATTTGAGGTGGGCGAAGTGGTTTAAGGTTGTTTATGGTGTTTGTGGTGGTGGGAAAGTTTCTTTGGTGATGGAGGAAGAACAAGATGAAGAGAATTTAAGAGGAAAAGGAGAGAATTGCAAGAAAGCTTTAACTTAGCAAAGGTTCTAAAGTGTAACCAAGTTCACTAAGGCATGGTATTTATAGAAAAAATGTAACAATGAGGTTGAAATAGGGAAGAAGGCCAATGGCTTCTCATGGCCTTTGGGGAGGAAAATATCTTCAAACATTAGTCATTCAAAGGCATGGTTGAAGGTATGGCCAAGTATAGTCCAAGGTATGGTTTGAGATATGGTTCTTTGAGTGAAACAAAATCAACATGTGACACAAATGGAAGGGTATGTATTCGGCCATGTGCAGCCAAGAGGGAGCAGAAATTGTTCATCTAATTGTGGTTTAATGATGTGTTTAGGGGTATCTTTGATTAAGGTTTTGATTAGGAGTTTGGAAGAAGGTGTTTAGGTGAGGTAATAGTCAATTAAGGTTGTCAAGATCTTATTTAGGGGGTGGTCTTGCTAGATTAAAAAATTAAAAACTCTTTTCAAGTCAAATTAAATCATAGACACAATTCCTTGATTTAAGGAATTGGAGAAAGAATTTACTATTCAAGATTCCATGAGTAGGAATCTTGAATCTAAGAATGAAATTAGAGTTTAACTAAGCAATCTTAGGTTCTAATAATAATAAATTATTTTGACTCTAGATTGATTATCAAAATTAATTAATCTTCCATTAGAGCCTAATATTGCTTAGGTTTGGTTAATTGTATCATTAGGCTCACTGGACACGTTCTAGGGCAAGGTAATTTTACACTAAACCTCAGGACCTCCTAGGCTGACAACTATCATGATCCACTCATAAACATCATTCCGACTCCCTGAAAAATTTTGGGCTCAAATGGCACATTTGCCCGTGTAAAACTTATAGGGTATTTTGGTCATTTTGAGCTAAAATTTGGAAAATGAGATTTTCACCTCATATCAAACACTACAATCATAATCCCCTTCAAACACTGAGTTGGCCCATTCAGTACTGCCGAGTTCGCTACCTCGTGTTCCAGGAAATGACCTCAGGCATTTTGGTCATTTGTACTCAGCAAAACTGGGCATTACACAAACCACCACACGTCCACCACAAATCATCTCTAAGACACATAACCTTTCCATTCCATGACACAAAAACTCAAGAAAAATCCTCCACCCACCTTGTGTTGCCTTGGCTCCAAGAAAAGACTTTTTCTTCTCATTTCAACACACAAGATCAAGCTTCCTCATTTTCAACTAAGAAACAACCTTGGTAGGGATTTTGTTTTGAGTTCTTCTCTTGTTTCTTTTTCATTTTAGATTTGATGATGGATGAATGGCTATGTTTTTGCTCTTTTCTTTCCTTCCACTTCGGTTTTGAACTTTCCTTTGCTTCCTTCTCTTTCAGTTTTATGGTTGTTGGATGGTTAAAAACCATGGCTTGATGATGAGAGATCTTGATGGTGGGGTTCATACCGCCATGTGATTGACCTTTAAAGCCCAAAGTCTTGTTTCTTTTTTTTGTAACACCCTAATTTTATAACCTAATTTTCTTTAGAAATTAATAGAGGATTTATTAATGCAAATATTAAGATTCTAGACGTAGCAATGATGAGAATGACTATATGTTTGAGCAAAAAAATGTGAAAAGTATTTTGCAGGCCTGCAGGCCTTGTAGTCGAAACCTTAGGTTCGGACCCAAGGTTCCCAAAATTAGGAAAACATGAGAAATAAGGTTAGAAATAAGTGGAAATGAAAGTTTGATGCTTAGAATTTATTTTCGGGTAATATTGAATTAATCAGGTACGGCGTTTATTGATTCGGAAATTTAGTGCGAATTCTAACACTGAAAGCTAGTTAATCCTACAAATTAATGATGTTTATCCTTTTGATGGCCACATGAATGGCTAAGATTTCATCTTGAATGAAAGATCAAATCATAGCCATTGATATCAATTTCTTTTAACAATAATTAATTACATTTTGTAACCAACCAATAAGAAGCCACCTTATAAGATTAACATGAACCACCTAACCCCATAATTCTCCATCATAATTCTCGGCCAAACAAGAGGAGATCAGAGGACTCCATTGTTCTCTTCACAATAAGCTTCAAACCTTAGATTTCAACCCCAAAAACCTTGTTGAAACCAAATTTCCCTTAACCAAACTTGTTCTACACTTCAACTTCTATAAATATAACCGATTAGAATCTCCAAACTTCACTCTATTACCTCACTCATCACTGATTAGAGGAGGGTTTGAGTGAGTTTTAAGAGCTTTTGAACAAAGAACCTCCATCTTGGAGCAAAACTAGAAACTAGAACACATTAGCTTCCAAGGGTAGGGTTTTTGTTGCCCTTTCTTGTTGGATTTTTCTGTTTTGTTTTGGTTGCCCTAAGTCCAAAAATTATAGTTATATTGATGGATATTATGTTGATATTGATGTGTTAATTTTGGTAGTAGGTTTGGATGATGATAAGAATCACTTTACTCAAAAAGATGTTAAGTGATACTTGCTGGATTTTTGGGTCTTGGATGCATGCATGGTCACGATTTTTCTGGCATGTTGTGGTCATTTTCATGAGCTGAAAAATTTATATGTTCAAGTTAACATCTTGGAGTAGCTCCACGAATTTTCTTGGGTTCTGATTTTGAGTCAAACTGATTTAGAAAATTCAGTAACCGAAATTGTAGAGATGCTACCTGAACTGTTGGAACTGAGGCTGTGAATTTGTATAATTTTATTAACATACCAAATGATTGAGTTATCCTTTGAAATTTTTACAGGAAGTGTATAACACATGGAACTATTACTGTAAATTTTATTGTGATTTATTTCAATCAGTTTATAGGGTTAAAAATTGTGAGAACCCTGGCCTGACCTGTGAATTGGTGGTCTCTGGCCACTAAATTTGTACAATTTCCTGATGGGGTTTGAGAGCTTAGGAGTGTTGAAATTTTACAGGGCATCCTAGACACATTGAAGTGTCATGGAAAATTTTATGGCCCTTGAACCAACCATTAGACAGGTACATTAAATATTGGTACTGAAATGATAAATCTACCCATGTGCTGAAAAGGTGAAAAAGCCTTAAATTAATGATGACATAGTATATAGTTCAAGTATCTAGTATATGAATGCATACTAATTGTTTTAAAGTTTGTTTACAAGGCATGAATGAGACTCCAATGTAATTGAATGCCTACATGTATGGTAAGCATGCCTTTGAAAAAGAGAAATAACATGATGCAATTATATGAGAAAAGAGAATGTATAAACTTCACTTGTGCATGTTCTAACATATGGGGAAAATAATAGATAAGGCTTATACAGGTTAATTAGGGAAGGCCAAAGTAAGGACTTTCCTAGGAATTTTATGAGTCGATGGATGAATCGGCTAGGGATAGAACTGTGTGTGATTTGGAAATGGAAAAAAATGAAGTCCGATGATCATGAGTAGGAATGAGCTCATATCCTAGCAGTCTATTGTCCTTTTTGGAATTCTCTAATGTAGACACCTCTTGATGTGATATTAAGCCTCCCTTGTGTTAATAAAAGAAAATGCATGAAATGGGATTCCATGGCTCCAAATAGCAATGCATAATTCATTATTGCGGTTGTATCTTATTTCACATAATGTACATACTTTGGTAATGGTGCTTATAATTCTTGCATGAGTATTCTTATGTGCATTTCAGTTGATGTTGATTTCTATATCGTATATGTGGACTACCTACTGAGAATTTTATAATATCTCATCCCTATGTACATATATGTTGTATTGCATTTAGATGCCATCGGTGATTCTTTTCCTTGACTCGCCCCAGTGGTAGTGGCACTACGATTCGGACTGGACTCCCTGTACATTGTGGCCTATTCCAAGTTGAGCCTACGTATTCTTCAGTCGTTAGGACTTCTGTATTTACCCAAGAGTTTTACCCTTTATTTTCCGTATGATTGTGTGCCTCTACACATGGCACATCCTGATGTTTTTGTAGCCCCACCAGCACCACCTCTGGCCTCATCCAACAAATGACCCTTCATCATCATCCTCCTCAGACTCGAACCTTTGAGGGGGCCCAGATGCCCAGGTGGAGGCAAGGCCATTGCCGATGGCCAATGGCTTCCTGGAGGACGATACGGATTCTCAGAGACTTTTGGCGTGTACATAGTAGTAGTGTGGTGTTAGGACTTTGCTAGCCTAGTTTGATGTACTATTAATGTTTTCAGGTCCGTTGTATCTATATGTTATTTTGTTGGCCGATACTTGAGCAGGTAGGTCTTACGAGGGCTAGTTCCGTCTGTTATGAGGTTTCTTACTAGCTTGGGGTCGTCTCGTTTGCTTTACTAATGTAGTGTAAACACTGTAACTGAAACCTTATGTTCATATATGTATAAATGAGTTTCACAACCTATGTATCTAAATCTCTTTAGTACCTTATATGTCGACTAGTATAGTTTTTGAACTTAAGTAGTACTCTGTTAATTTCTATGTCAATACTCGAGTAGCACATGGTAATTAGGAGGGTGTTACATTATGGTATCAAGAGCCAGACTATCCTATCAACCTGAGGATTGGACCGACTATGCTTCTGTAGTAATTGTCATGCATTATGATGCATATATGGATATATGTGTGTGTATGACTGCGGTTAGAAATGTTGTGGGTTACTGCCACACTTGGATTGGTATTGAGCCTGATCAACTCAATATTTTGTTTGGTGTGACAGGAATCAATGACTTCAAATCGGCAAACTAGGAGCGGAGCAGGAAATGACGCAGAATTGATGAATACTTTTCATAGATGGCAACGGCAATGAGAGAACAAGCTGCCATTGCTAACCGAATGATGGAAAGACTGAACCGCAATGAGGAGCAAAACCCTGGTAACGTGAGTGGAAATGATAAAGAATATAAGAAATTTGCGAGTTTCAAGGCAAACCCCCCACCTTTCGAGGAGCTTTTAACCCTTTAGAAGAAGAATGGATCAAGGCAATGGAAAAGTCTTCTCGTTTTGCCCTCAGGAGATTTAAAAGGTGGCTTTTGCTACCTACATGCTAAGCAGATGTGGAATTTTGGTGGGTTGGTACAGTGGATTATTGAAGCTTCCGACTAAAGTCCTGGGATGTCTTCAAAGAGGCTTTCTACCATAAGTACTTCCCTACTGAAAGGACGCGAAGTTAGAGTTCATGGCTCTTAAACAAGGACCTATGAGTGTAGAGAGATCCTGCTAAATTTGAAGAGCTTTGAAGTTTTCTATGATTTACCAATGAGACCCTGACAAATCTTGGAAGTGTATGAAATATGAAGGGGGTTTACGTGAAGACATAGAAGCATCTAAGCCTCATGGAGATCCGAGACTATCCTACTTTGGTGAATAAGTGTCGCGTGTTGAGGAGTTGAACAAGAAGCTTGCCAACTCAAGTATGCACAAAGCAATGCCAGGAAGGATTAGCACCCAGGGTCCTCATTCAAGCCTGTAAACCGTCTAGGGGAAGATTCCATCTAACAACAACAACAACAATAGAGGGAAGGCTTCAATCCCAAGACATAAGACGAGAGTGCCCAATGTGGGAAATATCATGGGAACAAGCCTTGCTGGACAACACAAATTGTTTGCTTCGGTGGAAAACCGGACACAAGATATTTGAGTACCCCAACAAGAAAGTTCAGCAGCCCACTAGGCCACAACAACAAGGGCGCATTTTATGTAAGTGCCAACGAAGCTTCTCATCTCTACTTATTTAGGTAAGTGTGAAATAAATGGTAATATCCTAGATGTATGTATGATTTGGGTGCACTCATTCTTTCATATCCCATGATTGTGTACAAAGGTTAAGATTATCTGTGTCTAAGTTACCCTATGATCTTCCTGTTCCACTCCCAACCGGTCCTATTAGGACTTGTTATGCATGCATGAATCTTCCTCTTCTTATAGACACTAGAGAATTTACTCCAACTAGTTTGTCTCTCTTATCTGGTTTAGAAGTAATCTTAGGCATGGATTGGTTGGTACCTAATTATGTTCTTTTACATTGTCCAAATAGAACTTGTGTTTCTTCCCATGCTGCCTTCTATCCTATGGTTCCCTTTTCCTTTTATTTAGACCTAGTGACACCTAACCCTAGTAAGGTGGACCGTCGGAATATGTTCTCCTCTCCTAGTGAAACTGAAAGTAACCAAGAATTGAGCACGATTCCAGTGGTGAGGGATATCCAGATGTGTTCCAGATGATATTCCGAGTTTCCACCTAAGAGGGAGATTGAATTCTCCATTGAATTGGTCCAGGATTGGTCCTATCTCAATTGCTCCTTAGGATGTCACCCTTAGAGTTGAAGGAATTAAGCAGAGATTGAAGAACTGTAGGGAAACATTTCATTAGACCAAGTGCCTCTCCTGGAGCCCCTTTCTTTGGTAAAGAAAAAGGATGGGGGCATGAGGCTTTGCGTGGATTATAGGCAATTGAACAAAGCGACTATCAAGAACAAGTACCCTTTGCCAAGGATTGACGACCTTATGGACCAGTTGTGGGGCAACCGTTTCTCAAAGATTGATCTTAATTAGGTTATCATCAAGATTCGAGTTGAGACGAGGACATTCCAACTGCTTTAGAACTCGATATGGACATTATGAGTAGGGTGATGTCTTTTGGATTGACCAATGCTCTCAGTATTTATGGATTATGAACGAATCTTCCACCCCTACTTGGATAAATTTGTGGTTGTCTTTATAGACGATATACTTATCTATTCAAGGAAGAAGAACATGCGGAGCATCTTCGGATGTTACAAATCCTAAGAGAAAGGAAGTTGTATGCTAAGTTGTCAAAATGTGAGTTCTAGATGGAAGAGGTTAGGTTTCTTGGCCATGTGGTATCAGGAGGAATCTCCAGATCCAGCAAGAGAATAGGATCTCATTGGGGATGACCAACCACGTTATGGAGATTGGAGTTTCCTAGGGCTTGCCTGGATACTATAGGCGATTTATCATGGGTTTTTCTCAAATAGCATTACCTTTGACTAAGTTAACCCTAAGAACGCAAATTTAAGTGGACACCAGAGTGTGAAACTAGTTTCCAAGAGTTGAAACAAAAGTTGACCATGGCTCCAATTAATATTACCCAATCCTCATGAACCCTTTGAGGTTTATTGTGATGCTTCTAATAAGGGTTTAGGGTGTGTGTTGATAGGTTTAAATGTGGTTGCCTATGCCTCTCGCAGTTGAAGCCCCATGAAGTAAACTACCCAACTCATGACCTTGAACTTGAGCGTGGCCTTTGCTCTAAAAATCTGGCGACACCATCTTTATGGTGTTCACCAGTCTTCTTCTAATCATAAAAGCTTAAAATACCTTTTTGATCAGAAAGAGTTGAATATGAGGCAAAGAAGGTGGATGGAGTTCCTCAAGGATTACGAGTTCAGTCTAAATTACCACCCAGGTAAAGCAAATGTTGTGGCAGATGCCTTAGCAGGAAATCCCTGAGTGTATCATGCATGATGATCAAGGAAAGGAGCTAGTGGGAAGCTTTAAGAGGCTTAGTGTGGGTATGTTGTGAACCTAAAGGGTGTGAGGTTAGGTCAATAGAGTAACGAGTGAGTTCAGGAACGAATTTTGGCTGCACAACCCGAAGATCAAGAGCTTCAAGAGATTTTAAACCGTCCATACAAAGAAGTTGCAGAATTTACTCAAGACCAGCGAGGTATATGGAGGTATAAGGACGGGGTATGTGTACCTGCAAGTGGTCTTAAGGGGAGATCTTAAGAGGCTCATAGAGGGCGAATTCACCATACACCCTGGGACTAGTAAAATGTATGAGATCTTAAGAGGATGTTTTGGTGGCCCGGATGAAGAGGAACATAATGGAGTTTGTTCAGAAATGTCTAACTTGCCAGAAAGTTAAAATATAACACAAAAGCCAGCTGCACCTTGCACCCTTAGAAATTTCAGAATGGAAGTGGGAAGTATCTCCATGGACTTTGTAATGGGTTTACCAAGGACATCATTGGCCATGATGCTATATGGGTTATAGTGGATAGAGTTGACCAAGTCTGCTCATTTCTTACCCATCAAGGCTAGTTATCCTTTGGATAAGTTAGCTTCTTTGTACATCCAGAAATAGTGAGGCTACACGGTGTTCTTTCTTCAATAGTTCGATGGGATCCCTTTTACTTCAAGATTCTGGGAGCTTTCCAAAGGGCCTTTGGAACCAAACTTTGTTTAAGTACGGCTTATCACCCCAAAGGATGGATAGACCGAACGCACCATACCGACTTTGGAGGATATGCTGAAGCATGTGTGATTGAGTAGAAGGGAGTTGGGACAAATTGCTTCCCTTGGTGGAGTTTGCTTATAATAATAGCCATCATGCCAGTATTGGCATGGCCCCGTATGAAGCTTTATATGGGAGGAAATGTCAGTCTCCTTTGTGTTGGTACGATTTGGGGAAGCAAGGTTTTTGGGACTCGATAGTTAATCAGACGACGGGACAAATCCAGAAAATCAAGGATAAAATCCTCGACTCAGAGTCGTCAAAAGAGCTATGCGATAAGAAGAAGCCTTTAGAATTTCAGGAGGGAGAACATGTATTCCTGAAGGTTACACCTACTACGGGAGTGTAGAGCCCTAAGAGTAAAAAAGTTGTCACCTAGGTTCATAGGCCCTTTTCAAATCCTTCGACGGATTGGGTTACGCTTATCAAATAGCCTTACCCCCACATCTATCCAATCTTCATGATGTCTTCCACGTATCTCAACTTAATGTATCATCCAGATCCAAACCATATCATTGAACCCGAATCCATCCAGTTACGGGATGACTTGACGTTTCAAGCCCCTCCATTCAGATCGTGGATAAGAGAAGTCAGGCAATGAGAAATAAATCAGTGCAACTGGTAAAAGTGGCTTGGGTGGAGCAAGTGAAGAATATACATGGGAACTAGAGTCAAACATGAAGAACCTTGGAGTTGTTTCTAGGTATGAAATTTTGAGGACAAAATTTTTATTAAGGTGGGTGGTAATGTAACACCCTAATTTTATAACCTAATTTTCTTTACAAATTAATAGAGGACTTGTTAATGCAAATATTAAGATTTGAAGACGTAGCAATAATGAGAAATGACTATATGTTCGAGCCAAAAAAAAAATGTGAATAGTATTTTGCTGCTTAAGGCCGCCCGGACAGCTTAAACCTAGGTTCGGGACCCAAGGTTCCCAAAATTAGGAAAACATGAGAAATAAGGTTAGAAATAAGTGGAAATGAAAGTTTGATGCTTAGAATTTATTTTCGGGTAATATTGAATTAATCAGGTACGACGTTTACCCGTTCGTGAAATTTCATGTGCGAATTTTAACACCGAAAGCTAGTTAATCCCTACAAATTAATGATGTTTATCCTTTTGATGGCCACATGAATGGCTAAGATTTCATCTTGAATGAAAGATCAAATCTTAGCCATTGATATCAATTTATTTTAACAAGAATTAATTGCATTTTGTAACCAACCAATAAGAAGCCACCTTATAAGATTAACATGAACCACCTAACCCCATAATCTCCATCATAATTCTCGGCCAAACAAGAGGAGATCAGAGGACTCCATTGTTCTCTTCACAAAAAGCTTCAAACCTTAGATTTCAACCCCAAAAACCTTGTTGAAACCAAAATTCCCCTTAACCAAACTTGTTCTACACTTCAACTTCTACAAATATAACCGATTAGAATCTCCAAACTTTACTCTATTACCTCACTTATCACTGATTAGAGGAGAGTTTGAGTGAGTTTTAAGAGCTTTGGAACAAAGAACCTCCATCTTGGAGCAAAACTAGAAACTAGAACACATTAGCTTCCAAGGGTAGGATTTTGTTGCCTTTGTTGGATTTTTCTGATTTGTTTTGCCTTGCCCTAAGTCCGAAAATTCTAGTTATATTGATGGATATTATGTTGATATTGATGTGTTAATTTTGGTAGTAGGTTTGGATGGTGATAAGAATCACTTTACTCAAAAGGATGTTAAGTGATACTTGCTGGATTTTGGGTATCTTGGAAGGATGCATGGTCACGATTTTTCTAGGCATGTTGTGGTCATTTTCATGAGCTGAAAAATTTATATGTTCAATTAACATCTTGGAGTAGCTCCACAAATTTTCTTGGTTCTAATTTTGAGTCAAACTGCTTTAAAAAATCAGTAACCGAAATTGTAGAGATGCTGCCTGAATTGTTGGAACTGAGGCTGTGAATTGTATAATTTTATTAACATACCAAATGATTGAGTTATCCTTTGAAATTTTTACAGGAAGTGTATAACACATGGAACTATTACTGTAAATTTTATTGTGAGTTATTTCAATCAGTTTATAGGGTTAAAAATTGTGAGAACCCTGGCCTAATCTGTGAATTGGTGGTCTCTGGCCACTAAATTTGTACAATTTCCTGATGGGGTTTGAAAGCTCCAGTAGTGTTGAAATTTTTACAGGGCATCCTAGACACATTGAAGTGTCATGGAAAATTTTTATGGTCCTTGAACCAACCATTAGAGGGTACATTAAATATTGGTACTGAAATGATAAATCTGCCCATGTGCTGAAAAGGTGAAAAAGCCTTAAATTAATGATGACATAGTATATAGTTCAAGTATCTAGTATATGAATGCATACTAATTGTTTTAAAGGTTTGTTTACAAGGCATGAATGAGACTCCAATGTAATTGAATGCCTACATGTATAGTAAGCATGCCTTTGAAAAAGAAAATAACATGATGCAATTATATGAGAAAAGAGAATGTATAAACTTCACTTGTGCATGTTCTAACATATGGGGAAAAAGAAGACAAGGCTTATACAGGTTAATTAGGGAAGGCCAAAGTAAGGACTTTCCTAGGAATTTTATGAGTCGATGGATGTATCGGCTAGGGATAGAACTGTGTGTGATTCGGAAATGAAAAAAATGAAGTCGATGATCATGAGTAGGAATGAGCTCATATCCTAGCAGTCTATTGTCCTTTTTGGAACTGTCTAATGTAGACACCTCTTGATGTGATATTAAGCCTCCCTTGTGTTAGTAAAAAGAGAAAATGCACGAAATGGATTCCATGGCTCCAAATAGCAATGCATAATTCATTATTGCGGTTGTATCTTGATTTCATATAATGTACATACTTTGGTAGTGGTGCTTATAATTCTTGCATGAGTATTCTTATGTGCATTCAATTGATGTTGATTTCTATATCGTATATGAGGGACTACCCTCTTAGAATTTTATAATATTCTCATCCCTATGTACATATATGTTGTATTGCATTCAGATGCCATCGGTGATTCTCCTTGACTCGCCCCAGTGGTAGTGGCACTACGATCCTGACTTGGACTCCCTATAGCTGTGGCCTATTCCCAGATCCAGGCCTACGTATTCTTCAGCCATTCGTTCAGTACTTTGTATTTACCCTAGAGTTCGACCCGATTTTCCGTATGATGGTGTGCCTCTACACATGGCACATCCCAATGTTTTTGTAGCCCACCAGGCACCACCTGCCTTCTCTCAGCAGACGACCCTTCGTCGTCATCATCCTCCTCAGACTCGGACCCCCGAGGCCCAGATGCCCCAGGTGGAGGCGAGGCCATCATGCCGATGGCCAATGGCTCCCTGGAGGATACGGATTCTAGAGACTTTTAGCGTGTACATAGTAGTAGTGTGGTGTTAGGACTTTGCTAGCCTGAGTTTGATGTACTATTAAATGTTTTCAGGTCCGTTTGTATCTATATGTTATTTGTTTGGCCGGATACTTGAGCAGGCTCTCTAGACGAGGGCTAGTTCTGTGTTACGAGGTTTCTTACTAGCTTGGGGTCGTCTCGTTGCTTTACTGATGTAGTGTACACACTATAACTGAAACCTGATGTTCATATATGTATAAATGTGTTTCACAACCTATGTATCTAAATCTCTTTAGTACCTTATATGTCGACTAGTATAGTTTCTACGTAAGTAATACTCTGTTAATTTCTATGTCAATACTCGAGTAGCACATGGTAATTAGGAGGGTGTTACATTTTCCTTTAAGAATGAGATAAAGATGGAATACTTGTTGGTTCCTTTGAAATATTTTCTTTCTTTGATATTCAAGACCATAGCTTGATGATGAGGGTTGTTAATGATGTTTGTGAAATCATCATATATGTGACCTCTAAAGCTCAAGGTTTCATTTTCGGTTTCAAATAGTGTATGACAAGTAAAATGCTAGTTGGTTTTCTTTATTGGTTTTTCTTTGAGCTTAATGGTAAGTCTAAGAAATGAGGTTCTTAGAACCATGGTGTTGAGAGACTCTAATGTTCACTTCCATTTGTTAAGATTGATTAGGCTTGCAAGTATCATTCTTTAAAGTCTTGAAATGAGCTCTAGTAAGATATAAAAATGGACTTGTATCATGTTTATATTTCAAGCTCTTACATCTCATGTTTATGTTTCAATGCATTGCATATCATGTTTATTTTCAAGTCATCACCTTAAATCTTGAAACTCAAGAAATGGACTTGCATTTCCATATTTAAATTTCAAGTCTTGCATTTCATGTTTATATTTCATGTTATCACCTAAACTTTAAAAACTTAAAAATAAACTTGCATTCCTATATTTATATTTCAAGTCTTGCACATCATATTTATATTTCCAAGCCATCACCTTATAATACAAAGACTAAAAATGAGATTGCATAGCATGTTTATGATTCTTGTTATCACCTAAATCTTTAGAGCTCAACGATTTGCCATTGTATCTTAAATGGGAATTTTGATCATGGCTATTTCTCTTGAATGTATTTCGGCCATGATATAATGTTGGTTTTGGAATGGATTTTATTTTATTTTAAGGTTCAAAACTTGTGTCTTGTAATTTTTTTTTTTTGGAAAGAATTGGAAACTCTAAAAGTATTAAAAATATGATTTTCATGGACAAAACCTTTTTAATGGAATCTTTATTTTTGCTACTGCCCTAAGGGTTATTATTTATCTTTTCAAAGGGGTAAATTGGTTTTAAGTGTTTTCATTGACTTAGAATAAATTTAGAGAAAACCTAGTAACTAGAAATGATTAATATTTCAATTTTCAATGCTTTTAGAAATTAAAATTATGGCTACTATTTTGATCTTTCTAAATATGTAACATGCTGTTTGGAATGGTTTAGATGTGTGAAAATTACTATTAATTGTTGTAAAAATCATTCTTGGCTCTTTAAGCAAAACTAGTAACTATAAATGTGTAAAATTGTAATTTTTGAAAGCTTCTAGAAATTTGAACTTTGGCTATGCTTGAAATTATTTGATTATGTATGGTGCTATTTGGGATTGTCTAATTGTGTAGAATTTGCTAATAATTAGTGTAATAATTATTTTTAGCACTTGGGGAAAAACTAGTAACTAGAAAGGATTAAAAATGTGATTTCTAGAGCACTTAGGAATTGAAATTATGGATTCTGTTTCAGCATATATTAATTGTAACACCTAACTCTTAACCTCATACGCTCTAAGTCGCATTTCGGTTAGTTCAGTTGTTACGCCTTTGTTTTAGATCTTGACTTACTTTTCTCTAAAATACGAATAATAAAATATGCTAAAATTTTTCTTTTCGAACTTAATACTTAAAATGTGAGCCACGTGTGCGTAAACATAGCGATTAATACACACATGATATATCAAACGTATACACATCATCAAAACATGTATGAGCAAGCCATAGTATAATCACAACATTAGTTATATTAACATGTCATAGTCACATCATAATGACGATGTCCTCTAACATGAGGACATCTAAACACAACAAATAAGATGAACGTACACAAGCCCAATGCTAAACATTACTATAGCACTACTAGGCTAGTCTTCACACTTCCGTTGTGCCCTATGATCCTGGATGGCGTAGTTCCTATGCTTGTGCATCAAAGGTGGTCGCAAACATCCACATCATTCACGTCTAAGACGATACGGAAGAAAGGAAAAGGGATGAGAAACTTATGCAAGATTCTCAATAGGGCTCCAATTTAACACAAGTGTCATCGTCGTTGCCCCCAGCCACTTTAGGTTTCATTATGAAAGAGGTGTACATGCATAGGTTCAGTTTTAATTTCTCAAATCCTATTATCCGAAGTGGGTGTCTTTTAGCATGGTCTTAATGTCATGAATGCATCAGATATCTTATGTATGCATGACAATACCTCTGGAATGTACAGAAGTAAATAACACATATCACTTAATCGAATGCACCAGTGAAATAGAAATGAAACATATGCATGTGCGTCTTTTACTTTATCATGATTGAACTCTCCAAGTTCCTTTCTTTTTACTTTTCCACCCTCATCATGGTCACCAAAATCCACCCAACAGCCTCCCGACAATTTTCTCATGGTCACCAAAACTCCGAACGCCTTCTGCCTAGGAATGAGCTCAATCCTAACTAGTCGTCACAAGATTTCATATGGGGCAAAAGAGGGGAATCTCATATCTTTCTTGGATCACCCCTACAACCCTTAACTCTAGGAAGTCATAAATGGGATCATTTCCACATTAGCATATTATGTATGGATGCAACATGAGCACGAAATCATAGAGTATTATCAAACAAGTCATAACAAGATGCAACATCACAACTTTATCATATACTTTACTCTTGATTTCTAACATATGTAATACTCATGGCATGCTAGGTAATATAAATCATGTCACATGCATTCCTAATAAGTAATCATGCAAGATTATAACTTCACATGAGCATCCATATCATAGATTCATTTCCTCATAAACAAAACACTCATTTTTGCACATATAGGGTCCTGGTAATCGATTACACATTTCTGGAAAATCTACCAGAATCGAAACTGGTTCTGGAAAGGAAGGACAATAGAGTAATCAATTACATGAACTGGTAATCGATTACTGAAGTTAAACTGGTTATGGGCATATAGAATAGCCTTGGTAATCGATTACATCATCTAGTAACGATTACCAGAACCAAAAACCCTTCAAAAACCACTCTGGTAATCAATTACATAAGCTGGTAATCGATTACATAAGCTTGGTAACGATTACCAGAACCTCCGAAATTTGAGAAAATATGATTTTTGACACATTCCAAGTTATTTAAACACCTTGAGACCTCATAAAATATTTTTCCAACATTTTCTTGAAATCATAATCACATTTTACAAAATCAAAACCATCATTGTATCATGCTAAACACCTCCACTTTTCATGGTTAAAATTTCCATTTGAAGGTACTTAGCACAAGTCTTTGAGCTCTAAGGTATTTAGATGATAACATAAACTTAAACATGCTATGCACTTCATTTTACTCTTCATTGTAAAGTAAAGTAAGAGCATACAAATAAATATGAGATGCAATTTCATTATTATCTTTAAAGATTAAGTGATGACTTGAAATATAAACATGAAATGCAAGCTTGGAAATCTAAACATGGTAATGCAAGTTCATTTACTTACTCTTGAGAGCTTAATGATGGCATCAAAGTAAACATGAGATGCAAGACATAAACTTAAACATGAATGCAACGTATTTTATCTTAACTAGAGCTCTTGCAAGACTTTTAGAGAAATATTAATAGCCTAACCCAACATGTATCTTGAACAAATAGAAAATGAGCTTTAGAGTTCTTAGCACCAAGTCTTCAAAGAAGTCTTTGGTTTGAACTTCATCATCAAGCTCAAGAAAGTGGACTAAAACAAGAATACCAACACTTTAACAAAACAACATAAATAAAACTACTCATTTTCTTTATTTTATTGCTCATGGGCTTCAATCTAGAGTAAACTCTTAGAACGGCCGACCAACTTTAAGGTTGGCAAGAGTAAGCTTAGAGCTTTTGAAAACATGTGTTTAAGTTTCTTAACAAAACCTTTAGTGAGCTACTTAACATTTTCATCAAACTTTGAACAACTAAAGGAATGAAAGCCAAAATCATGTTTGGCCTAAGACCAAGTTTTCAAGCTTTAGAGTTTTCTTACATGGTAACCACAAGACCATTATCTTGGAAACTCATCAAGGCCTTAGTGGCCGAAAAAGAAAAAGAAAGGAAGAAAAGAAACCAAAACATAAAAGCTTAGGCAAGATCATTCAAACATCTTTTTAGAACAAGAACAAGACTTAGTAGAGCAAGAAAATAACCTAGAGAACAACTCCCTACCAAGGTGAAAAGGAAAGCTTGTTTCTTGAAGATGAGAAGAAAATCTCCTTGGAACCTCAAGGATGAGATTTTGGCCAAGAGAGACAAGGAAGAGAGCTTGGTCCTTTGCTTGAAATGAGATAAAAATCTTCTCTTGGTGCTTGATGATTTTTGGCCAAGAGCAAGAGAAGGAAGAGGAGAGGTTGTGTTTTAAAGGAATGAAGAAAAGAGACTTCTTTGAGCTTTGAGAAGAAAAGCCTAGAGTTTGTAAAGAGTGTAAAAGATTGAATAAGCTTTCATGCAAACTTATTTATAGATGAAGTGAAGCTCATGGATGGCCTTTGAGGGAGGAAGTGGCCAGCCATTTGAGAGGAAAGAAGGGAAAATATCTCTTGGTCAAGGCATGGTCTTAGGCATGGTGTTGGGCATGGACAAGGCATGGGCAAGGTATGGTGGAAAGCATGGGCAAAGCATGGCTCTTTTGTGTGTAAAATAAATCAACATGTGAGGAAAATGGGGGAGGATTTCGGCCAACATAATCAGCCCAAGGGGGAGGAAATTGCTTCATCTAATTGTGGTTTAAAGGTGTGTTTAGGTGTGTCTTTGATTAGGCTTTTGATTAGGGGTTTGTAAGAAGGCGTTTAAGTGAGGTAATGGGTAATTAAGGCTATCAAGACATGATTTAGGAGTTGTTCTTGCTAGATTAATAAATCAAAACTCTTTTCAAACCAAATTAAATCATAGACACAATTCCTTAATTTAAGGAATTAGAGAGAAAACACTATTCAAGATTCTATGACTAGGAATCTTGAATCCAATAATGAAATTAGAGTTTAACTAAGAAATCTTAGGTTCTAATAATCCTTAATAAATTATTTTGACTCTAGATTAATTAACGAAATTAATTAATCTTCGATTAGAGCCTAATATTGCTTAGGTTTCGCTAATCGCGCCATTAAGCTTAAAATGCCCAAGGCTAGGGGCAAAATGGTAATTTCTCACAAATACTGCCCGGGGCCATCCGGGCTTAACCAGTTACTAAGCATAGCTTGAAAACATCATTTAAAACCCTTTGGTAAAGTTCGGGCTCAACCAACCGTAAAACGAGGTCAAAAAGCCGCAGGGGCGTTTTGGTAATTACGTGCGTCGAAACTCAAAAATGAGATTCTTCTACTCATTACCACACACAACACACATAATCCCCTATTATCATGAATACATCCCTTGAGGATGGTCGGGACGATCCTCGTTTTGGGTGAAATGACCTCAGGGCATTTCCTCATTTGTACACTGGAAAAATCGGATGTTACATTAATTCTATAAAAAGATGTTTGTCATTGTGTATATGTGTAAAAATCACTAATAATTAGTGTAGGAATTAATTTTAGCATCTTAGGAAAAGTTGGTAATTAGAAAGGGTCAAAACGCAATTTCTATAACTTTTAAGATTGAATTTTCTAACATGCCAAATCGTACATTACTATTTGGTACGTTTATGAGGTTAAAAATTAGTGAAAATTATTGTAATAGCCATTGTTGGTCTCTTAGATGCATAAAAGAATAATTACAAGTGTTAGGTTAAATCGATTTGTAGTTTTGACCCGTTTACGGGCTAATGAGTAATTATCGACAACTTGAGGATGAAAATGTGAATGGTATCTTATCTTTAGTACATTGTGTATATATATGTGTATATCTTGTTGAGCATAGCATATGCATTAACTGAGTCCAGTCCTTGATTTCGATATATTGGCTAGGAGCATGTTTGCCTTTTAATAAGATGTTGATGATGGCATGCTTATATGAATTATTTTATGATGAATTGCAATTATGATTGAGATATTTGAGATGCATAATTGATATGTTTTATGGCATGAAACGAATTGGGGAAATTCGCTCCACCATTATGCTGGAAATTTCGCCAAATTTGTGAACTTAGAAAAATTATGAAGTTTATGAGCATAAAATGTTAATTGATAAGTTATGATGATGTAATTAAATGCTCATGTTTGCATCTCTAATTAACATGCTAAGATTTAAGATGACATAAGACACATGGAAATGATCCTCTAGACTCAGGAATTAATGGTTAGTAGAGGTGATCCAATAAAGACCTTTTAGACTCCAGGAATTAATAGTTATGAAAAGTGATCCTATGCCCCCTATCCCACACTCTAGGAGTCGGGAATTAGCTTATCAGGAGGAAAGATAGACTAGTGACGACTAGTTTAGGTATGAGCTCATAACCTTGAACTCTCAAGAAGAAAGAATATTAGGGTCGCCCCCATAGAATAGAGAATAAGAAAGTTAAGTTACCTAAAGGAATAATGAGGAAAGATCATGGTAGAAGGATTTACATTCTTTATGCTATGCCCATTTGATATGATTCTTATGATATCTTGTTTGTGGCATTGACATGCATTCATGAATTAGTTTCTTGCATTCATGACATTAAGATTCATATTAAAATATACGGGCCTTTAATAGTATTTGGAACTTAATAAATGAACCATATATATGCTCACTATTTTCATAATGAAACCCAAGGTTCCTGAGGACGTAGATGACACACGATAAGAGGCGAAAGTTCTCCTGAGATTCTTTATAAGTTTCTCATTCCTCTTTCTTTCTTTCGATCTCGTCTTCAGAGGTTGATGGCAATATTCGCAATCTACATTGACGCCCCACGTGGGAGATGCACTATGACCCGGTTAACCGTCATACCATTTTGTAGGTCATTGTGTTACTCGCTTATCGTGTTCCTGACCGTCCCTTGCGCATCCTGCCTCGGCGTCTGTTTCTCCCGCCTCCCTTCACGGATCACTTTGCCTTCGAGCATACGTGTCCATGTACTCAGGAGTTTCCTCATGTCCATCTGCCATGTCTTCCATTTAGATATCCCAGTCTACGTACCCGATCACCACCTCGCCCACTGAGGAGTCACCCACCCGCATTCTTCCGATGGCTCGTCCCTCACCATTCCTATGGAAATGGGAGGTGGTAGCGATGGAGAGCTCCTGTCACGCGCCAATGAGAGGAGCTACATATGTCCATAGAGGAGCTACTCGTCCTCGTGAGGTGCCCACGTTCAACCGTCAGTCATCTTACCATGCTTGATAAGTTGGCCCATTGGATTGGTTACCTTCCTCCCTTCTGGGAACGATAGTAGTAGGAGTCAGTGATAGACCTCTTGGAGTGCCGGTGCATATTTAGTGGAAAGGATAGCCTTCGTTTGCTTTTTATTGATTAGAGGTTATCTATTCTAGGCACACCCAATAAGAGTAATGGGAGGAGGTCTTTTCTAGCTTATATTTAGATTCCATTTGCATATTGTTCATGTATATTTTGGATGACGTACTTAGCCTAACCTTTATTGGTGGGTATGATACTACTATACATGTATATTTTGACGCGTAAGGCAAAATGGCCAGTATGGATGATATATATATGATGATTCAATTATGTCCATGACTTGTGGTGTTATATTTATTTATGGCCATGACTTGTTTTTATCTTTTTCTCTTATATGTACAAGGTATGATGTAGTTTATTTAGTATGTGTGGCTCATGTTTTGTTTTTAAAATTCAAAAAAAAAATTAGCCGTATGTTTACTAAAGTAATTTTCCAAGAGTTTAGAATAAGAATTGGAACAAAGGAGTAATAACTAAAAATTAACTTAAATGTGTCCTAGACGTGTTGGGTTAAATATTAGGGTGTTACATGTCAAAGGTTTATTTTAAAGTTCAAAAACTATTCTTCCGAAGTAGGTCTCTTTTATTATTCAATCACTTAATATACACATATCATACTACTCAATATCATATAAACCATATCCTGCTAAATTTCAACTTAAACATATTAGTCTCAATATCGATACTAAACTTATTCACTTAGCATATAAGATAAAGGACTACTTAGAAGGCTTGCTACTTCGACTTGTCTTGGCCCTCAACTAATCTTGTCACGTCTGGGCATTATATATCGCCGTCCCTAGTATGGCAATAATGGGTAATAACGCTTTTCAAGACTGAGCTCATTCCTATACATGATCATTGGATTTACTTTCTCCAATTCTCACATAGACCTATTCCTAGCCGGGTTTACTTTTCCCGACTAAATTCAAGGGTAGTCAGGTTTACTTTCCCAGACGGATTTACTTTCTCCAACCTAAGAAACAAAATCTTATGCTTTGCTTTCTCATATAAGTAATTGTAATAAGTATTCATGTCTATATGCACCTAACATCATCAATAAGCTCACATGCTCAATTATTCATATTCATGTATTCATGTCATACTAGTACTAAATGCCATTATTTCATCAACTCAAGGCTTTGGTTCATTTCCAGCACAATGGTAGATTTTACACTTACCTAGCAAAAATTTGATCATATAACAAACAACCAATTCCAAGGCTACAAAAATTATCCAAGACACTTCAATGTGTCCCTAAGGTCCTATAAAAATTTCAGGGCAATAATCATTCTCTAACTATGGTAACAAAATTAGGCAAATTAGGAGGTCAGAATCTATTTGGTTTCAGTCACAACCAATTGTCTCAATTTTATTACCCCATCAAATAATCATATAAAGTCCTGCAAAAATTCAGGGTTGGACTTCAATATGTCCTCAACACCCTGTAAAAATTAGACAAATTTATAGCTTCAAATTTGGCTATGCAGGCAGAACCCTAGCTGTCTTGGTTTTTTATTTTTAGAAAATAGTAAAAGTCATTTTCAAGACCCAATAAAAATCATGGAATTGTCTTAAGATGTTAGCTTCAACATAAAATTTTTCTGACTCATAAAATTACCTACAAATATATCAGAAAATTTGTGAACCATAACCTGTCAGGACAAATCCGAGAATTCCAGCAACATGATTCAAAACTTGTTTTTCCAAAATGGGTTTTCTAACATTATCCAAACACTCCACCAAAATTAGTACATCAATATCCATATATTATCAACCAATATGATAAAAAATTTCGAACCAAAACCAATCAGAAATGTTCACAAAATAAATTTTGAAAGAAAAGGCCAAAGAAAACCCTACTTTGAAAACTTTAGAGCCTCATAACTCCAAAGGAGGTTCCAAATGGTTTCTCTTCACTTCAAGACCTCTAAACTAACACCAAACCCTCCCTTTTACAGCAGATTATGAGCTCTCAAAGTAGAAAAGATTGATAAATTCAAATTCTAATTGGTTACTTTTATAGGTGGTGATGAGTAGAACAAGTTTTGTGAAGAGATCTTGAGGTTTTAACAACTTTAGGCAAGTGTTTTGGTGGTTTAAAATCAAGATTTGAAGTTCTTGAGAAAGAAAAATGGTGCCTGTTATGTGTCTTGTGTTGGCTGAGAATGATGAATGAAATTAATAAGATTTGGTGGCTTAAGTATATCTTATTATAAATGTAGGATTCATGTAATTAAATATATAGTTTCTTTCTAATAATAAAAAGATATGGGTGGCTAGGATCTAATTTTGCTTTACAAGATTAAATCTTATCTTTACACTTTCTATAAAGGATAAACATTATCATATTGTAAAGATTAAACTATCTTTTGATATTAGAAATCAAACACCGAAATTTTCAACAGGTAAAACATTTAGGGTAATCAAATATTGGCCAAAATTATTTTCCAAGTATAAAATCCTAATTTCTAACTATTTCTAACCTTAACCCTCTCTTTTCACAATCCGGGCATTTCCTGATTCCTGATTTAGGTTTTCAACTTCAACGGCCCGCAAGGTTACTACTATCCATGCCCAATCCAATTTTTTTTTAACATGTCCGTTGGGCTATCCTCATTGTTGCTAAAACTGTCAAATTTTTTAAAGTATGAATAATAAAACTCAAATTAATTTTTAAATAAATTTTAGGGTGTTACACAAGTCTTGCATTTCATGTTTATATTTTAAGTTGTCACCATCTAATCTTGAAGACTTAAAAATGGGTTTGCATATCATGTTTAAATTTCAAGTCTTGCACATCATATTTATATTTTCAAGTTGTCACCTTATAATGATAAAGACTTAAAATAAGATTGCACGGCATGTTTATGATTTTAGTCATCACCTATGTCTCTAAAGCTCAAGACTTGTCCCTTTGGCCTTAAATGGAAATTTTGATCATGGGCACATATTCACATGTACATTTAAGCCATATAGTAATCTTGGATTTGAAGTTGGTTTTATTTTATTTTAAGACTTGAATCTTGTGTCTTGAGTGTACAAATGGATTTTCAAAAAGATAGAAATTCAAAAGCAGCAAAATGTGATTTCTAAATAAGTAAAACCTTATTTATGAAATTGTAAGTTTTGCTACTGATTTAAATGGTAATAATTAATTTCTAAGAAGGACAAAATGATTTCATGTGTTTTAATTTCTAATTAGTTTTGGCACTGTTCGCGTGGTCAAAAATGTGTAAAAAATTGTTTCATATGTCTTAGATGTCTTAGAATGGTTTTTTTTTGGAAAAACTAGTAATTGAAAAAGGTTAAAAATATAATTTCTAAAGCTTTTGTAATTTTAATTTCTGGTACTATTTGACATGTTTAGCATACAAGTAATATCCCAAAAGTGGATGCCTTTAGGAACGTTATGCCTAAGCTTAGGAAGGGTTGGATAAACCTTAAGTGATATTTAAATGCTTTAAAAAAAAAGGAAAGAGGTTGCATATAAAAAATAAATAAATTGAAAAAATGAATAAATATAAATCTCTATTTTAAATTTATGTCAAATAGTAAATTATGTAAAATCTAGATTATAACATAAAATATCAATTCCAAAAGGAGAAAAATAAAATATAAAATTTATAATACTTTTGTGCATCAATCTTTTTCTATGCCAATGTTCAATTTTTATTTGAATTTAATATTTAATCTTTTTATGTAATATGATCAGTTTTTCATATGATGTTTGATTTTAAATTTTGAAATTATTATCTTATAAAATCTATTAGATCCAATATTGTTCATAATTATCGTTGATTTTAATATTTGTATTAGTATTGTATTGTTAGAATTAGAAAATATATAGCATACTAAATTTTCCTTTTATCACATATACTCTTGATAAATTAATTTTTATATCATTTCTAAGATTATTATTTATTTAGATATCTATCATTTATATTTATGGTGTAAATATCAATTAGGATTTAGGAATATATATATATATATATATATGTGTGTGTGTGTGTGTGTGTGTGTGTGTGTGTGTGTGTGATAATAATAAATTTGAATACTATATATATATGTGTATCAATATAGTATTAATAGATATAACTTTTGTAATAATGATGTTACCATTAAGTATTTTATATTGATACTAGATATAATTTGTAAGCAGTTATAAAATAGTCAAATACTTTCAAAAATATAAATATATAAAATTAAATGAATATGTTAGAAAATATGTTTCCATGTATACATATCAGTTTCATAAAAAATTGAATATAGGTAAATCGATAGTTGAAGATTTTCAAAGTGGTTGATAGTTAACCAAAATCATAACCATTGTGATTTGAAAATGATTTTTCAGGCATTGTTGAATTATAATGACACTTACTTGAGATATTAGATATTATTTATATAGAGAATTATTAGACATTTGTAAGAAGTTATTAATTATTGGAATTGAGTGCAAAATTTGTTCATCATGTAAATTATCACTACCAGAAATAGTGTTGTTACCGCGAATTTTACTGATGGATTTTATGGTGTTATTGACGGAATTTTGAGTTACCAGCGGAATTATCGACGGATTTTGTCGCCTAATAACGTAGTTGGTAACTATTACCGGCAGAAATATCCACCGAAAATGTTACCAACCGATAAGGGGTAAGACAAAATTCGCAAGGGAATTCGTCATCATCAAAACATTCCGGATTTTTCTTGATAATTTTTACAATATTTTATTTATCGACGGAAAATTCGTCGGTAATATTTTATTTTCTATTTCGTTTTCTTTCTTAAATTTACCTGGATTTTTTCCAGGTAATTAAAACTAAAATCATTTTTTGAAATCGGATTTTTACAAATGGAAAATTCGTTGGTAATTAGAATTTTTTATTTTTCTATTTAATTTGTTTTTTTTTTGTGTTTTATTTTATCGATGGAAAAATCTCAGCAAGTAACTTTTTAAAAATTATTTTGGCTTGTAATTTGAATATTCCCTATATTTTTATCTGCTTATATTTTATTTAAAGTTAATTATAAATATGTGAATATATTTAATAATGAAAAATTATTAAAAAATGCTTAATAAATAGAAAACGCAATAAATTTAAGTCCAAGATGTAAAATAGATAAAACTAGAAAGTCTACAAAGAGAAATATAAATAGTTCAACATATAACAAATAAAGAAAAAAACAATAACTCAAATAGGAGAAGTCTCAGCATCATCATCACCATCACCATCATCATCATCATCGTGTCTACCGGGAGGAGCCAACCTGTATCTTCTTCTACAAAGGCATTCACTCTTTAAATTAAAAAGAAAATTTTGAAGAACTTCCTCTGAAACTAAGACATCCCAAAAAAATTATTTTTAATATATACATATATCAATTCAGTCAAATAAAATTCACAATACAATCAAATAGTATGTGCTCTTTAACTTAACAAAATTTCGGCAGCACTCCCCCTTAGATTAACATTCCACTCTTTAAATTAAAAAGAAAAATTTTGAAGACCTTTGAAACTAAGACATCCCAAAGAAATTATTTTCAATGTATACATATATCAATCCAATCAAATAAAATTCACACTACAATCAAACAAACATTTAAAGATCTTAAGACCGTTCTAGAGCACACGCCCTTATGACATCACAACATGCATATCCTACAATCTCCATATACACAATCAATCTCCAGCAAACAATGCAAACAAGTCGGGGAAGGACCTCTACGCCCTTCGCCCAAGTCATGCAATCCCATTTTCCTACAACTCTATCTTAGAAATTATAAGTTTCTATCCTAACAACAAATGTAATTAAGTACGAGAAATGGTTACTTGCATTACCTTAAAAAGACGAGAATTATATGCTCCACCACATAAATGTTCAAAGTAGACTCAACACTCTTGAACAAAATCAGAATGAGAATGATGAGAATACAAGCTAAACAACTTAAAACAAATCAATAGTTTCATGATTCCAATTCAAAAGTTTTGAAATTACACAAATCCAAACTTGGTTCAACCAAACCCCACAACTAAATAGATCCAAAATCCTTGCAACCCAAATTAACAAGAAAATATCAAACCAAATCATATCAACAAATAAACAATCCAAATTTCTTGTAATCAAAATTATCAAACAAAAACCAAAATAAACCAAACTTCACTAAGTAAAAGAACCAAATTACACTTGAAAAAAATAAAATAAAATACAAACAGAGAGGTTGCTTACCTTAGGCGGGGGGCCCGGGGAGGAGGCCGCGCGCGCGGGGTGCGGGAGGTCGCGGGTCATGGAGGTCGCGTGGTCGTCGGAGTCGCACTTGGGTTACGGGGGTAGCGCGGTCGTCAAGGTCGCCAGGGGTCGTGTGAGTCACGCCAGGTCGCGAGGGTCGCCAGGGGTCGTGGAGGTCGCACCAGTTGCCGGGGTCACGCTTGGGTTGCGAGGGTAGCGGGTCGCGGGGTCACTTGGGTCACCGGGCTCACGGAGTTGCGCCTGGGTCCGGGGTCACCTTGCACGCAGATCGCTAGTCCCGCGTAGGAGAGGGAGAGAGAGAGAGAGAGAGAGAGAGAGAGAGAGAGAGAGAGAGAGAGAGAGAGAGAGAGTGAGTGAGTGAGTGAGTGAGAAGAGTGATGAAGAATACTGCGGTTCTTTATATTAAGTAATAGTTTTCCGAGATTTTCAAATTACTGGAGAAAAATACTGGAAAAATTTGGGAAGGGCAGCAAGTCTCTTAATTACCAATGAAAATTCCGCCTAACAAAAAAAATTTAATTTTATTATTTTTAATAATATTATTTTTTAAAGAACTATTTTTACTAAAATATTTCCAATGAATTATTTTCACTTGGTAATATTATTTTTTAAACAAATTTATTTTCATAATTAGTTACCAACAAAAAAATCCGCCGGTAATTCCTGTGCATGTTTGGCACCAAAGGGCGTGAACTTTTTTACGGATTTTCGTCAGGAAATCTGTCGGTAACCGCTAATGAAAGAAAAAAGTACCTCCATTTTTCATGATTTCCGCCAAAATCTCCAGAAATACCGGCGGAAAAAAATCCTCTAGTAAAATTCATCGGTTACTCTGTTTCTAGTAGTGTATTATTATCATTGCCATTATTGTTGTTGTCGTTGTTGTTGTTGTTATTGTTATTATTATTTCAAAAGAGAAACAAGTACATAATGTGAATATAGCATGATATATGTTATTTGTTTTAAAAAACCACATTAGCTTTTCATTATAGTATATATACAGATATATCTTTTATACAAAAGATAATTAAGAGATATGTTAGGGTAGTTTGAATTTGAAGTATCCAGCAAGTAGTTGCAAAAGATACGATTAGATTTAATCTAGCTATTATCTTTATCTCTATCTCATTGTTGCTTATATCACAGTTAGTTAGGATATATACCTTTAACATAATCTTGTTCTTATGCTGTCAAGTATGACCCCTGTTTAATATTTTACAAATATCTTGAATTGTAGATGTCCGATTGATGCATTATATTTGGCACATTATAGTACTCGTAAACATTCTTTCAAGAACCCTACCTGCCCAAGGATTTTTGCTAGAGAGAAAGACACAATTTCTCAATCCTCTTCTATTAATTTCTTTGGTAGGTGCTCTTACCCCGATCCTTATATGATTATGAGTTTAGCAAATCTTTAGATTATTGTGGTATAGTGTTCTCTTCTCATTCTATTCCAAGTCATTCCTAATTCTTGTCTATAATTCCAATTTCCCAGTATCATGTAGGCAGTGGTCAGGCACTCGAGCAATGAACGATGAGTGGGTTTAAGCTCATGGCCATACTTTTGGTCATTATTAGTATTTTTCTAGCATTTCTAGAATAACTTATGCTAAATACATGCTTTCACGGATTATGCCAATTTTTAGAAAAATTTTTGTTTTTCATAGTTATCATGAAAACCTTATTTTAGAAAGCTCATGGGACCATATTTGATATCTTGCATGTTATGAAATATCTTTTCTAGCGTATGAAATTATGAGACCTCGTTTAATATTTACAACAGAAATATTGATTACGATATTTTTGGATTATGTATTTCCTATTAAGATTTTAGAACATTAGCTATGATGTATTGAAAGTGTTGAATAAAATATGATTCATAATAATTGTTAGATATATACTCTATTGGCTTCTGAAATCACTATGTCTACAAGCTAGTGATCCCTTGGGCATGATTTTAGAACCTCAGTTATGCTAAAGTCAAATTGTTAGAACTATATAAATTTAGAGCTTTCATATTTATCTAGTTTAATTGCAAGTTATTATTATTTTTAAGTAATTAGTGAGGAACAGGAGCGAGTTAACGCTAGGATTGATCTTTAACCTTGGTACCAAGTGGTCTGCTGAGAGACTAGCTCACCCATAGTAAGGAACCTAGTGAGGTGTCCATTTATGGGACCTAGTTAAGTGCCTATCAGATTAGCCATTGGCTCAAATTTAACTATTTAGCTCAGATATTTATATAGAGAATAATTCATGTTTCTCTACTAGTTATTGCCATGGATTTAGTTAAATTATTGTTTTTAATACAATTATATGTAATTATATATATAATATTTTTATCGACTTGCATGTATATGTTATATTTGTTGTTGTTGTCCCATGTGGGTTGTGAGTAAAGACTCGCTCACTAAGTTTTGATGAACTCACCCCTCCTTTTTCCTCCCCTTAGTTATAGTTGTAGATCTAGTTATTATTCAGAGCCAGAACTCGATAGCTTTGTAGCTGTTCTAGTTGTGAGCTTCACTTTGTAGTGAAGTTCAAATTAGGATTATGTTAGAAGAGTGTTCTAGTAGTGTAGGAGGGTCCTGGACATCATTTAGCATGCATGGTTATTTTAAAGTTATGTTATTTTACCATTATGATATTTTATGTAATTTCTTCCGGAACATGATTTAAGATTGTCTATTTCAGTTATGGATTTTTGGAATTATTTGAAATAATTAAATATTTTATGTATTTTATTAATAAAGTTTTCAACAAGTTTTGAGGAATTTATTTATTTCATTATTTATTTACTTTATGATTTATTATAAGCATTAATTTAGTAATTTACTACGCATGATTGCATGAAATTAATTCTAGAAGATTTCCATAAGGGACAATATCCCTTATATGCTAGTCATGATTTTTGGGTTGTGACAAAGTCATGTAACACCCGTTACGAGGACGGGGAGTGATTGCTGGTGCGAAAGAATGCACGAACAAGGAGCGGCCTCAGGCTTCAAAGTGGAGGGGTACATGAATGAACTGATTACACACCAGAATAAGGAGGATCCTGAAGCCTATAGGTATGAGACTATGCAGGAGAGGATGACTTATATGAATTGATTGGTACTACATATACTAACAAGATGCATTTTCTTTCAGGAGCCCATCACTAAAGAACTCCATGGTTAATTGTGCTTAACTTGGAGCAATTTTAGGATGGGTGACCTCCTGGGAAGATTTCTCAGGAAGCGTGTGAGTGAGGACAAAGCATGTTGAAAAGACCTGTGTTGGTTTGTGGGGACAGTCGTCAATCCATAAAGTAGCAGGAGATGTTACAAATGGTATCAGAGCATGCACCTCTCCCAGTACGGTGTGGTTCGGGATGAACCAAGCGGAAGCTGGTGAGCATGTAACACCCGTGTATGAGGGAGGGAATGATCACCTGTAAAAGAAGGCACGGGCAAGGAGCGGCTCCTGGCAAGCTTCAAAGTAGAGGAGTACATGAATGAACTAATTACACACCAAAATGAGAGGATCCTGAGGCTGTATAGGTATGGGACTATACAGTGGAGGATTACTTATATGAATTGATTGGTACTACCTATACTAACAAGATGCATATTCTTTCCTGATCCATCACTAAAGAACTCCATGGTTAAGCATGTTTAACTTGGAGCAATTTTAGGATGGGTGACCTCCTAGAAGTTTGCTCAAGAAGCGTGTGAGTGAGGACAAAGCATGTTGAAAAGACTCATGTTGGTTTATAGGGATAGTCGTCGTCTATAAGCGCAGGGAATGTTATAGTACAGTATTGTTTGGTATTGTTCACGTGTATAAAAATTACTAATAATTGTTGTAAAAATTATTTTTAGCATCTTAGGAAAAACTAATAACTAGAAAGGGTAAAAAATGTAATTTCAAAAGCTTTTGAAATTAAAATCTTGATACTGTCCACCATTATTCAGGACTATTTGGTATTGTTCACGTGTTTAAAAATTAGTGATAATTGTTGTAAAAATTATTTTTGGTGTCTTAAGTGCTTAAAAAGATAATTACAAGTGTTAGGTTGGACCATTTTACAAGATGCGAAAAATTGTGTCTTGAACTTCTTATTATGGAATTTTGGCCAAATGGGTTTGGTTAGAGTTAGTAGTGATTTTGAATGTGTCCATGCATTCAAAATTCCATTTATGATGTTGAGAATAAGTTTTAGAAGCATTTGCACATTGACCCTTAAAATCTAAGAAAATTTGGCCAATAGCCCAAAATGGTTTTTATGATGAATTTAAATGATTTCTAAGTTTTATAGGTCTTTTAAAAATGTAAACTAATCGTGGGAATCATTTGTTTTGAGAAAATGCATTAATTGGGAAATTTACACTTTGACCCACAAACTTTTAGAAATTACAGTTTTACCCTCTTGGGGCTAAGGTGTAATTATCAAATAACTTGATGATATTAATGTGAATGATATGTTATGAGAGCTATGTTCAAATGAATTGTCTAGAAATTATATGACTTGAAGTGATTAAACAAAATTATGAGTTGATGAATATGCATGCTTGATTATTTAATTATGCAAGTAATGATTATTGCCTTTGTTGTACATATATGCTATTGAGCAAAACATATGCATTAGCTGAGTCTGGTCCTTGATTTTTGGCATATTGGGTAGGAGCATGTTTACTTTTCAATGAGACATTGATGCTAGCATGCTTATGGATATATGCAAAGAATATGATGCATGCTTATGTGATCAAATACATGATGAATTATGGCATGTTGTGATTATGAATGTATAATTGAGATGGATGATTGTTATGTTCCATGCCATGAAGCAAATTGGGAAACTCCATTCCAGTCGTTATCCTGTTGGATTTTCACCAAATTTGTGGACTTAGAAAAATTATGAAATTGTGAGCATGAAATGTTTAATGATATGGTATGATGATGGCCATGTTTATATGCTCATGTTTGCATATCTAAATGACATGCTAAGATTAAAGGTGACATAAGACACATGGAAATGATCCACTAGACTCCAAGAATTAATGGTTATAGGAGGTGATCCAATAAGAGAATCCTTCAGACTCTAGGAATTAATGGTTATAGGGGATGACCCAAAAAGGTGATTCTTTAGACTCCAGGAATTAATGGTTATGAAAGGTGATCTAATGCCCCTATCCAGGACTCTGGGAGTCAGGAATTAGCTTATTGAGAGGATAAGTGTAGACTAGTGACGACTAGTTAGGTATGAGCTCATAACCTAGAACTCTCAAGATGAGAGAGTATTAGGGTGGCCCCTTAGAAGAGAAGAAGAAAGTTAAGTCACATAAGAGATTAAAGAGGAAAGGTTATACTATGATGTTTTGTGTTCCTTATGCTATGATAATTTCCTATGATTTGTATGATATGTTACATAAGGTGTTAACATGCATTCATAATATGGTATGGTGCATTCATGACAGTAAGATTCATGCTAAAAGATACGAGCATCGCCTAATGGTATTTGGAACTTAATAAATGAGCCTTATTATGTCCACTGTTTTCATAATGAAACCCAAGGTTCCTGAGACGACGATGATGACACGTGTGTGGAGACGGAAACCCTCCTGAGATTCTTATATAAGTTTTTCACTCTTTTTTTTCATCTCGTCTTCACACAAGGGTGATGGTGATGTCCATGGACTACTTGAGATGTCGCGTGGGAGTTGCACTATAGTTTGGATTAGAGTGATACAGCGGAAATGGGAATATAGTCCTTCCAGTTTGCATTCACTTAGGGGTCATCTTATCTTCGTGCACATTCATAAGTTAGTTTTAGTAGACGTGCACCCATGATAGGTTTGGCTACATCATAGTTATGCATAGCTTTTGAATTATTGTATCCTTAACCATTATTGGTGGGCCCATCCATCTATTATGTTATACTAGTAGAATGTCTCTATATTATTATTATTATATGATATGATATTTCCAGTTAATGTTATGCTATGATGATGTTTTCAGTTTATGATATGCTCTGTTGTGGATTTGCATGTATGTCATGTGATGGATGGTTAAGAACATGCTAATGAGATTTACTATTATCATGTATTATATGATGAATATTTGTCTGCTATAACTTATATGTGAACGGCTCATAGTTTGGTCTATAAAAAGAAATGGGTCATATTTTCCATAAACTTACTTTCAAAGTTTAAAAATCAAGTAAAGTTTTGAGATGAAAGAGTAACAACTAACGATTAGCCATTATACATCCTAGGCCTATTGTGTTGAAAGTTAGGGTGTTACATATCATGTTGAAAATGTCTATATTTATTTGATTGTTCTAAGTGACAATTATTTGAGGTTTGGTAATATCTTTTAATTGGACCAATTTCGATGTACTAGTTATTACCATTTCGTATTCTGATCAACACCTAAATAACTTTACTGGGTTAAAAATATCTATTTAACCTTATCCTTATTTTTATCCATGTCCTTATACCATCTATAGGGCCTCATCCTATATCCCGGTTAAAATATTATTATTTCAAATTTTTTAATAATATTTAATTAATTTTCATTTTTTATACATAATCCTCATATTGTATTGATCATAACTGTTCTGTCAAAAATTTTAAAATCCCTATAATTTGTTCACATTTAATCATTTCATCACAAATAATACTATAAATAAAAAGAGTCATTACATGTATGGAGGTGAAAGCTTATGTGTTTGGGGTTTAATCTATGGTGGTAGTGTGTTTGTTTAAGGTTTGGAGCTTAAGTGGAGAGCAACAATGGAGGTTCTTGGTGAAGAAGAGGAATAGAGCTTGAGATAGAGAGACAAAGAGGATTTTTGACACAACTTGGTGCTCAAGTTTGGCCAAAAAAAGTGATGGAAAGAAATGAGAGTGTAAAAGTATAGTGTTTGAAAAAAATCAAAATATGAGTGAGATAGGGGAGTACCACGGCAATTGAGGGGGTTAGGTGGGATTTTTTTGTGTTTTGTGTGTGTGGGGATTAAGTTTAGGTGTAGGTTAATTAGGGGATTAGGAATTGGTAATTAGGTGTTTAGGCACTTAAGCTAAGGTTAGAAGGATGTCTTACATGTTTAATTAGAGTAACATCAATTAATTCACAATTCAAATGTAACATGTCCCTAATCTCAAGGAAAAGTTGGAGAGATAGAGTATCTTTGTGCGTACTTTCGCTTTTTGGTCTCATAAATCACTTTTTGTCTTTTTTTTTTCACTAATCTTTGACTAAGAATGAGATTAATCTTCTCTAACCAATCTTGTGCCTCAATTAACTCAAACTAATTATTTTGACTTAAAATTAATTAATAAAAATAATTAATTTTTAATTAGAGCCTAATATTGCCTATATGCCCTTAATTACTTGATTAAGCTTAATTAACACTAACTAAGGGCAAAATGGTAATTTACACAAAAACTCCCTGGACTCACCTAAACATCAGATATCCCTTCAAATTAACATATCCAATTCTCGGGTGATGATCGGGTCCGAATCGTCACTTAATCCCTCATTAAATTACATAAGGTCATTTTGGTAATTTTGCGCATGAAAAAAATCAAGAATTGCAATTTTTACACTGATTGTTATCTAAAACCCATATAGTCCCCTTTAAACATTAAACTAACTCTTTGAGATTAGGACTTGGTTGTTCTTGATTCTTGAAAAAATAACATAGGGGGATTTTGGTTATTTTGCATGAAGGAAAAAATCCTGGTTACATAACAACTACACCCAAGTCATGACAAATTACCAGTTCCTAAAGGCCTAATTACCAACTCCTAACCATTCCTCTAATTAAACCTACACCAAACTTGTAACACCCTAACTTTCACCTAATATGCTCGAGTCACATTCGGCTAGTTATTAGCGGTTACGTCTTCGTTTTCAGAACTTGACTTGGCTTTCTTTAAAATACGAGTACTAAACATACGACTAAATTTTTCTTTTTGAACTTAAGACTTAAAATGCAAGCTGCGCATGAGCATAGGGACCGACTTCTAAACAAGAAACATAACAACCAGGTATACATCACCATAACAATCATAAATAAACCATAGAATAAACACAACATAACTTATAGTATATTATAATCATAACAAAACGACGATGCCCTTATAAATATAAGGACACCTCAAGATACAAGATACTAGATACATCAAGCAAGGTTAACTAACGCTAAACATAATTACAAACAAGCTAGACTAGTCTTCAAGCTTCCATTGCGCCCTAATCCGATGTGCGTAACTCCTACGCTCGCACTTCAGGGAATCACGAACATCCGCATCAATCCGTCCTGGAGACGAAACAGGAAGGAAAGACAAAAGGGGTGAGAATACTTATACAAGATTCTCAGGAGGGCTCCTCGACTTTAACACAAGTGTCATCGTTGTTGCCCCCAGCCACTTCGGGTTTCATTATGAAAGAGGTATACATGTATAGGTTCAATTTTAATTTCACAAATCCTATTATCCGAAGTGGGTTCCTTTTAGCATGAGTTTTCATGGTATGAATGCAGCAGATATTTTATGTATGCATAGCAATACTTGATATGACAGTACACATAAATAACACTTATCACTTAATCAAAGCATCAGTGAAACATATGCATGTGCGTCTTTTACTTTTTCATATTTGAACTCCGTGAGTTCCTTTCATAACTTTTTCCCACCCTCATCATGGTCACCAAAATCCACCCAACATGCCCCCTGATTTTAACATGGTCACCAAAACTCCTAATCACCCATCGCCAAGGAATGAGCTCATCCTAACTAGCCGTCGCTAGATTCATACTGGGTAAAAGAGGGGAAACATATATCTTTCCTTGGATTACCTCGTACAACCCTTAACTTGGGAAGCCATAATGGGATCATTTCCTCTTTATCATATATTGTATGAATGCAACATGAGCATGCAACCATAGAACCTCATATGACATATCATATATTCTCATGCATTGTAAACATAGCATACCACATCATCATAGCAACATGCCACAAATACACATATAGCCTTAAGTTCATGATAATAACATATTCACATCATTATGAGTATACCCACTCGGCCTCATGCTCACATCACACCTCCTATCTCATGGTGTCTTATGCTTTGGCCCTTACGGGTTTAAACTTGTGTTCTAATTATTCTAATACCAATATTACATCTTTATTACACCTAAGAGATCATCACTTATAATTCTCACTAAGATTTAGGCTTACTAACAATTCCAAACAGCATTATGCATTTTGGGCAGAAAATTATTATATGATTACGGGATTCTAGAATTTCCATTTTAGACCCTTTTTAAGATCCGTCTTCACCTACGGCTTTATAATTAACTCCCAAACCAATTATGAGGGGTTCCTACACATATCCACTAATTATGAACTATTTTCCTTAGTTTTAAACATGCTGGAACAGAATGCATATTTTGTTCATTTAAGTGCTCTAGAATTCTCATTTTCAATCCTTTCAAGTTACTTATTCTTTTCTAACTTCCCTAAATCAATCCTTGCTTCACTCAAACATAATTTTACACATTTTAACACCTTAGAACAGAATTTATACAGTAGCCAAACATCAATGACAGAACCGAAAACATAAGCTTCATAGAATCACATAATCACTTGATTTAAATGCATATAAGTTGCTAGTTTCTCTTGGAATCATTTTAGGAACTCAAACTCTTTTAGAAACCAATTAATCTCATTGAAATCCTATAAATATGTGCTAGGTCAGTAGCTAAATTATTTAGCTCAAGCAATAGATTTAAAACATAAAACTTTGTTCATAAAGTTCCTTGAGTACATCTAAGCTTAGAAAAATTCCAAGACTTAGACTATGGGCACTTATGATTATGTGAACTCATCCAAGTCCATCATCATCACCACAAGGCCGAAATGGCATCCTTGAAATGCCTCCATTTTCTAAAACTTTATGCAAGATACTTGGGCAAGTCTTTGAGCTCTAGGAGGTTTAAGTGATGGCATAAACTTAAACATGATATGCACTCATTTTATTCTTCATTAGAAAGTAAAGTGAGAGCTTAAAATAAATATGAGATGCAACCTTTTTATTATCTTTAAAGATTAAGTGATGACTTGAAATATAAACATGAAATGCAAGCTTGAAATTTAAACATGATAATGCAAGTTCATTTAATTATTCTTGAGAGTTTAGTGATGGCATCAAAATAAACAAGCTATGCAAGGCATAAATATAAACATGTATGCAACTCATTTTATTCTTAACTAGAGCTCTTTCAAGACTTTAAAGGAACATTATAACCTTAACCCATTATGCATCTTAACAACATAAAGTGAGCTTTAGAGTTCTTGGCATCAAGACTTCAAGGAAGCCTTTGATTTTGAACTTCATCATCAAGCTCAAGAAAATAGACACAAAGCTCAACACTTTGTCTAAACAAAATACAAGAACTAAGTCATATTCTTTATTTTATTGCTCATGGGCTTCAATCTAGAGTAAAACTCTTAGAACGGCGACAAACTTTAAGGTTGGCAAGGGTAAGCTTAGAGCTTATTGAAAACATAGGATTAATTTTCTTTAACAAAACTTTTGTGATCTACTTAACAAATTTAGCAAACTTTGTTCAAACAAAGGAAAAGGAAACCGAAATCACTCAAGAAAAAGGAAGAGAAAACCAAAATCATTCAAGGGAAAAAGAAGAAGGAACCGAAAAATAAAACCAAGGAAAAGAAAGAAAAACAAGCATCTATGGTCCAAGACCAAGTTGTTTCAAGCTTTAGAGGTTTCTCACAAGACATCAACAAGTCTTTATCTTGAAACCTCATTATCATGCTAAAGTTTTTCTTATAAAAAGGCCTCATGGCTGAAATGAAAAAGAGAAGAGGAAAAGAGTTTGAACCAAGAGAAAACTAGAACTTTTCTTGAAGAAAACAAGTAAAAACTTAAAAACAAATCTCTACCAATTGAAGTCTTGAGAGATATGAAAGAAAGCTTGAGTTCTTGATGAAATGGAGAAGGAAAATCCTCTTGAAACTTGGAGGAAGAAATCAGCCAAGTTGAGGGAATTTGAGAGGAAATGAGAGAAAATGCAAGAGTGCTTGAACTTGGCAAATGATCCAAAGAGCAACCAAGTCTTCAAAGGCTTGGTATTTATAGAAAAATGAAACATGTTGGCTGATTTGGGAGGGAGGCCTTGACCTCATGTTCCATGAGGTGAGAGAATTGTTTCATAGAAGTATGGTGAGGCAAGGTAAAAACGCATGGCTAGGCATGGGCAAGGCATGGCTTAAGGCATAGTCTTTGAGTGAAACAAACTCACCATGTGCTACACATGGGAGGGTAAATTTTGGCCAGATCTGGACAGCCAAGGGGGAGGAAATTGCTCATGTAATTGTGGTTTAATGATATGTTTAGGTGTGTCTTTGATTAGGTTTTTGATTAGGAGTTTGTAAGCAAGTGTTTAAGTGAGGTAATTGGCTAATTAAGGTTGTAAAGACTTGATTAGGGAGTGGTCATACTAGATTAACAAATTAAATTCATTTTCTTAGTCAAATGAGGTATGGCACAATTCCTTAATTTAAGGAATTGGAGAGAAAACACTATTCAAGATTCCATGACTAGGAATCTTAAATTAAAGAATGCAATTAAGTTTATCTAGGCAATCTTAGGTTCTAATTAACCTCAATAAATTATTTTGACTCTAGATTAATTATCGAAATAAATTAATCTTCGATTAGAGCCTAATATTGCTTAGGTTTGCTTAATCGCGTCATTAGGCTCACTATACACGTTCTAGGGGCAAAATGGTAATTTCACACTAAAACCGCCGCTGGACCGCGAGCCGACTAATATCAAATACCACTCAAAAACATCATTCCAAACTTTTGGAAGTTTGGGCTCAAACGACACCTTTACCCGCATAGAACAGCAAGGGTATTTTGGTCATTTTAAGTTGAAAGTTCAGAAAATGAGATTTTCACCTCGAATATCAAATGTAACAGATATAATCCCCTTCAAACATTGAGTTGACCTATTAAAGGACTGCCAGGTCGCTTCCCTTGAATTCCAGTAAAAATGACCTCAGGGGCATTTTGGTCATTTGTGCTCAATACAGAAAATCTGGCATTACATTACTCCCCTCCTTAAAAAGAATTTCGTCCTCAAAATTCGTTACACGTGTATGGTCACATGGAACCATAAATGAAAGCACAAACAAAATACTACCATCTATCGTACACTTACCTTGGGGGTGAGAATGAAAGGTATCTTTGCATTGACCACGAACACTCGTCCTTGATGTTGAGGTCTAGAACATCCAGCTGCTGGGCTTCGCATTGCACTCTCGTACCATGTGGCCAGGCTTGCCACATCTAAAACACACGTTTTGGCCAAGGCAAGGGCAATTCCCGTGGTTCTTCCGGAATTTGGACAACGGAGGAGGTCCCATCGAGGTGCCTCTCCTCTGGGTCATTCGATCCTTGTGGTGGTCGGAATGGTGGTTTGGTCTAGCTTGAACTTCGGGCTTGTGGTGCCAGCTTTTTGGTGAAACTCTCGTCCTTGATGCGCTTAGCTTCTTATGCCCATCCTCGATGATGCGGCACTTGTTGACTAGGGTAGGAAAGTCTAATCTCCAAGTGAGCCAGCAACATTGACTTTGGCCTTCAATCCCGACTCGTACTTGATGCACTTCCAATACTCGTCGGGTTTCCTTGGTACATCCTTGAGAACTTGATGAACTCTTCAAACTTGTCGTGTACTAGCAACGTTCATGCCTCCTTGTGTCAACTACATGAACTCGATGTCCTTGGCATTTCTTACCGATTTCGGAAGTACTTCTCGTAGAAGTGAGCCTTGAACAACTCCCAGTTGATTTCTGTCCGACGCCTCTAGTAGTTCTTTCTGGTCCACCAGAAACCAGCATCACCTTCTAACATATAGGTGGCAAAAGTCACCTTCTGTTCTTCCGTGCATGGAATCACTGTGAAGACTTTTCCATGCTCTTGATCCATTTGTCGGCTTGGTCAGGTAAGGTTCCTTTGAATAAAGGTGGGTTGGCCTTACGGAATTCCCCAAAACGAGCATGTTCCATGACCTCGGTCCATGACCGCAGGCTCGACCTCTGGTCCATCCTTTCCATCATCATCCTCATAGTCCTTGCCACATCGTGAAGCGCTTCGGAGTCCGTTGTCTTGGCTTGGGGTCGGAGTCCTATTCTGTCATCGTGGTGCCATTGGTTCCTAAACACAAAGCAACAAACACTGAGGTGATCAGGCTTAATACTTCATGCAATGTGAGCTAGTTACCATGGCACATACGAACACAGGAGTCATGCCTATCTATCCTATAGCTTATCTCTACTATCTAAGCTCTACACATGACAGAACTATCGCATCATGCTTTAAAGTGCATGGTTAGTCCAATCCTCAGTCTCTGAGACGAAACTCTCTGATACCAAAATGTAACACCCTAACTTTCACCTAATATGCTTGAGTCGCATTCGGCTAGTTATTACCGGTTACATCTTCGTTTTCAGAACTTGACTTGGCTTTCTTTAAAATAGGAGTACTAAAAATACGACTAAAATTTTCTTTTTGAACTTAAGACTTAAAATGCGAGCCGCGCATACGCATAGGGGACTTCTAAACAAGAAACATAACAACCAAGTATACATCACCATAATATTGGGTTGAATTTATATTTCTCTAAAGTCTTGGAAGAGCTCAGTAAAGAAATAAAAGGAACTTGCATCCATGTCTAAGTTTATACCTTGCATAACCATGTTTACTTTTAATGTCATCACTAAATTCTCAAGAATAAATAAATGAACTTGCATATCTCATGTTTAAATTTCCAAGCTTGCATTTCATGTTTATATTTCAAGTTGTCACTTAATCTATAAAGATAATAAAGAGGTTGCATCTCATATTTATTTTATGCTCTCACTTTATTTTATAATGGCTAAAAGAATCAACGCATGACATGTTTATTTTATGTCATCACCTAAAGATCCTAGAGCTCTAAAGACTTGCCCAAGTATCACAAGCAAAGAAATAAGATTATTGTAGCATAAAAAGATGTAATAATAATTCTCTTTCTCCTTCATCCGTCAGTGTGGATTACGGGTTTCTTAAGATTCTCTTCTCCCTCCACTAGTCCTATGCGGACTACGCCGCTCCAATTTCTTGCATCATGTTTATATTTCAAGTTCTTGCATTATGTTTAATTTTCAAGTCATCACCTTAAATCTTAAAGATAAAGAAATGGATTTGCATATCATGTTTATAATTCCAAGTTATCAGCTTATAATGACAAGATTAAAATGAGGTTGCATAGCATGTTTATGATTCTAAGATATCACATAAATCTCTTAAGATCAAGACTTGCTCCTTTTATCTTAAGTGAGAATTTTAATCATGAAGATTCTTTCAAGTTTAGAAAAAAGAAGTAGTTTCTAAAAAAGTTTTAAGACTTTGCAAAGATTTTACAAGAAACTAGTATTCTATATACACTTAAGATGTGATTTTATGAGATTCATGATTCAGCCACTATCTGAGTTAGTATTACTATGATTTGATATGTTTGAAGTTGTGATAATTATGTTTATTGATAAGGAATAATTCTATGCATGTTAGGAGTGAAATTAGCTACATAAGCAAGTAAAGCTTTAAATATTTTTACTGCCATACCCGCCTCATATGGTTTAATAATGTTCTTAAGGCTTATGATTCATGGTAATGATGGTAATTAATCCCTTAGATGCATAATTAATTAGTTTGATAATTGAGGTTGCCCGATTCTAGAGTTTCGGTTATTTAAGATAGCTTTTAGGAAGGATTTATGATGATGCTTATTAAGTATTTGATTTCATTGAATGATTTCATGGCTTGCATGTTATAGTTGCTATTGCAAACAATGAGAATGCTTACACATGAAATAATGAAATATTCTTTGTTATTTAAAAATTTACCCTTATTACTGGAAGAAAGTATATTACTGTAAAAGTGTAATTTGGAAAGGTTCTGGCTAGGAAAGATTTGGTATTTAAGTGTGTCTATTTGTGACCCACCTCTCTTTCCTGAATCTCCCTGATGCATGATTACAGTTGGTATATATATTATTCCAGATAAGACTATAAATGAGAAAATGTTATAAATGATTATGAATTGAGAATTGTATTATGATATAACATGCAAAGACTTAAAGGTGACTCAAAATATATAAGGAAATGACCCTTTGGACCCATCAGACTATAGGTAGTGAAAAGGTGATTCTTGCCCCTAGTCCGTTCTCTCAAAAGGATAGAGACGGAATTTTTACTTATCAAAAGGGATAAGTATGTGCTAGTGACGACTAGCAAGGTATGAGCTCATAACCTATATTACTCCAAAAGGGTGGAGTATAGGGTGGCCTAGAAAAATGATGATGAAAGTAACTTTAAGTCACCTAAGGAACTAAGTAACGTATTATGTGATTATGATATTCTTCTATGCATAGTATTTATGAGATGATGATGAGAAATATGATGTTCTTCTATGCATAGTATTTATGATATGATGATGAGGAATATCATGTGGTCTTATGCATAACTATGTTATTATATGTGAAAGGAAAAGTTCATTATAAACATGACATGCTAAGTTTATGATGCATTATAAGATGCATGATTAAAACGACGAACCTCGGAAATATATTTTCGAACTTAATAAATCAATCTTAGCATGCTCACTATTTCATAATAACCCGAGGTTCCTGGGGACGATGATGATGACACAATGCATCATGAGGTGAGTACCCTATCGAGATTCTTTTATAAGTTTCTCACTCCTTCTATTTTTTTCTTTCCATCTCGTCTTCAGAAACGAAGGAAGCGTTCGTGAATCACATTGAGGCTTTCACCGGGTAGCTAAACTTGATCCTCAGTTTCACTCGTATATTTCAAATATCTATCCCCATCCTTGGAGTGTTATTACTAGGTGCCATTAATGGATGTCCTTCCATCCATATATTATTTATGTTTTGTTAGATTGCCTACACCTAGTCTTATTCGTTGGTAGGCAAACTCAACACCCTAATAATCAACCCAATACGCCTAGGTCGTATCTGATTAATTACTAGACTTTACTCTTTGCTTCCGTTCCTTAATCATGCTTTGAAAATACTTAGTGAAATTACAAGCCATTTTTTTTTAAAACATAATTGAAAACGTGAGCGCGCATAACGTGGACGATCGGATAAAAGAAAATAAACAGACATATCATGAAGAACACATCATATTGGCTCTATCATATGATATCCATAATTACATTTCACATAGATATTTTGCCTATCAAAAGAGTTAAGCTAGATGTAGGCAATCTAACAAAACATAAATAATATATGGATGGAAAAACATCTATTAACGGCACCTATTTATAACACTTCAGATAGGAATAGATATCAAGTTCACGCTCAAGGTCTAGCAATATGTTCCTCAAGGATAATAAGCTGGTTCACAAGATCACGTGCATCTACCAGGTGAGAGCATCAACAGAATCACGAACATCACCATCACTTTTTGAGACGAGATGAAAGAAAGAAAGAGGGAATGAGAAACTTATAAAAGAATCTCAGTAGGGTACTCACCTCATATGTATCGTGTCATCATCATCGTCCCAGGAACCTCAGGTTTCATTATGAAAATGTGAGCATGCTAAGATTCATTTAATTAGATTGGAAATATACTTTACCGAGGTCCATTCATTTTAATCATGCGTCTTATAATGCATCATAAACTTAGCATGTCATGTTTATAATGAACTTTTCCTTTCATATATAATAACATAGTTATGCATAAAATCACATCATATTCCTCATCATCATTTCATAATACTATGCATAGCAGAACATCATATTTCTCATCATCATCTCATAAATACTATGCATAGCAGAACATCATATTCACATAATGCATTTACTTAGTTTCTTAGGTGACTTAAAGTTACTTTCATCATCATTTTCCTGGGCCACCCTATACTCCACCCTTTTGGGAGTAATCTAGGTTATGAGCTCATATCTTGCTAGTCGTCACCAACATTCTTATCCCTTTTGATAAGTAAAAATTCCATTCTACCCTTTTGAGAGAACAGACTAGAGGGCAAGAATCACCTTTTCACCGCCTATAGTTTGACGGTTCAAAGGATCATTTTCTCATATATTTTGAGTCACCTTTAAGTCTTTTCATGTTATATCATAATACAATTCTTCATTCATAATCATCATAACATTTTCTCATTTATAGTCTTATGCCGAAATAATATATACCAACTAATCATGCATCTGGAGATTCCCAGGAAAGAGGTGGGTCACAATGGACACGCTTAAATACCAAATCTTTCCTTAGCCAGAATCTTTCCAAATTGCACTCTTACAGTAATACACTTTCTTCCAGGAACAGAATATGTCTTTATTTCATGCATAAGTTTTCATTGTTTGCAACAGCAACTATAACATACAAACCAGGGAATCAATCAATGACACCAAATTCTTAATAAGCATCAAATCACATTTTAAGTACACATAAATTACTAGCTTCCCATAAAATTCTTACAAAGTTTTAAAACTCTTTTAGAACTAATTCTTTTGTTAAACTTGAAAGAAGTCATAGGACTTTAGGCCTAACTTAACCATGGGACCGATTTATAACTTGAAAGAATGTTCATAATTAAATCTTTCACTTAAGATAAAAGGAGCAAGTCTTGAGCTTTAGAGATTTAGGTGACATCTTAGAATTATTACCATGCTATGCAACCTTATTTTAATCTTATCTTTATAAGGTGATAGCTTGGAATTATAAACATGATATGCAATTCCATTTCTTTATCTTTAAGATTTAAGGTGATAACTTGAAAATTAAACATGATGCAAGAACTTGTAATATAAACATGATGCAAGAAACTGTGTACCGCATAGGCCAAGGAGAGGGAGAGAATCTTAAGCAACCTAGCGCGATAGTCCGCATAGGACGTGAGGGAGATGAGAATTACATTTTTTTTAAGCTCCAATTCTCAAGACTTCTTAAAGAATAAATTCTTTAACTCCAATTATCTCATTTCTTCGCTTATGATTCATAGGCAAGTCTTTGAGCTCTAGGATTTTTAGGTGATGACATAAAATAAACATGCCATGCATTGATTCTTTTAGCCATTATAAAATAAAGTGAGAGCATAAAATAAACATGAGATGTAACTTCTTTATTATCTTTAGAGATTAAGTGACAACTTGAAATTTAAACATGAAATGCAAGCTTGAAATTTAAACATGAGATATACAAGCTTTAGAAGGAATACAAAAGATACATAATGAACATTGAAGATCTATTTAGCTATATTCTTATAGAATTGATTGACTACCTATAAAATCATATATTTTAATGACTAAATATGTGACTTAAGTTTTAAATGAGTGAAGCATGTAAACTTGTTTGCAACATGATGTTACAAGATATGCAAGTTCATTTATTTATTCTTGAGAATTTAGTTATGACATAAAATAAATATGGTTGTGAAAGGCATAAACTTAAACGTGGATGCAAGTTCACTTGATCTCTTTACTCCTTTCAAGACTTTAAGAGAATTATGATTTCAACCCAATATATGTATCTTAGCAAGACAAAGTAAACATACATATTTCATATTCAAACCTCAAGATAAAAACATTATTCTTTAAAGTTTTGCATTAAATGGAATGTTCAAGCTTTAGAGGCCTAACTTGTGATGGATTTACAACCCATATTCAAGGTCCTCATCATCAAGCCATCATTTCATTCCTTCCTAGGCCATTTGGCCGAAACCATGAAAGGAAAATAAGGAAAGAAAAATTGAAATTTTAGAAGCTTTGGAAACTAGTGAAACCTTCAAGTTTTAGAGATCTAACTTGTGAAAGCTTTGCAACCAACACTCAAGAATCTCATCATCAAACCATGGTCTCATCATAAGCTAGGCCATATGGTCGAAATACTTTAAAAAGAAAGGAAGAAGAAACTGAAAATGAAAACTTAAAAGAAACTCATGAAAACATCATTTTTGAGCTAGAAACATAACTTGTCTTAGCATAAAATGAACTTAGAAACACCTCCCTACCTAATTTGATTTGAAAGAAAGGAAGAGAACTTGGTTTCCTTGAGTGAAATGAAGCAAAATATCCTTGAAAAGCTGAAGGGAGAATTTGGCCAAGAGAAAGAAAGAAAGAAAGCTTTTGGTGCTCCTAAGACTAGAATTTGTGTAAGTTATGAACTAAGCATCTAAACTATCTTCAAGCATGCCTATTTATAGAGATTTTGCAGCTCATAAATGGACAAAGGAAGGAAGGAAATCTGACCAAAAATTAGAGGAAAAAAATAAGGAAGAAAAATCATTTTGTTTGGTGGCTTAAAACATGGAATCATGTTTCCATGTTTTCATGATTCTTTGTTTTCATTCTTTGGATTTTTGTGTAATAATTTTCTGACTTATTACTCAATAATTTCAGCCATTACAGCCTTGTGGAAGAGGATTTTGTGTGTTCCATGTATTATTTAGGTGTAGGCAAGGTATTCATGCAATTTAGAGAATTTACGGTTAAGGGCTTTAGTGAATTACTAAGCAATTTGGGTGTTTTAAGCAATTTTAGGTTCTAATCAATCTAAATAAATAATTTTGACTCTAGATTAGTGATTAGAATTTAATAAGCTTTAATTCGAGCCTAATATTGCTTAGGTTTCATTACACGAATCGAAAATCTCAAAAATTGCAAAATCACAGGGGGCAAAATGGTCATTTCGCTCAAAAACTTCCTGCTATTTGAACTTAACCAATGGCCAATCATAGCTTAAAAACACCTTTTAAAACATTTTAGTGAGGTTCGGGCTCAATCAACACGCAAATCGAAGTTCAAACGCTAGGGGCGTTTTGGTCATTTCGCGTCGAAACTCAAAATTGAGATTCTTCTGCTCTATTAACACACATAACACAAACAATCCCCTATTATCCTCAGAACATCCCTGAGACGGGTGGGCCCACGATCCTCATTTTCTGAGTAAAATAACCTCAGGGCATTTTGGTCATTTTACACGTCCAGAAATTCGGCTTGCGACTCTTCAGGAATCGCTCATAACTTCTTTTCTAATGTTATATTCCTCTATTGAGGATTGTTAGGTCTCGAATTTATATAAGAATTACCTAGGGTAATTCGGTAATTTCTAAATGACAGTAAAGTCGGGCGTTACACAAACTATCTATGTGTTATGTAATTATGGATGTTATATGATGAGCCAATATGATGTATTTTTCATGCTATATCTACACGTTATTCGCTTTATTTCGATTATTGTTCACGTTATGTGTGGCTTACGTTTTCAATTATGTTTTAAAAAAAAATGGCTCGTAATTTCACTAAGTATTTTCAAAGTATGATGAAAGAACGAGCAAAGAGTAAAGTCTAGTAATTAATCAGATACAACCTAGGTGTATTCGGTTAATTATTAGGGTGTTACATTTTGGTATAGAGAGTTTCGCTTCTCATCTAGCCTGATTGGACGGCTATGCTTCTTAAGCATAATACGTTAGAAATGTCATGTGTAAATGTTTATCATTAGGATGAGCTTGAGGATTAGAGATGCATGACTGTTGTATGTTGCACGTGCCATGGTAACTTGCTCACTTTGCATGGAATGTTGAGCTGATCACCTCAGGATTGCCGTTTGTGTGTATAGGGACCAATGGCACGTCGACAACAGACTAGGAATGCGGCAGAGTATAGCCAACAATCAACCCCGAAGCACTCCCGATGTGGCAAGGACAATGAGAATGATGATGGATCGAATGGATCAAGATCGCCAAGCTAATGCGAATCAAGGCCATGAGATTCCCAAACATGCTCGTTTTGGAGAGTTTCGTAAGGCGAACCCACCAGTTTCAAGGGACCCTCAATCCAAATGTCACAGATGAATGGATTCGGAATATTGAGAAGGTCTTTGCTGTAGTCCCATGCTCAGGAGGAGAAGGTCACCTTCGCTACCCATATGCTTGAAGGTGATGCCGGCTTTTGGTGGACAGGTGCCGAAGGCTTGGAGGCGACCGACAAGGACATTGATTGGGAACTATTTAAGGTCCATTTTTATGAGAAGTATTTCCCAGAGTTGGTCAAAAATGCCAAGGACATTGAGTTTATGCAACTTGTCCAAGGAAATATGAATGTGCCAGATTTGAAGAACTTATTAAGTTCTCAAGGATGTATCAGGGTAACCCAACGAGTATTGGAAATGCATTAAATACGAGTCAGGGTTAAAGGCGGAGCTTAATGTGGAGTTGCGCATTTGGAGATTAGGGATTTCTTACCCAGTTAACAAATGCCGCATCATTGAAGAAGGGCAGAGAAGCTGAGCACCTCAAAGTCCGATAATATCACCAGGAGCTGACACCTCAAGGTCAACGGTTAAGGCAGAACGACCCCCATTCTCACCTCAATCAAGACCACAAGGGCCACAAAGGAACTTTCAACAAGGAAGGCTGAACAACAACAACCGCTATAATAACCCCAACAACAATCGCAACAACAATAACAACAACAAGGGGAAAGCACCACAAAGAGGTCCAGCAGCACCTCCACCACCCCCACCATCCAAATATGTCCAAGTGCGGCAAGAATCATGGAAGCATGCCATGTCGAGCGGAACAAATGTTTTCTACCGAGTGTGGAAAGCCAGGCCACTACTCTCGAGAATGCAGAGAGAACCCGTTAGCCCCAATCCCAAGCCGCAGGACCAAGGAAGGGTCTTTACCGTTAATAAGAAGACACGACGAAGTCACGGAATCTCGTGGAAGGTAAGTGTAACATGCATGGTAAAAACTTAATTGTACTATATGATTCTGGCGCTTCCCATTCTTTTATCTCCCACTCATGTGTTAAAAGCCTTAACTTACATGTGACTGAACTTCCTTTTGACCTTGTTGTACCCCGACAAAACCGTTAGGACTTGTAGATGTTGTCTAGATTGTAATTTTGTTATTGAAAATAGATCCTTTGTTTTAGACCTTATTTGCTTACCTATGCGAGGTTTAGATGTGATTCTTGGCATGGATTGGCTTGAGGCCAACCGTGTTGTTAAACTCATGAGAAAACCATCAATTTTCTTCCTATTCCCATTGAACCTAAGAAACCTATAAGTTCCTACATAACGCTTGGAAATGGACTGTGGTAAGGGTGAGAGTAAAGGCTATATTTTCCTAGCCGCTAGTGATGTAGACTTTGAGCAAAGTATCGATAAGATACCAATAGTAAGGAATTATCCGAGTATTTCCATGAGATACCAGAGTTTTCCCCCAAGAGAGAGATAGAGTTTTCCATAGAATTGCTTTCGGTAGGACCCATATCCATAGCCCCATACAGGATGTCCCCATTAGAGTTGACCGAGTTAAAAGCTCAATTGGAAGATTTATTGGAGAAAAAGTTTGTTAGGCCTAGTGCATCACCTTGGGAGCCCGGTATTGTTTGTAAAGAAAAGGATGGAAGTATGAGGATGTGTGTAGACTATAGGCAATTGAATAAAGTAACGATAAAGAACAAATACCCTTTGCCTAGGATAGATGACTTGATGGACCAGCTTAAAGGTGCAACAGTGTTTTCTAAGATTGATTTGAGGTAGGTTACCACCAGATTAGAGTGAGAGATGAAGATATACCGAAAATGGCCTTTCGCACTTGATACGGCCATTTTGAGTTTGCAGTGATGTCCTTTGCATTAACCAATGCTCCAGCAATTTTTATGGATTACATGAATAGGATCTTTAGAACCCTATTTAGATCAGTTTGTGGTTGTCTTTATAGATACATTAGATCTACTCTAAGACCCACGAGGAGCATGAACTCCACCTAACCATAGTACTGGAAATCCTAAAGGAAAAGAAACTATATGCCAAACTTTCTAAGTGTGAATTCTGTTGGATGAGGTGAAATTTTTAGGCATGTAGTATCTAAGAAAGGAATTGCTTAGATCTTAGTAAGGTGGAAACGGTGTAAACTGGAAAGACCAACCACAGGAATGAAGTAAGGAGCTTCTTAGGTTTAGCTCGGTTATTACCTCGGTTTATCAAGGGATTTTCCCAGGATTTCCCTACCTTTGACCAAGCTAACTAGGAAAAACACCCCTTTTTCATGGACCAGAGTGTGAAAAGAGCTTTCAAGAGCTGAAACACAAGCTAACCTCAACCCCGTTTTAGTGTTACCTAACACCCTAATAATTAACCCAATACACCTAGGCAGGATCTGATTAATTACTAGACTTTACTCTTTGCTTCAGTTCCTTAATCATGCTTTGAAAATACTTAGTGAAATTACGAGCCATTTTTTTTTTTAAACATAATTGAAAACGTGAGCCGCGCTTAACGTGAATGATTTAGCAAAATTTAAAAGACACATAGGAATTTACAAACATCACATCATAATATATTGGCTCCATCATACAGCATCCATAATTACATATCATATAGATATTTTGCCTACCAACAGAATAAGACTAAGTGTAGGCAATCTAATAAAACATAAATAATATATGGATGGAAGGACATCCATTAATGGCACCTAGTAATAACACTCAGGGATAGGGATAGATATCTGAAATATACGAGTGAAACTAGCAGGATTCAAGTTCAGCTACCCGTAAAGCCTCAATGTGATTCACGAACGCTTCCTTCGTTTCTGAAGACGAGATGAAAAATAGAGGGAGTGAGAAACTTATAAAAGAATCTCAGGAGGGTACTCACCTCATGATGCATTGTGTCATCATCATCGTCCCCAGGAACCTCGGGTTATTATGAAATAGTGAGCATGCTAAGATTGATTTATTAAGTTCGAAAATATACTTTACCGAGGTTCGTCCCTTTTAATCATGCGTCTTATAATGCATCATAAACTTAGCATGTCATGTTTATAATGAACTTTTCCTTTCATATATAATAACATAGTTATGCATAAAATCACATCATATTCCTCATCATCATTTCATAATACTATGCATAGCAGAATATTATATTTCTCATCATCATCTCATAAATACTATGCATAGCAGAACATCATATTCACATAATGCATTTACTTAGTTTCTTAGGTGACTTAAAGTTACTTTCATCATCATTTTCCTGGGCCACCCTATACTTCACCCTTTTGGGAGTAATCTAGGTTATGAGCTCATACCTTGCTAGTCACCAGCACATACTTATCCCTTTTGATAAGTAAAAATTCCGTCTCTACCCTTTTGAGAGAACATACTAGGGCAAGAATCACCTTTTCACCGCCTATAGTTTGATTGGGTCCAAAGGATCATTTTCTCATATATTTTGAGTCACCTTTAAGTCTTTGCATGTTATATCATAATACAATTCTTCATTCATAATCATCATAACATTTTCTCATTTATAGTCTTATGCCGAAATAATATATACCAACTGGAATCATGCATCTGGAGATTCCCAGGAAGAGAGGTGGGTCACAATGGACACGCTTAAATACCAAATCTTTCCTTAGCCAGAATCTTTCCAATTTCTTTAAGCTACAGTAATAGAATATGTCTTATTTCATGCATAAGTTTTCATTGTTTGCAACACAACTATAACATATAAACCAGGGAATCAATCAATGACACCAAATTCTTAATAAGCATCAAATCACATTTTAAGTACACATAAATTACTAGCTTCCCATAAAATTCTTACAAAGTTTTAAAACTCTTTTAGAACTAATTCTTTTTGTTAAACTTGAAAGAAGTCATAGGACTTTAGGCCTAACTTAACCATGGGACCGATTTATAACTTGAAAGAATGTTCATAATTAAATCTTTCACTTAAGATAAAAGGAGCAAGTCTTGAGCTTTAGAGATTTAGGTGACATCTTTGAATTATTACCATGCTATGCAACCTTATTTTAATCTTATCTTTATAAGGTGATAGCTTGGAATTATAAACATGATATGCAATTCCATTTCTTTATCTTTAAGATTTAAGGTGATAACTTAAAAATTAAACATGATGCAAGAACTTGTAATATAAACATGATGCAAGAAACTTGGAGCGCGGAATTGCATAGGACCAGGAGAGGAGAGATCTTAAGCAATCGGAGCGCCTAGTCCGCATAGGACCGGTGAAAGAATTACATTTTTTTAAGCTCCAATTCTCAAGACTTCTTAAAGAATAAATTCTTTAACTCCAATTATCTCATTTCTTTGCTTATGATTCATAAGCAAGTCTTTGAGCTCTAGGATTTTTAGGTGATGACATAAAATAAACATGCCATGCATTGACTCTTTTAGCCATTATAAAATAAAGTGAGAGCATAAAATAAACATGAGATGCAACTTCTTTATTATCTTTAGAGATTAAGTGACAACTTGAAATTTAAACATGAAATGCAAGCTTGGAAATTTAAACATGAATATGCAAGTTCATTTATTCATTCTTGAGAATTTAGTGATGACATAGAAAGTAAACATGGTTATGCAAGGCATAAACTTAAACATGGATGCAAGTTCATTTTATTTCTTTACTAGAGCTCCTCCAAGACTTTAGAGAAATATAAATTCAACCCAATATATCTTAGCAAGACAAAGTGAAAAATACATCTTTCAAGTTCTAAACTCAAGATCATAAAAACATCATAAAAATATTATTCTTTAAAGTTTTGCATCAAGTGGAACTTTCAAGCTTTAGAGGCCTAACTTGTGATGGATTCACAACCCACCCTCAAGGTCCTCATCATCAAGCCATCATCTTAGTCCCACCTAGGCCATATGGCTGAATTGTTCAAAGAAAAAGGAAGAAGAAAACCAAATGGAAAAACTAGAGAAAATCCATGAAATCATCATTTTGAACCAAGAACAACACTTAGCAAAGCATAGAAATAAACTTAAAAACAACTCCCTACCTAATCTGATTTGAAGGAAAGGAAGAGAACTTGGTTTCCTTGAGTGAAATGAAAGAAAATATTCTTGAAAACTTGAAGAAAGAATTCAGCCAAGAGGAGGAGGAAATGAGAGCTTTTGGTGCTCCTAAAACTAGAATTTGTGTAAGTTATGAACTAAGCATCTAAACTATCTTCAAGCATGCCTATTTATAGAGATTTTGCAGCTCATAAATGGACAAAGGAAGGAAAGAAATCTGACCAAAAATTAGAGAAAAAATAAGGAAGAAAAATCATTTTGTTTGGTGGCTTAAAACATGGAATCATGTTTCCATGTTTTCATGATTCTTTGTTTTCATTCTTTGGATTTTTGTGTAATAATTTTCTGACTTATTACTCAATAATTTCGTGCATTACAGCCTTGTGGAAGAGGATTTTGTGTGTTCCATGTATTTTTTAGGTGTAGGCAAGGTATTCATGCAATTTAGAGAATTTACGGTTAAGGGTTTAAGTGAATTACTAAGCAATTTGGGTGTTTTAAGCAATTTTAGGTTCTAATCAATCTAAATAAATAATTTTGACTCTAGATTAGTAATTAGAATTTAATAAGCTTTAATTTGAGCCTAATATTGCTTAGGTTTCGTTCGAATCAAAAATCTCAAAATTTGAAACTTGCACAAAAACAGGGGAACGGTCATTTTACTTAAAAATTGCCCGAGACCACCCAGCTTAACCAATGGTTAATCATGGCTTAAAAACACCTTTTAACACATTTTAGTGAGGTTCGGGCTCAGCGGCACGCAAATCGGAGTTAAAACAGCCGTAAGGGCGTTTTGGTCATTTCGCGTCCAAGCTCAAAATTAGGATTCTTCTCCTCTATTAACACACATAACACAAACAATCCCTTATTAACATCAAAACATCCCCTTGAGGATGGGTGGGGCCCACGATCCTCATTTTCTGAGTAAAATAACCTCAGGGCATTTTGGTCATTTTACACGTACAGAAAATTGGGGTTTGCAATACTTGCACGAATTGCTCCTAACTTCTCTTCTAACGTTATATTCCTTTATTAAGGATTGTTTGGTCTCAAATTTTATATAATATTTACCTACGGTAATTCGGTAATTCCTAATGATAGTAAAAATTACAGTAAAAATTGGGCGTTACATCACCTGACCCCAATGTGTCTTTCAAGTGTACTGTGATGCTTCAGGAAGGGTTTGGGTTGTGTACCTATGCAAGATAGGCAAGTGGTGGCCTATGCGTCAAGGCAACTCAAGCCACATGAGGCAAATTACCCTACCCATGACCTTGAATTAGCCGCCGTGTTTGCTCTGAAGATTTGGAGACACCATTTATACGAGTGAAGTTTAAGGTGTTTTTCGATCACAAGAGTTTGATATTCTTTGATCAAGAACTAAACATGAGGCAAAGAAGGTGGATGAAGTTCTTGAAAGATTATGATTTTGGGTTGAACTACCATCCCAGGAAGCTAACATTGTAGCCGATGCCCTAAGTAGGAAATCTTTACAAGTATCCCATTTGATGGTGAAGGAGGTTGAGTTAATTGAGCAATATAGACCTCAACCTAGGAATGACCTTGACCACTAAGGGCATAAGAGCTTGCCATCTTAGTGTGACGAGTGAATTCAAGGAAAGAATTGCTCAAGCCCAAAGGGAAGATACGAAATTTCAAGAAACCTTAGAGGAGGAAGATCTGAAAGTTGAAAGGTTTTACCCAGGGGAATGATAGTTTGTGGAGATTTGAAGGTCATATATGTGTACCTTAGTGGTGACCTCGAAAGAACATTTTGGAGGAAGCCCATAAGAGTCATTTCACCCTTCATCTTGGTGCCACCAAGATGTATCAAGATTTGAAGAAGATGTTCTGTGGCCTGGATTGAAGAAAGATGTGTGCACATGGGTGAGTAAGTGCTTGGTGTGTCAAAAGGTGAAGATTAAACACCAAAGACCTTTTGGAATGTTGCAACCTCTGATCCCGAGTGGAAGTGGAATAGTATCTCCATGGATTTTGTAACTGGACTCAAGAGGACCAAGCGAATCATGACGCCATTTGGGTAATAGTGGATCGGTTAACTAAATCAGCCTACTTTTTACCTATTAAGGTGACTTATTCCTTGGATAGGTTAGCACAGTTATATATACAGGAGATAGTAAGATTACATGGAGAACGTCGACAATAATCTCTCGAGATCGCGATTCACATCACGGTTTTGGGAGCCTTTCAGAAGGCGTTTGGTTCAAGGGTGTTTGAGCACGGCTTATCACCCCAAAACGGAAGCAATCTGAAAGAACTATCCAAACCTTAGAGGATATGTTAAGGGCATGTGTTTTGGATCAAAAGGAAGTTGGGATAAGTACCCTAATCGAATTTGCATATAACAACAGTTATCATGCAAGCATTGGTATGGCACCATACGAGGCCCTCTATGGACGGAAATGTCAATCCCCTTATGTTGGTATGAACCCGTAGAGCAGAGTTTTACTCGGAACTGATATTGTGAGGGAAACAACGGAACAAATCAAGAAGATTAGGGATAAAATTCTTACCGCTAAAGTCGCAGAAAACTATGCGGGAAGCGGCGAAGCTAGATTTTAAGAAGGGACCATGTGTTCCTAGGCCCCCCACCACATGCATAGGCCGAGCAATGAAAGTAAAGAAATTGAGCCCCATATTTCTTGGTCCGTTTGAAATCCTTAGCAAAATAGGATCTGGAGCCTACCGTATAGCCCTACCCCAGTCTGTCCAACCTTCATGATGTTTTCCATGTCTCCCAGTTAAGGAAATATCATTCTGACCCAAGTCATGTACTAGAGCCAGAACATGTACAATTAAGAGATGACCTAACGTTTAACTTACCACCCACGAGATCATTGACCGAGGAGTTAAGCAATTAAGAAATAAGGTTGCACCCTGGTCAAAGTAGCGTGGGACGAGGTGAAACGAAGAATTCACATGGGAGCTTGAATTAACATGCAAGCACAATACCCAAGCGTTCTCAGGTAACGAATTTCGAGGGCGAAATTCTTTTTAAGGAGGGGAGTAATGTAACGCCCCGATTTTTACTATCGTTAGAATTACCGAATTACTCTAGGTAATTCTTACATAAAATTTGAGACCAAACAATTCTCAATAAAGGAATATAACATTAGAAGAAAGGTTTGGAGCAATTCGTGAAAGTTGCAAACCACGATTTCTGTACATGTAAAATGACCAAAATGCCCCTGAGGTTATTTTACTGAAAATGAGGATCGTGGGCCCCACCCATCCTCAAGGGGATGTTTTGATGATAATAAGGGATTGTTTGTGTTATGTGTGTTAATAGAGGAGAAGAATCCTAATTTTGAGCTCGACGCGTGAAATGACCAAAACGCCCTTGCGTTTTAATTCCGATTGTGTGTCAAACCCGAACCCCACTAAAATGTTTTAAAAGGTGTTTTTAAGCTATGATTGACCATTGGTTAAGTTCGATGGCCCCGAATTTTTGAGTGAAGTTACGATTTTGCCCCGTCTTTGTGTAGTTTCAAATTTTGAGATTTTTGATTCGTCTAGCAAAACATAAGCAATATTAGGCTCAAATTAAAGCTTATTAAATTCTAATTCTTAATCTAGAGTCAAAATTATTTATTTAAATTGATTAGAACTTAAAATTGCTTAAAAACACCCAAATTGCTTACTAATTCACCTAAGCCCTTAATTGCAAATTCTCTAATTTGCAAAGATACCTTACCTACACCTAAATAATGCATGGAACACACAAATTTCTCCTCCTTGGGCTATAATGCATGAAATTATATGGCCTAATATGCATCAAAAAAATTTGTCAAACTTGACACAAAACTCAAGGTATGAAAACAAGGAATCATGTTTCATGATTCCATGTTTTAAGCCACCAAACAAGATGATTTTTCCTTCCTTGTTTCCTCCTCAAATTTAGTCAGATTTTCCTCCTCCTCTTGTCCATACATGAGCTTGAATTTTCTATAAATAGGCATGCTTAGAAGTCATTAGAGACTTGCTCAAAATTTCACAACTTCAAGTTTTTCCTAAGCTCAAAAACTTTCTTTCTTTCTTCCTCCTCCTTGGCCGATTCTCTCTTCAGTTTTTCAAAGAGATTTTCTTCCATTTCACTCAAAGAAATCAAGTTCTTCCTTTCCTTCAAATCAGATTAGGTAGGGAGTTGTTTCAAGTTCATTTTATGCTATGACAAGTTATGTTTCTAGCTCAAAAATGATGATTTCATGGATTTCTCTAGCTCTCAATTTCGGTTTTGTTTTCCCTTTCTTTAAAAAACATTTCAGCCTTATGGCCTAGATTATGATGAGACCATGGTTTGATGATGAGGTTCTTGAGTGTTGGTTGCAAAGCCTTCACAAGTTAGACCTCTAAAACTTGAAGGTTTCACTAGTTTTTAAAGCTTTACAATTTAGTTTTTCTTTCCTTATTTTTCTTTAATGATTTCGGCCAAAAGGCCTAAGAAGGAATATGATGATAGGTTGATGATGAGGACCTTGAGTGTTGGTTGTAAATCCATCACAAGTTAGGCCTTTAAAGCTTGAAAATTCCACTTGATGCAAAACTTTAAAGAATGATGTTTTTATGATGTAAAAATAAAGATCTTGAGTTTAGAACTTGAAAGATGTATTTTTCACTTTGTCTTGCTAAGATATATTGGGTTGAATTTATATTTCTCTAAAGTCTTGAAGAGCTCTAGTAAAGAAATAAAAGAAACTTGCATCCATGTTTAAGTTTATGCCTTGCATAACCATGTTTACTTTTATGTCATCACTAAATTCTCAAGAATAAATAAATGAACTTGCATATCTCATGTTTAAATTTCCAAGCTTTCATTTCATGTTTATATTTCAAGTTGTCACTTAATCTATAAAGATAATAAAGAGGTTGCATCTCATATTTATTTTATGCTCTCACTTTATTTTATAATGGCTAAAAGAATCAACGCATGGCATGTTTATTTTATGTCATCACCTAAAGATCCTAGAGCTCAAAGACTTGCCCAAGTATCACAAGCAAAGAAATAAGATTATTGGAGCTTAAAAAGATGTAATAATAATTCTCTTCTCCCTTCACCGAAGTGCGGATTACCACCGCCGGTTCTTAAGATTTCTCTCCCTCCACTTGTCCCTGCGGACTACAACTCCAGTTTCTTGCATCATGTTTATATTTCAAGCTCTTGCATCATGTTTAATTTTCAAGTCATCACCTTAAATCTTAAAGATAAAGAAATGGATTTGCATATCATGTTTATAATTCCAAGTTATCACTTATAATGACAAGATTAAAATGAGGTTGCATAGCATGTTTATGATTCTAAGATATCACATAAATCTCTTAAGATCAAGACTTGCTCCTTTTATCTTAAGTGAGAATTTTAATCATGAAGATTCTTTCAAGTTTAGAAAAAGAAGTAGTTTCTAAAAAAGTTTTAAGACTTTGCAAAGATTTTACAAGAAACTAGTATTCTATATACACTTAAGATGTGATTTTATGAGATTCATGATTCAGCCACTATCTAGTTAGTATTACTATGATTTGATATGTTTGAAGTTGTGATAATTATGTTTATTGATAAGGAATAATTCTATGCATGTTAGGAGTAAAATTAGCTACAAATAACCAAAGCTTTAAATATTTTTACTGTCTATACTACCTCATATGGTTTAATAATGTTCTTAAGGCTTATGATTCATGGTAATGATGGTAATTAATCCCTTAGATGCATAATTAATTAGTTTGATAATTGAGGTTGCCCAATTAAGTTTCGGTTATTAAGACTTTTCAGGAAGGATTTATGATGATGCTTATTAAGTATTTGATTTCATTGAATGATTTCATGGCTTGCATGTTGTAGTTGCTGTTGCAAACAATGAGAATGCTTACGCATGAAATAATGAAATATTCTTTGTTATTTAAAAATTTACCCTTATTGGAAGAAAGTATATTACTATAAAAGTGTAATTTGGAAAGGTTCTGCTAGGAAAGATTTGGTATTTAAGCGTGTTCCATTTGTGACCCACCTCTCTTTCCTGGAATCTCCCATGCATGATTCCAGTTGGTATATATATTATTCAGGAATAAGACTATAAATGAGAAATGTTATAAATGATTATGAATTGAGAATTGTATTATGATATAACATGCAAAGACTTAAAGGTGACTCAAAATATATGAGGAAATGACCCTTTGGACCCATCAGACTATAGGTGGTGAAAAGGTGATTCTTGCCCCCTAGTCCGTTCTCTCAAAAGGGTAGAGACGAAATTTTAGTTATCAAAAGGGATAAGTATGTGCTAGTGACGACTAGCAAGGTATGAGCTCATAACCTAGATTACTCCCAAAAGAGTGGAGTATAGGGTGGCCCAGAAAATGATGATGAAAGTAACTTTAAGTCACCTAAGGAACTAAGTAACGTATTATGTGATTATGATGTTCTTCTATGCATAGTATTTATGAGATGATGATGAGAAATATGATGTTCTTCTATGCATAGTATTTATGATATGATGATGAGGAATATGATGTGGTCTTATGCATAACAATGTCATTATATGTGAAAGGAAAAGTTCATTATAAACATGACATGCTAAGTTTATGATTAACGACGAACCTCGGAAGTATATTTTCGAACTTAATAAATCAATCTTAGCATGCTCACTATTTCATAATAACCTCGAGGTTCCTGGGGACGATGATGATGACACAATGCATCATGAGGTGAGTACCCTACGAGATTCTTTTTATAAGTTTCTCACTCCCTCTATTTTTTTCTTTCCATCTCGTCTTTAGAAACGAAGGAAGCGTTCGTGAATCACATTGAGGCTTTCACCAGGTAGCTGAACTTGATCCTGCTAGTTTCACTCGTATATTTCAAATATCTATCCCTATCCTTGGAGTGTTATTACTAGGTGCCATTAATGGATGTCCTTCCATCCATATATTATTTATGTTTTGTTAGATTGCCTACACCTAGTCTTATTCTGTTGGTAGGCAAATTATCTATGTGTTATGTAATTATGGATGTTATATGATGGAGCCAATATGATGTATTTTTCATGCTATATCTTACATTATTCGCTTTATTTCGATTATTGTTCATGTTATGTGCGGCTAACGTTTTCAATTATGTTTTAAAAAAAATGGCTCGTAATTTCACTAAGTATTTTCAAAGTATGATGAAAGACTGAAGCAAAGAGTAAAGTCTAGTAATTAATCAGATACAACCTAGGTGTATTCGGTTAATTATTAGGGTGTTACACACACATCCAGAATGCAGTTCATTGGGTATATACCTTCGAGGGATGAGGAGCAACGTCATAGGAGTTTGAGGGAGGGGTAGCCATGGCTTGGGGTTGATCTTTTGAGGCTGTCCATGTATTTACCTGTTTATGTTTTCTATTTATTTTCCTGGATTTTGTTTCTGGACTACAAGCTATGCCCACTTATATGGATATGACTTTATGACTTTTTATATTTCATTTGATATACCAAACTACGATATTTAATATCATGATGGTTGCTTCTATAGTTGAGGTGTTCTTATTTGCTTTTGTATTGCATGATTTATTTTATCTTTGCTTTATGTTTCGCTCATTAGTACTCGACGGCTCGCATTTTGATTTACATATTTCAAAAAAAAAATTTACTCATATTTTCCGTTAAGTAATTTTACAAACGATTTTTAAAGGGAAGCAATAACTAATAATTAATCTTAATACGTCCTAGGCATGTTGGGTTCAATATTAGGTGTTACATTATGGTATTAAAGCGCGTTTCTCATCTGAGCCTTAGGATTGGACTCACCATGCTTTATAGGCATGTTAGGAGTATGTCATTTATAGAGCTTAGCTAATAGAGATAAACTATAGGATAAACACGCATGAACCTCCTGCGCCTGCCATGGTAACTAGCTCATCTAGCTTGGAATATTGAGCCTGATCACCTCAGGTTTGTTGACTTATGTGTTTAGGGACCAATGGCACCTCGTAAACAAAATAGGAATGCGAACGAAGGTGTGAGAATGAGACCTCGAACCTATTTGTGAGATGGCAAGAGCGATGGAACATATGTTCGATCGCATGAATCAAAGGGATGCCCTCAAGGTCCCCAGGCCGTGGAGCAAGCCCGTTTTGGAGAGTTCGCAAGGCCAATCCCCTAACCTTCCATGGAGCCTGAACCCGACAAGGCGGACGAGTGGATCAAGAACATAGAGAAGATCTACTCGATGGTCGCCTGTCGGAGGAGCAGAAAGTCACCTTCGCCGCTACATGATGGAGTTGACGTGGAGTTTTGGTGGACTAGCACCAAGAGGCTACTTGAAGCTACGAGCATAGCAATCAATTGGGAGCTGTTCAAGACTTACTTCTATGAGAAGTATTTTCCAAAGTCATTGAGGAATGCAAAGGACATCGAGTTCATGCAACTGACCTAAGGAGACCTTCGCCGCCTGGACATGGCAAAGTTCGAGGAATTGATCAAGTTTCTCAGGTTTTCCAAGGGAATCCCGATGAGGTTTGGAAGTGCGTTAAGTTTAAGGCCAGGTTGAGGGCTAAACTTAACATGGCGATGGTGCACATGGAGATTAGGGACTTCCCCACCCAGTCAACAAGTGCCGAATCATAGAGGATAGGCACAAGAAACTGAGCGCCGCAAGGATTTGAGCGTCCCCGTGGGTTGGGACCTCAAGCCCCGAGGTTTAAGCCGCACATCAAAACCAGTCAAAAAGCCACTACCATCCCTACCAAGCCAACCAGTTAAGCATCAACAACAACAACAACAACAACAAAGAAGACCCAACAACCAACCCTTCCGGCAACACCCAAGCCGCCGTTCAACCAAAGAGCGCCGGAACCACAACAATCAACAAGGAGGATCGGGCGGTCCTCGCAACAACCATCAAGAAGGGCCCAATGGGAATAAGAACAAGGCACCCCAAGGAGCCCCGCGCCTTTCCCCGACCCGCACGGCCGTGGTATGCCCCCGATGCGGAGAAGTCATGGCAATCTCCCTACCATGCGGGGCAGGAGTCCGCTTCAGATGTGGCAAGTCGGGCCACTATGCCAAGGACGCAGAAGCGGAGGGCCATCAAGTCGGAACCCTAGGCCGCAACACCAAGGGAGGGTCTTCACCCTCAATGTGGAAGACGTCGCCAGATCCAACAACCTCATCGAAGGTAAGTGCGAATTAAATGGTAGAACCTTAACTGGACTATATGACTCTTGGTGCTACTCATTCTTTCATCTCACATGCTAGTGTCGAGTCTTTGAATTTGAAAGCTTCTAAGCTTCCTTTTGATCTTATTGTCTTACCCCTACAAATCGTCCTGTACATACCTAAATGCTATTTAAATTGTCATCTTACTGTTGAAAATAGGTCTTTTATCATAGATTTGATTTGTTTACCCTTGAAAGACATAGGAGTAATTCTTGGCATGGGTTGGCTCTACGCTAACCATGTATTGTTAGATTGTTATACCAAAATCGTCATCTTTCGTCATCCCCCTAGCAACACTAGTCAAACCTTGAAGCGTTACGTAAATTCCATAGAGGTCTTCTGGAGTGGGGAGAAAACTAAAGGATATGTTCTCCTAGCCGCTAGTGAGGTAGACTTTGAAGAAATCATAGATGATATCCCCGTAGAAAGAATATCCGAGGTATTTCCAGGAGAAATACCCAGTTCCCTCGAGAGAAGTGGAGTTCTCCATCGAGTTGGTTTCGGGAACGGACCTATCTCTATAACCCCATATAGAATGTCACCCATGGAGTTAAAGGAGTTGAAAGCCCAGTTGGAGTAGCTATTAGAGAAGAGTTTCATAAGACCTAGTGCTTCACCCTGGGAGCCCGCCTTATTTGTTAAGAAGAAGGATGGGAGCATGAGGTTGTGTATAAATTATAGGTAGTTGAATAAAGTGACGGTGAAAAACAAATACCCTTTGCCTAGGATTGATGATCTCATGGACCAATTAAAGGAGTTGTCGTATTCTCCAAGATTGATTTAAGGTCGGATACCACCAGATTAGAGTGAGAGATGAGGATATACCTAAAACCTCCTTTAGAACACGTACGGACATTTGAGTTCACCGTGATGTCTTTGGATTGACAAATACACCCGTCCGTGTTCATGGACTATATGAATTGGATCTTTAGACCCTATTTAGACAAGTTCGTGGTCGTTTTCATAGATGATATACTCATCTATTCGAGACTCACGAGGAGCATGAACGTCATCTAAGGATGGTTTTAGAGGTTTTGAAGGAGAAGAAATTGTATGCGAAGCTCTCTAAGTGTGAATTTTGGTTGGAGGAAGTGGTTTTTCAAACATGTAGTGTCGAAAGGAGGTATAGTTGTTGACCCAGGAAGATAAAAGTTATGATGAATTGGGATAGACCAACCACCGTAATGGAAATATGAAGCTTTTTGGTTTATCAGGCTATTGCCGTAGGTTTATAAAAGGATTTTCTTTATCGCCCTTCCCTAACCAAGTTCACTAAGAAGAACTCGTTTTCATGGAATCCCGAGTGTGAGAAAAGCTTTCAAGAGCTAAAAGGAAGTTGACCTTTACTCAGTTTCTACCCTACCCCAATGTACCTTTTGAGGTGTATTGTGATTTGGGAAAGGTTTAGGCTATGTGTTGATGCAAAATAGGCAAGTGGTAGCTAATGCGTCCAGACAACTCAAGCCTCATGAGGTGAACTACCCCACCCATGACCTAGAGTTAGCCGCCATATGTTTGCCTTAAAGATATGGAGGCATCACTTGTATAGAGTAAGGTTTGAAGTTTTCTCTACATAAGAGTCTCAAGTATCTCTTTGATCAAAAGGAATATGGGGCAAAGAAGGTCGATAATTCCTAAAAGGACTATGATTTTCTTAAGTTACCACCCTGCAAGGCTAATGTGGTCGCCAATGCCTTGAGCCAAAAATCACTGCACCTATCTCACACGATGGTTAAAGAAGTTGAGTTAATAGAGAAGTTTAGGGATTTAAATCTAGGGGTGTAAGTGTCTGATAAGAGTATGAAGATTGTGTCACTCACTGTGACCAGTTGGGTTTTAACAAGAAGGTCATTATGGCACAAGTGGAGAATGACGAGTTTCGAGAGACCCTCAAAGCGGTTAAGACAGGAAAGCTAAAGGGTTTTGAGCAAAGACCTCATAGTTTGTGGAGGTTTGAGGGAAATTGTACCACAGAATGGTGACCTCCAAGAGAGCATCTTGGAGGAGGCCCATAAAAGCCACTTCACCATTCATCCTGGTGCTACCAAGATGTATCAAGATTTGAAGAAGATGTTTTGGTGGCTAGGATTGAAAAAGGACGTAGTTGCTTAGGTTAGTAAGTGCTTGGTCTATCAAAAGGTGAAGATTGAGCACCAAAAGCCTTCAGGAATGTTGCAACCCCTGTAACACCGAAATTATTTAAAAATTAATTTGAGCTTTGTTATCGTAATTTCAAAAATCTAATAGTATAGTAATGATGAGGGTGGCCCAACGAACCTGGCAAAAAAAAAAAAAAAAAATTTGGGCGGTGAATAGTAATCTTGTGGGCCCCACAGGCCTATCCCGACCAATGTCCTAATGAACAAATGGACGAGAAAATATAGAATTGAGGTTAGAAAATGTTAGAAATAAGAATTTTAGACCTGGAATTTATTTTCAGGAAACATTTATTTTACGGAATATGGTATTTTACCTGTTTGGTTAATTACGGTGTGTAGTTTCTTACACTATGAAATTTATAGTGCAAATTAGACACATATATGACAAGTGTGTGGCTTAAAATAGGCCACACCATTGCCCTTTTCTATGAGCCAATGAGGATGTTACAAAATTGCACAAGATTATCTTCAAGAAACACATTGCATAATTCATTAATGTATGCATTATCTTCAAATGAAAAAGAAATAAATCAAAATTCATCATTTCTTCTTCCTTAAGTCTCGGCCAGAACTCCATTCAGCCATTCTTCCATCTTTTTCTTCTTCAAAAACATAAAAAACATACTAAGAACACTAAGCCACAACATCAAACATCCATATGTTTTGTCACAAACACAAATTTACCTCTTGAAACTTGAATCACTTCCTTATTACACAACCCTTATCTCACCATAGCATCAAGTTAGCTGTTATTTACAGTGTTGTAAGAGGATTAGAGAGAGGGTTAGATCAAGAAATTGGTGGAGGATCCTTGAGCAAAGTTAAGAACAAGAGTTTAAGCTTCAAAGAGTCAAGTAGGGCTTTATTATCCACTTTTCTTTCAAAATTTACTTTGAAATTTTCGGATTGATTGAGCTTGGAATTTCTGGTTTTATTGGCTGATATTACATAAATATTGATGTATGAATTTTGGTGGGATGTTTGGATGATGATAGGAATCACTTTTGTCAAAAGGATTTTGAGTGATACTTGCTGGATTTTCGGGTTTCTTACAGGCAGTGTATAATCACGATTTTTCTGGGCATGTTGTAGTCATGGTCATGAGCTGAAAAAATTATATGTTCAAGTTAACATCTTGGGCTAGTCTCACAAATTTTCTTGAGCTCTAAATTTGATTCTAAATGTCTTTAAAAAATCGAAACTGAAATGGTTTCTGTGCTGTCTGGATTAGTGGACCTGAAGCTGTGAATTTGTATAATTTTATTAACATAGCAAATGATTGAATTATCCTTTGAAATTTTTACAGGATATTTTCAACATCTCGAAGTATACCCATGATTTTTCTTTTAAACTGATTCAATCATTTGCTAGGGTTAAAAATTGTGAGAATCTAGTTCTGAACTGAGTATGAGGGGTTTCTAACCACTAAAATTGTTGAATTTTATTATCATACTTAGAGAATGATTTTTACTCCTAAATTTTTATGGAGCCTTGTGGACATATTGAAGTATCTCAGGAATTTTCATAGTCTTTAAATTGATTGTTTAATTTGTGAGATAAATCGTGCTCTGTAAGTCCGAATTCTGCCAAATGCTGTCTTTGTACTGGAAATGGATTAAACTCTTGATTTAGAAGTCAAATGATCTTTGGTTTAAGTATGATGTACATGAATGCATGCTAGTGACATTAAAGATTGGTTTGTGAGAAATGAATGAGAATTTCTTGTGATTGGTTGTATATATGAGCTTTAAGCTTGCGTTGGTAAAAAGAATCGTGATAAATGAATGATGTATATATATCTATATTGGAAACATTATGACATTTAGAAACTATGCTAATGCATATGGTAGTGTGAGCTTGAGGATGATGTATGTACTAAGTAAAAGAATGAGTTCCCTTTAGTTCAAAAGGGCACGCAAAGGTCCTCTTTAGTCTATAAAGGGCACTGAAGGTCCCCTGAATGTGTACAGGGCATTGGACAAGTCCCCTGAATATGTAAAGGGCACGGAGAGGCCCTTTAGTCCAAAAGGGCAAGAATCCCTTCGATGTACCAAGGCATAAAAAGTTGAAAATGAATTTTTATGATGTTGAGTAGTATGACATATGTATACTGAGTGATGGAGTAATTAAAATAAATCCACTTCAAGAATGACTTTTGAACTTTAAAATGAACCTTTGATATATGTTGCATGCTCACAATTTTACCATAAACAAGTGGCTTGGGACAGAATGAATGGCAAGTTCCATTATATGTTTCGGGATGCCCTATTGAGAATTTTAGAATTCTCACCCCTATGTGTTTATTTTCTGTCGTCTCCAGGTTAATTCCAGAGGAACGAAGCCTACAAGAAGAATGAATTGGAATTTCTGGAGCTTAGTAGTGGAGACCATATGTCTGCACTTAGATATGTATATGTATCTGTAAATATAGTAAGGAAATAATGTGTACCAAAGCTCAGAAGAGCTCCCTTTTGTACTTGACGTATACTAAATAAAATATTTTGTTTCCTTGCTTGTATATTTTGATAGAACCACGAGCTAGTCACTACATAATTCGACTCGATCACTCTTGCCATAGACAACTAAGAAAGGTCCGCTAAATTATAAGTAACAACTCCTAAGTATAATGTCATTACTTAAGGATGACATTGCACTTGGGAGGATCTTACAATCCTTGCCCTATCCGAGTGGAAGTGGGATAACATATCCATGGATTTTGTGACTGGCCTACCTAGGACCTAAGCCGCCATGACGCTATTGGGTAATGGAAGGTTAACCAAGTCGGCCCATTTCCTGCCTATCAAGATAACCTTTTCCCTAGATAAGTTAGCCTAGTTGTACATACAAGAGATAGTGAGGTTACATGGAGTTCCATCTATGATAATCTCAGATGAGATCGCAGTTACGTCGCGTTTTGGGAAGCCTTTCAAAAGTGCGTTTGGTTCAAAGCTGTGTTTAAGTATTACCACCTCAAAAGATGGTCAATTAGAAAGAACTATCCAAACCTTGGAAGATATGTTGAGGGCGTGTGTTTTGGATAAAAGGGAGTTAGGATAAGTACTTGCTACTTATCGAGTCACATAAGAACAACATTATCATGCGAGCATCGGTATGGCATCGTATGAAGCCTTGTATGGAAGGAAATGTCAATTGCCTTTGTGTTGGCACGAACCCTAAGAAAAAGCGTGTAGGACCGGAAGTAGTGAGGGAAACCACGGAACAAATAAGAAAGATTAAGGATAGATCTTGATTGCCCAAAGCCGACAAAAGAGCTATGCGACAAGTGATGGAAAGCCGTTGAGTTCCAAGAGGGCGAATGTAACACCTAATAATTAACCCAATACGCAGGTCGTATCTGATTAATTACTAGATTTACTTTTTGCTTCAGTTATTTAACCATACTTTGAAAATACTTAATGAAATTACGAGCCATATTTTTTTTAAATTATGATTGAAAACGTGAGCCGCGTAGCGTGAACGATAATCGAGATAAAGCAGAAAACCAATGAGCATATCATGAAAAACACATCCTATTGTGTAACACCCTAATAATTAACCCAATACACCTAGGCAGGATCTGATTAATTACTAGACTTTACTCTTTGCTTCAGTTCCTTAATCATGCTTTGAAAATACTTAGTGAAATTACGAGTCATTTTTTTTTTAAACATAATTGAAAACGTGAGACGCGCTAACGTGAATGATTTAGCAAAATTTAAAAGACACATAGGAATTTACAAACATCACATCATAATATATTGGCTCCATCATACAGCATCCATAATTACATATCATATAGATATTTTGCCTACCAACGGAATAAGACTAAGTGTAGGCAATCTAACAAAACATAAATAATATATGGATGGAAGGACATCCATTAATGGCACCTAGTAATAACATCAGGGATAGGGATAGATATCTGAAATATACGAGTGAATCTAGGGGATCAAGTTCACTACCTGATACCTCAATGTGATTCACAAATGCTTCCTTCTTTTCTGAAGACGAGATGGAAAGAAAAATAGAGGGAATGAGAAACTTATAAAAAGAATCTCGGAGGGTACTCACCTCATGATGCATTGTGTCATCATCATCGTCCCCAGGAACCTCGGGTTATTATGAAATAGTGAGCATGCTAAGATTGATTTATTAAGTTCGAAAATATACTTTACCGAGATTTGTCCGTTTTAATCATGCGTCTTATAATGCATCATAAACTTAGCATGTCATGTTTATAATGAACTTTTCCTTTTATTAACACATCATATTCTTTATCATCATATCATAAATACTATGCATAAAAGAACATCATATTTCTCATCATCATATCATAAATACTATGCATAGAAGAACATCATATTTCTCATCATCATATCATAAATACTATGCACAAGACATGGTGCACATATTTCATTCCTTTAGTGTCCTAGGTGACTTAAAATCTTGTCATCATCATCATTATTTTCCTTGGGGCCACCCTATACTCCACCCTTTTGGGAGTAATCTAGGTTATGAGCTCATACCTTACTAGTCGTCACTAGCACTAGCATATACTTATCCCTTTTGATAAGTTAAAATCCCGACTCTACCCTTTTGAGAGAACGGGCTAGGGGCAAGAATCACCTTTTCACCACCTCTAGTTTGATGGGTCTTAAAGGATCATTTTCTCAAGATCACCTTTTCACCACCTATAGTCTGATGGGTCCAAAGGATCATTTCCTCATGAGTTTAAGTCACCATTAAGTCTTAGCATGTTATATCATAATCATCAAGATGCATGAACATTCTCATTGTTTGCAATAGCAATTATAACATGCAAGCCATGAAATCATTCAATAATATCAAATTCTCAGTAGGCATTACATCATCATATAACTGACATTCCAAAGCATCAAAAGATGTCATCTAAAATTTTCACAATAAAGCTCCCTAAATAACCGAACTCGGGTAACCTTAATTATCAAACTAATTACTTATGCATCTAAGGGATTTATTACCATCAATTATAAGCCTTAAGAACATTATTAGACTATATGGGGTAGCATAGCAGGAAGTTGTTCTTAAGGTTTTATGTCTAGAAGTTACATTTTTAACCCTTCTCGTTACGGCTTTCCCTATGATGCTAAAATTAATTATTAAACCAATTATGAATCATTGTCCCTTATCTAAACATAATAATATCTGGTTCTTAAGGTCACTAAAGGCTCTGGACAGAATGCATAAATTTCATTGTCTAAAGTTCTAGAATCTTGCTTTTACGTTTTCTAGGAAGCTAGTTTTATTTCTAACATGCATAGATAATAAACCATATTTATCACAATTCAAACATATTAAATCATCATCATTTATTGGTACTAATCTCATATCAGAAGCCGAATCATGAACCTCATATAATTGTATAAAATCACATTTTAAGTGAACATAAAATATTAGTTTCCGTAGAATCCTTGCAAAACTTTAAAACTCTTTTAGAAACTAATTCTTTTTGCTAAACTTGAAAGAATCTTCATAATTAAAATTCTCACTTAAGATAAAAGGAGCAAGTTTTGAGCTTAAGAGATTTATGTGATATCTTAGAATCATAAACATGCTATGCAACCTCATTTTAATCTTGTCATTATAAGGTGATAACTTGGAATTATAAACATGATATGCAAATCCATTTCTTTATCTTTAAGATTTAAGGTGATGACTTGAAAATTAAACATGATGCAAGAACTTGAAATATAAACATGATGCAAGAAACTGGAGCGCGGTAGCCGCATTGGACCAGTGGAGGAGAAGAGAATCTTAAGAAACCAACGGCGGTAATCCGCACTGGACCTGAAGGGAGAAGAGAATTATTATTACATCTTTTTAAGCTCCAATCTCAAGACTTCTTAAAGAATCAATTCTTTAACTCCAATAATCTTATTTCTTTGCTTGTGATACTTGGGCAAGTCTTTGAGCTCTAGGATCTTTAGGTGATGACATAAAAATAAACATGTCATGCGTTGATTCTTTTAGCCATTATAAAATAAAGTGAGAACATAAAATAAATATGAGATGCAACTTCTTTATTATCTTTAGAGATTAAGTGACAACATGAAATATAAACATGAAATGCAAACTTGGAAATTAAACATAGAAAGTAAACATGATTATGCAAGGCATAAACTTAAACATGGATGCAAGTTCATTTGATTTCTTTACTAGAGCTCCTTCAAGACTTTATAGAAATACAAATTCAATATATATATCTTAACAAGACAAAGTGAGAAATACATCTTTCAAATTCTAAACTCAAGATCATAAAAACATCATTCTTTAAAGTTTTGCATCAAGTGGAACTTTCAAGTTTTAGAGGCCTAACTTATGATGGATTCACAACCTACCTTCAAGGTCCTCATCATCAAGCCATCATCTTAGTCCCACCTAGGCCATATGGCTGAATTGGTTAAAGAAAAAGGAAGAAGAAAACCAAATGGAAAAACTAGAGAAAATCCATGAAATCATCATTTTGAACCAAGAACAACACTTAACAAAATATAGAAATAAACTTAAAAACAACTCCCTACCTAATCTGATTTGAAGGAAAGGAAGAGAACTTGGTTTCTTGAGTGAAATGAAAGAAAATATTCTTGAAAGGTTGAAGAAAGAATTTCAGCCAAGGGGAAAAAGAAAGAAAGTTTTTGAGCTTAGGAAAAACTTGAAGTTGTGAAATTTTTGAGCAAGTCTTTAATGACTTCTAAGCATGCCTATTTATAAAAGAATTCAAGCTTATAAATGGACAAGAGGAGAAGGAAAATCTGAATCAATTTGAGGAGGAGACAAGGAAGGAAAAATCATCTTGTTTGGTGGCTTAAAACATGGAATCATGTTTCAAAGTTCCTTGTTTTATGGTGATTTTTGGCATTATGTTTTAGTGCAATTTTTTTGGTGTATTATGGCTGCATTATTTCATGCATTATAGCCTCATGGAAGAGGGTTTTGTGTGTTCCATGTATTATTTAGGTGTAGGCAAGGTATTCATGCAATTTAGAGAATTTACGGTTAAGGGCTTAGGTGAATTAGTAAGCAATTTGAGTGTTTTAAAGCAATTTTAGGTTCTAATCAATTTAAATAAATAATTTTGACTCTAGATTAATAATTAGAATTTAATAAGCTTTAATTTGAGCCTAATATTGCTTAGGTTTCGTTAGACGAATCAAAAATCTCAAAATTTGTAAAACTGCACAAAGATAGAGGCAAAACGGTCATTTTACTTAAAAATTGCCCGAGACCACCTGAGCTAACCAATGGTTAATCATGGCTTAAAAACACCTTTTAACACATTTTAGTGAGGTTCGGCTCAGTGGCACGCAAATCGAGTTAAAACGTCATAGAGGCGTTTTGGTCATTTCACGTCGAAGCTCAAAATTAGGATTCTTCTCCTCTATTAACACTCATAACACAAACAATCCCTTATTAACATCAAAACATCCCCTTGAGGACGGGTGGGGCCCACGATCCTCATTTTCTGAGTAAAATAGCCTCAGGGCATTTTGGTCATTTTACACGTACAGGAAATTGGGTTTGCAATACTTGCACGAATTGCTCCTAACTTCTCTTCTAACGTTATATTCCTTTATTAAGGATTGTTTGGTCTCAAATTTTATATAATATTTACCTACGGTAATTCGGTAATTCTTAATGACAGTAGAAATTCCAAGTAAAAATTGGGGCATTACATTATGGCTCCATCATATGACATCCATAATTGCATAACACATAGATATTTGTACCAACGGAGTTAGGCTAGGTGTAGTCGATCAAAACAAAACAAAAATAGAATATAGATGGAAGAACATCCATTAAAGGTTACCTAATAATAATATGCCCAAAGATAGGGATAAATATCTGAGCTCACGTGCAAGGTTTCACGATACGTTTCTTCAAGGATGATAAGCTGGTTCACAAGCTCAAGTGTATCTACCAGGTGAGAGCATCAACGGGAATCACGAACATCACCTTTACTTCTTAGATGAGATGGAAAGAAAAGAAAGAAGAGTGGAGAAACTTATAAAAAAATCAGTGGGTACTCACCTCATATGCATCGTGTCATCATCATCGTCCTTAAGAACCTCGGGGTTATTATGAAATAGTGAGCATGCTAAGATTCATTTATTAATTTGGAAATATACTCTACCGAGGTCCGTAAGTTTTAATCATGCGTCTTGTAATGCATCATAAATTTAGCATGTCATATTTATAATGAACTTTTCCTATCATATATCTCATCAGCATATCATAATAACATAGCTACGCATAAGACGACATCATATTCCTCATCATTATATCATAAATACTATGCATAGAAGAATATCATATTTCTCATCATCATCTCATAAATGTTATGCATAGAAGAACATCATAATCACATAATACGTTACTTAGTTCCTTAGGTGACTTAAGGTTACTTTCATCATCATTTTCCTAGGCCACCCTTACTCCACCCTTTTAGGAGTAATCTAGGTTATGAGCTCATACCTTACTAGTCGTCACTAGCATATACTTATCCATTTGATAAGTTAAAATCCTACTCTACCTTTTTGAGAGAACGTTTAGGGGCAAGAATCATCTTTTCACCACCTATAGTTGTATGGGTCCAAAGGATCATTTCCTCATAAGTTTAAGTCACCATTAAGTCTTTGCATGTTATATCATAATACAACTCCCAATTCATAATCATCAGGATGCATAAACATTCTCATTGTTTGCAACATCAACTATAACATGCAAACCATGAAGTCATTCAATGAAATCAAATACTTAATAAGCATCAAATCACTACATAGACTTATCATTTCAAACATCAAAGAGGCATCATCACAAATCCTCACAGAAAGCTCCTTAAACAACCGCAACTTTAGAATCAGGTAACCTCAATCATTATCTTATTCTTATGCATCTAAGGGATTCATTATCATTATTACCCTTAATTATAACCTTCAAGTACATTATTAAACCACATGGGACAGCATAGGCAGGTAGGTTATATTTAAGGCTTTACGTGTGTAGAAGTTGCATCTTTAACCTTTCTTGTACCGCTTTCCCTATGATACTAAAATTAATTATTAAACCAATTATGAATCATTTTCACTTATCTAGACATAATCAAATCTGATTCTTATAGCTTTTAAGGGTTCTGGTAGAATGTATAAATTTCATTCTCTAGAGTCCTAAAAATCTTGCTTTGGTTTTCTAGGAAGCTATTTTCTGTACCTTACCATGCATAGAATCATTCCTTTAGCAATAAACCATAATTATCACAACTTAACATATTAAGCCATCATCATATAGTAGTACTTAAATATCTTCATGTCATTTATTAAGCAAGCCTAGTCACAAATTCTAAACAAGCCAAACGATTTCGTGGTCAGCAAGAAGAAGAGAGACAGCCACCATTTTTATTTCCTTGAGCTTGTTCTTGAGTTCCAAGCCCAGAAACTCCAGAGCTAGAGTTGTTGGATCATCAAAAGTTCTTCACTAAATTGTTCTACACCTCAAACTCCAAACATGATAAATTAAAAATTTCAAAACCTCATCATATTCACCTTAATCCATCATTGGTAGAAAAAGATTTGAAGGTGTTTTGGGAGTCTTGGAGTGAATGACTCTCATCTGGGAGCAAGCTAAAGACAAAGAGAGACTAACCTTCAAGAGTAGGGTTTCTGCTCCTCCTTGTGAAATTTTTCAATTATGTTTTGGCTTGCCCTAAATTTCGAAAATTTTGATGATATTGATGGTAAACATATTGATATTGATGTATGAATTTTTGTGTTGTGTTTGGATGGTTTTAAAATGGGTTTCTCTAAAGTGAAATTGGAACTAGGTTCCTTGGACTAATTCCTATTTTTACTATAATAGAAAATTTTGAATTTTCTGAAAATTTTGTGGGTGATTTCATGAGCCATGAAAATTATATGTTGTAGTTAACCCTTTAAAATAAATACACGAATTTTCTTAGGGTTAATTCTAAGGTTTGATGCCTCAAAAAAATTAGGAACCGAATTGCCTGTTCCTGTTACTAAAAATGTTGAGACTTAAAGTAACAAGATTGCCAGAATTTTTCATCATAGCAATTGATTGGTAGGTCAAAATTTTTACACAAGACTAATAACATGTTGAAATACCTTTGAATTTTCTTGTACAGATGAGTCCATCGATTCTAGGCGCTAAATATTTCAGAAACACAAGTTCTGGACTATGAATTTGTGGCTTTGACCACCAAGATTTGCTTATTTTATTGAAGTGGTTATATAACTTTCGATTGCCCTAAAATTTTTATCAGTTGTTTTACAGACACATTGAAGTGTCATGTGAAATTTTCCTTAAGGGTGGAATGGTTGTTTGGTATGGTAACAAATATTATGCCTAGAACATCAAACCTCCAAGATAATGATGTGGAAATGGCTGAAATTCTATGATAGTATGTACATATCTTCCTGTGTATGTTCAAAACATATGGGGAAAAACGGAAACAGAGTTAAAAAGAATTGAGAGGGAAGGCAAAAAGAAGGACATCCCTGAGAAAGTTATGAGTTGATAGACGTATTGGCTAGGCATAGACCTATGAGTGATTTAGGAAATGGAAAAAATAAAGTTCGTGATCTAGAATAGGAATGAGCTCAATGTCCTCAGAGTCTGTGGTCCTACCTGTGAAATTGTGAAGTGTGAATGTATCTCTCTATAGAGAATAAGCCTCCTATGTTGAGAAAGTTGAGAAAGATATGAGGAATAGAGTTCCTGATTGTACATATTATTACTCGATCAATTATGGTGATATTATCCTTATTCCCCGGCCTACGTGTTTTCAAGATTTCTTTGTATGATTTTGTATGAATATTGTATATGCATGAATTGCTTATGCCTACTATGTGTAGTATATCGGGAACTTTCCCCCTCCTGAGAAATTTTAATATTCTAACCCCTATGTGTTTGTTTTAGATGTCGCCTCAGGTTAAGCAGGGGATGGGATCCTGCTATGCAAAGGAGTGTAGGATTGCTGGAGTATAGACGGTTATTCTTTATTTAGCTGTACTTAGTGAAATGAGTATGTATGTAAATGTATTAAAAGGAGGATACTAAAAGCCATAGAGACTTCCTATGTATTTTTAGCTATATGTTTAATAAACTTGATGTTTACTTGTAAGATGTTTTAATAAAATTACGCTAAGTTATCTCATACGTAATCGAGCTTGCTATAGATAATTAAGAGGTCCGTTAATTAACAAGTAACATCTCTCGAGTATGATATGAGTAGCTTAAGAATGGGGTTGTACTTGGGAGGATGTTACACCAAGCTTGACCATCGTCTTCATGATGCAATAACCATCCCAAGTACGTTCCTCACCCAGGCATTCAAGGCTGAGAATTCAGAAGGATTCCCCCTACTCTATCTGTTTTAGAGGAGTCTACCCCTACGAGTTCCATGAGAACATGGGAAAGGGCAGTGAGATATGCGGTGATCCAGACGGAGGCTCACTCGACACAGGATGCGCCAGCACCGAGAGGTCATGTCGTCCACCTTTCCGCCTGCACGCACCCGAGAGCTTGACAAGTTCATTGGGTATGTACCTTTGAAGGATGAGGGGCAGCGTCATCATAGTTGAGGGGAGGGGGTAGCCATGGCTTAGGGTTGATCTTTAGAGGCTGTCCATGTATTTGATTGTGTTTTCTATTTATTTCATGCTATTTTTGTTTCTATTCCTGCAACTATTCCCACTATGTGGGGTATGGTTTTATGACTTTTTATATTTCATTGATGTCAAACCATGATATTTAATATTATGATGGTTGCTTCTTGGTTGAGATGTTCTTATTTGCTTTTGTATTGTATGATTTAACCTTCTGCTTTTTACGTTTCGACTAACGTTTTTGATTTACATATTTCAAAAACAAAAATTTACACTGTATTTCCCGCTAAGTAATTTTACAAATGAGTTTTAAAAGGAAGTAATAACTAATAATTAATCTTTAATACCAATTTCCTAGGCGTGTTTGGTTAAATATTCAGGGTGTTACACAAAGCGCAACACACTATCCAGGCATCAGACTGAAAACTCGTGATTCTTCTACGTTGGTACACATCCTCCATAAGCTTCACTAACTTCGGTCCCTTCCTACTTACAGGTATTCCTTCACTCAGGTTGAGCTGGGCCCTAATGTGAGCAAGAAAGCATCATGAATCATCCATGCCAAGTCAAACTCCCTAAACCTCTAACTCATGGATGTCCTCTCAATGATAATCTTTATGGGTGCAATGTGGGCCAAACTACCATAGACTTTCTCTGGGAACATCACTACCACGTTGGCCTTGCCTGGATGATATGAAATTGTGAGGCACATCATAGTCCTTAAGCAACTTTAGCCATCTTGAGTTCTTTGAGATTCAATCCTTCTGCTAGAAGATATACTTCAAGCTCTTGTGATCCATGAAGATCTTCACAAGTCTCTCTCTACAGAATGGTGCCTCAGATCTTCAAGGCAAAGACCACCTGGCCACTCAGATCATGGGTCGGTAGTTTTGCTCATGCCTCTTGAGTTGCCTAAGAAGCATACGCCACAACATCGCATGCTGCATAAGGACGCGAGATCCTACTCTCGGAGGCATCACGTATCCTGAGAAACCACCCGTGTCAAGGCAAAACTGACATGGAGGGTACTGGTCAAACCATTCTTCAGCTTCCCTGGAAACTCTCTTCACATGCGTCTTGCATTGTGAAACTTAATATCTTCTGCTGGTAATTGGTCAATGGTCCTGTTCTTGAAGTCCTTGATGAACCTCCAATAGTAACCTGCTAAACCTTAGGAAACTGAAGTACTTGACATTGTAGAGGGCCTTAGGCCAGCCTGACTCTCAACTTTCTTAGGTCCACTAGAATACCATCTTTGGACACTATATGTTAAGAAATGCCACACTCGTGGATCCAAAAATCACATTTGGAGAATTCACATACAACTCGTTCTCTCTCAAGGTTTGCAGGACAATCCTCGTCACATACTAAGTCCTCGCTAGCCCAGAGTACACTAAGATGTCATCAATGAATACAATCACAAAGCGGTCTGGGAACGGCTTGAAAACCTGTTCATCAGGTCCATGAAGACCAGCTCAGGGGCATTGGTCAATCCAAAGGACATCACCAGGAACTTATAATGTCCATAGCGAGTCCTAAAGGCCGTTTTAGGCACGTCGGCCCTAATCTTCAAGATATGATAAGCCGAACGTAGGTCAATCTTAGAAAAGCACCTAGCCCCTTGGAACTGGTCAAATAAGTCATCAATGCATGGCAAAAGGTACCGGTTTTTGACTATCACCTTATTCAATTGGAGGTCTGTACACATCCTCGTAGACCTATCATTCTTATTCATAAACAAGTTGAGATTGCCCAATGCGAGGTACTTGGCCGGATGATTCCACTGTCAAGCAACTCTTGCAACTACTCCTTCAACACCCTCATCTTCAAGGAAGCCATCCGATACGAGGGAATATAGATGGGCCTAACCCCAGATGCTCAAGGTCTATCCTGAACTCCACCTCTCTATCTAGTGGCATACAGATAACTCATTCGAGAACAAAACTCACGTGGCGGGAATTGACAGACTCGATCCTTGGCACTTCTACATCTCTAACTCGGAGCTGGAAACCCACAGCTGCCCTTGTCCATAAGCCGTATAGCGCTTATTGTAACGCCCCAATTTTTATTAATTTTTACTATCATTAGAATTACCGAATTACCATAGGTAAATATTATATAAAATTTGAGACCAAACAATCCTTAATAAAGGAATATAACGTTAGAAGAGAAGTTAGGAGCAATTCGTGCAAGTATTGCAAACCCCAATTTCTACGTGTAAAATGACCAAAATGCCCCTGAGGTTCTTAGGAAAATGAGGATCGTGGGCCCCACCCATCCTCAAGGGGATGTTTTGATGTTAATAAGGGATTGTTTGTGTTATGTGTGTTAATAGAGGAAAAAATCCTAATTTTGAGCTTCAACGCGAAATGACCAAAACGCCCTTACGCTGTTTTAACTCCGATTTGATGCCGACTGAGCCCGAACCTCACTAAAATGTGTTAAAAGGTGTTTTTAAGCCATGATTAACCATTGGTTAAGCTCGAGTGGTCTCGGGCAATTTTTAAGTAAAATGAGTGTTCCGCCCTTTCTTTGTGAGTTTTACAAATTTTGAGATTTTTGATTCGTAGAAACCTAAGCAATATTAGGCTCAAATTAAAGCTTATTAAATTCTAATTACTAATCTAGAGTCAAAATTATTTATTTAGATTGATTAGAACCTAAAATTGCTTAAAACACCCAAATTGCTTAGTAATTCACTTAAACCCTTAACCGTAAATTCTCTAAATTGCATGAATACCTTGCCTACACCTAAAAAATACATGGAACACACAAAATCCTCTTCCACAAGGCTGTAATGCACGAAATTATTGAGTAATAAGTCAGAAAATTATTACACAAAAATCCAAAGAATGAAAACAAAGAATCATGAAAACATGGAAACATGATTCCATGTTTTAAGCCACCAAACAAAATGATTTTTCTTCCTTATTTTTTTCTCTAATTTTTGGTCAGATTTCTTTTTCCTTTTCCATTTATGAGCTGCAAAATCTCTATAAATAGGCATGCTTGAAGATAGTTTAGATGCTTAGTTCATAACTTACACAAATTCTAGTTTTAGGAGCACCAAAAGCTCTCATTTCCTCCTCCTCTTGGCTGAATTCTTTCTTCAAGTTTTCAAGAATATTTTCTTTCATTTCACTCAAGGAAACCAAGTTCTCTTCCTTTCCTTCAAATCAGATTAGGTAGGGAGTTGTTTTTAAGTTTATTTCTATGCTTTGCTAAGTGTTGTTCTTGGTTCAAAATGATGATTTCATGGATTTTCTCTAGTTTTTCCATTTGGTTTTCTTCTTCCTTTTTCTTTGAACAATTCAGCCATATGGCCTAGGTGGGACTAAGATGATGGCTTGATGATGAGGACCTTGAGGGTGGGTTGTGAATCCATCACAAGTTAGGCCTCTAAAGCTTGAAAGTTCCACTTGATGCAAAACTTTAAAGAATAATATTTTTATGATGTTTTTATGATCTTGAGTTTAGAACTTGAAAGATGTATTTTTCACTTTGTCTTGCTAAGATATATTGGGTTGAATTTATATTTCTCTAAAGTCTTGGAGGAGCTCTAGTAAAGAAATAAAATGAACTTGCATCCATGTTTAAGTTTATGCCTTGCATAACCATGTTTACTTTCTATGTCATCACTAAATTCTCAAGAATGAATAAATGAACTTGCATATTCATGTTTAAATTTCCAAGCTTGCATTTCATGTTTAAATTTCAAGTTGTCACTTAATCTCTAAAGATAATAAAGAAGTTGCATCTCATGTTTATTTTATGCTCTCACTTTATTTTATAATGGCTAAAAGAATCAATGCATGGCATGTTTATTTTATGTCATCACCTAAAAATCCTAGAGCTCAAAGACTTGCTTATGAATCATAAGCAAAGAAATGAGATAATTGGAGTTAAAGAATTTATTCTTTAAGAAGTCTTGAGAATTGGAGCTTAAAAAAATGTAATTCTCATCCCCCCGGTCCTATGCGGACTACGCGCTAGGATTGCTTAGATCTCTTCCTCTCCTGGTTCCTATGCGGATCCGCTCAGTTTCTTGCATCATGTTTATATTACAAGTTCTTGCATCATGTTTAATTTTCAAGTTATCACCTTAAATCTTAAAGATAAAGAAATGGAATTGCATATCATGTTTATAATTCCAAGCTATCACCTTATAAAGATAAGATTAAAATAAGGTTGCATAGCATGGTAATAATTCAAAGATGTCACCTAAATCTCTAAAGCTCAAGACTTGCTCCTTTTATCTTAAGTGAAAGATTTAATTATGAACATTCTTTCAAGTTATAAATCGGTCCCATGGTTAATTTAGGCCTAAAGTCCTATGACTTCTTTCAAGTTTAACAAAAGGAATTAGTTCTAAAAGAGTTTTAAAACTTTGTAAGAATTTTATGGGAAGCTAGTAATTTATGTGTACTTAAAATGTGATTTGATGCTTATTAAGAATTTGGTGTCATTGATTGATTCCCTGGTTTGTATGTTATAGTTGTTGTTGCAAACAATGAAAACTTATGCATGAAATAAAGACATATTCTGTTCCTGGAAGAAAGTGTATTCCTGTAAGAGTGCAATTTGGAAAGATTCTGGCTAAGGAAAGATTTGGTATTTAAGCGTGTCCATTGTGACCCACCTCTCTTTCCTGGGAATCTCCAGATGCATGATTACAGTTGGTATATATTATTTCGGCATAAGACTATAAATGAGAAAATGTTATGATGATTATGAATGAAGAATTGTATTATGATATAACATGCAAAGACTTAAAGGTGACTCAAAATATATGAGAAAATGATCCTTTGGACCCGTCAAACTATAGGCGGTGAAAAGGTGATTCTTGCCCCCTAGTCTGTTCTCTCAAAAGGGTAGAGAGCGAATTTTTACTTATCAAAAGGGATAAGTATGTGCTGGTGACGACTAGCAAGGTATGAGCTCATAACCTAGATTACTCCCAAAAGGGTGGAGTATAGGGTGGCCCAGGAAAATGATGATGAAAGTAACTTTAAGTCACCTAAGAAACTAAGTAAATGCATTATGTGAATATGATGTTCTGCTATGCATAGTATTTATGAGATGATGATGAGAAATATGATATTCTGCTATGCATAGTATTATGAAATGATGATGAGGAATATGATGTGATTTTATGCATAACTATGTTATTATATATGAAAGGAAAAGTTCATTATAAACATGACATGCTAAGTTTATGATGCATTATAAGACGCATGATTAAAACCGACGAACCTCGGTAAAGTATATTTTCGAACTTAATAAATCAATCTTAGCATGCTCACTATTTCATAATAACCCGAGGTTCCTGGGGACGATGATGATGACACAATGCATCATGAGGTGAGTACCCTCCTGAGATTCTTTTTATAAGTTTCTCACTCCCTCTATTTTTCTTTCCATCTCGTCTTCAAAAACGAAGGAAGCGTTCGTGAATCACATTGAGGCTCTACCGGACATGAACTTGAATCCTGCTAGTTTCACTCGTATATTTAGATATCTATCCCTATCCCTGGAGTGTTATTACTAGGTGCCATTAATGGATGTCCTTCCATCCATATATTATTTATGTTTTATTAGATTGCCTACACTTAGTCTTATTCTGTTGGTAGGCAAAATATCTATATGATATGTAATTATGGATGCTGTATGATGGAGCCAATATATTATGATGTGATGTTTGTAAATTCCTATGTGTCTTTTAAATTTTGCTAAATCATTCACGTTAAGCGCGCTCACGTTTTCAATTATGTTTAAAAAAAAAAATGGCTCGTAATTTCACTAAGTATTTTCAAAGCATGATTAAGGAACTGAAGCAAAGAGTAAAGTCTAGTAATTAATCAGATCCTGCCTGGTGTATTGGGTTAATTATTAGGGTGTTACATTTTGGTATAAGGAGGTTCATCCTAGCATGAGGATTGGGCTGACTATGCTTCTAAAGCATAATACGTTAGTAATGTCATGTGTAGATGTTTATCATTAGGATGAGCTTGAGGATTAGAAATACATGACTCCTGTATGTTGAAAGTGCCATGGTAACTTGCTCACTTTGCATGGAATATTGGGCTTGATCACCTCAAGTGTTCCTGTTTTGTGTGTATAGGGACCAATGGCACGACGACAACGGACTAGGAGCGCGGCACAGAATAACCAAGATAATGAGACCGCTAAAGCACTTCGCGACGTAGCAAGGACCATGAGAATGATGATGGAACGGATGGGTAGGAATCGTCAAGCTAATATAAATCAAGGACATGAAATTCCGAACATGCTCGTTTCGGAATTTCGTAAGGCGAAATCCACTGTTTTCAAGGGGACCCTGAATCCTAATGTAGCAGATGAATGGATTCGGAATATTGAGAAGGTCTTTGCTCTAGTTCCATGTTCGAGGAGAGAAGGTCACTTTTGCCACCCACATGCTTGAGGGTGATGCGGCTTCTGGTGGGCTGGTGAAAGACTCCTGGAGGCAACGGAAGTGGACATTGATTGGGAATTATTCAAGGTCCATTTTTACGAGAAGTACTTTCCGAGTCGGTTAGAAATGCTAAGGACATTGAATTCATGCAACTTGTCCAGGGGAATATGAATGTGGCTCAGTATCCTGCAGATTTGAGGAACTCATTAAGTTCTCAAGGATGTACCAAGGTAACCCTGATGAGTATTGGAAATGCATTAAATACGAGTCAGGGTTAAAGGCAGAACTTAATGTGGAGTTGCGCACTTGGAAATCAGGGATTTCTCTACCTTAGTCAACAAATGCCGCATCATTGAAGAAGGGCGGAGAAGCTGGGTACTTCAAAGTGAGAATATCATTAAAAGCTGACACCTCAAGGTCAACGGTTCAAGAGGCAAAATCGACCTCCATTTCCACATCAATCAAGATCACAAGTGCCACAAAGGAACTTCATCAAGGAAGACCGAACAACAACAACAACCGCTATAATAATCCCAGCAACAATCGCAACAACAACAATAATAACAATAAAGGAAAGCACCACAAAGAGGTCCGCAGCACCTCCACGACCGTGCCATCCATGGAATGTCCAAGTGCGGCAAGAATCATGGGAGCATGCCATGTCGAGCCAAAACAAACGTGTGCTAATAAAACCAGGTCATTACTCAGGAAATGCAGGAAAGGAACCCGGAACCCCAAATCCCAAGCCAGAATACCAAGGAAGGGTATTCAGGTTAATGTTGAAGAAACGACAAAGTCACGGAAATACGTGGAAGGTAAGTGTAATATGTATGGTAGAAACTTAATTGTCCTATGATTCTGGCGCTTCCCATTCTTTATCTCCGCGTGTGTTAAAACCCTTAACTTGCATATAACAACTTTCTTTTGACCTTATTGTTTCTACCCTCCTGGAAAACCCGTTAGGACTTGTAAATGTTGTTTAGATTGCCATTGTTATTGAGAATAGATCATTTGTTTTAGATCTCATTTGCTTACCCATGCAAGGTTTAGATGTGATTCTT
>JAMLFY010000072.1:0-82565 GCA_030441495.1 Dalbergia oliveri
TTCACCTTTTTACCACCTATAGTTGATGGGTCCAAAGGATCATTTCCTCTTAATTTAAGTCACCATTAAATCTTTGCATGTTATATCATAATTCAATTCATAATCATCATGACATTTTCTCATTTATAGTCTTATGATGGAATAATATATACTAACTGAAATCATGCATCCTGGAGATTCCTAAGCTAAAGAGGTGGGTCACAATGGACACGCTAAATACCAAGTCTTTCCTAGCTAGGTTTCCAAATTACACTTTTACAGGAGTACACTTTCTTCCAACAAAGGTAATTTTTTAAATAATAGAACATTATTTTTTATTTCATGCATAAGCATTTTCATTGTTTGTGCAATACTATAACATGCAAGCTAGGGAATCATTCAATGGCATCAAATACTTAATAAGCATCAAATCACTTTATAGACTTATCACTTAAAACATCAAAGAGGCATCATCATAAATCCTTATCGAAAAACGTCTTAAACAACCAAAACTCTAGAATCGGGTAACCTCAATTGCCAAACTAATTAATTATGCATCTAAGGGATTCATTACCATTATTACAATTAATTATAAGGCTTAGGAACATTATTAAACTCTATGGGGCAGCATAGGCAGGAGTTATTCTTAAGGTTTTACGATGTGTTAGAAGTTGCGTTTTACCCTTTTTGCACCAGCTTTCCCTATGATGCTAACATTAATTACTAAACCCATTATGAATTATTCTCCCTTATCTAAACATAATAAAATTTGGTTCTTATAGTTGCTGATAATTCTGGACAGTAATGCATAAATTTCATTCTTCAGAGTTCTAAAAAAAAATCTTGCTTTTACCCTTTTAGTTATGTTTCATTTTTAGTGTTCGTATCAATCCTACACTAATTGATACCAAGTTTTTCATGGCTAACTAATCTTAGACAAAATTATAACATACTAAAACAGATTTGGCATTGGATAAACTTAAAGGGGTCAAAGACTAGGTAAATTCTAGATTTACTTGTTTTAGGAAGCTAGTTTTGTCACTAACATGCATAGAATCATCTCTTAACAATAAACCATAATTATCACAACTTCAAACATATTAAATCATCATCATTTATTGGTACTAATCTCATATAGAAGCCGAATCATGAACCTCATATAATTGTATAAAATCACATTTTAAGTGAACATAAAATATTAGTTTCCCTAAATCCTTGCAAAGCTTTAAAACTCTTTTAGAAACTAATTCTTTTTGCTAAACTTGAAAGAATCTTCATAATTAAAATTCTCACTTAAGATAAAAGGAGCAAGTCTTGAGCTTAAGAGATTTATGTGATATCTTAGAATCATAAACATGCTATGCAACCTCATTTTAATCTTGTCATTATAAGGTGATAACTTGGAATTATAAACATGATATGCAAATCCATTTCTTTATCTTTAAGATTTAAGGTGATGACTTGAAAATTAAACATGATGCAAGAACTTGAAATATAAACATGATGCAAGAAACTAGCGGCGGTAGTCCACTGAATGTGGAGGGAGAAGAGAATCTTAGAAACCGGAGCGGCGGTAATCCGCATGGACCTGAAGGAGAAGAGAATTATTATTACATCTTTTTAAGCTCCAATCTCAAGACTTCTTAAAGAATCAATTCTTTAACTCCAATAATCTTATTTCTTTGCTTGTGATACTTGGGCAAGTCTTTGAGCTCTAGGATCTTTAGGTGATGACATAAAATAAACATGTCATGCGTTGATTCTTTTAGCCATTATAAAATAAAGTGAGAACATAAAATAAATATGAGATGCAACTTCTTTATTATCTTTAGAGATTAAGTGACAACATGAAATATAAACATGAAATGCAAACTTGGAAATTTAAACATGAGTATGCAAGTCCATTTATTCATTCTTGAAATTTTAGTGATGACATAGAAAGTAAACATGATTATGCAAGGCATAAACTTAAACATGGATGCAAGTTCATTTGATTTCTTTACTAGAGCTCCTTCAAGACTTTATAGAAATACAAATTCAATATATATATCTTAACAAGACAAAGTGAGAAATACATCTTTCAAATTCTAAACTCAAGATCATAAAATCATCATAAAAACATCATTCTTTAAAGTTTTGCATCAAGTGGAACTTTCAAGCTTTAGAGGCCTAACTTGTGATGGATTCACAACCCACCTTCAAGGTCCTCATCATCAAGCCATCATCTTAGTCCCACCTAGGCCATATGGCCAAATTGGTTAAAGAAAAAGGAAGAAGAAAACCAAATGGAAAAACTAGAGAAAATCCATGAAATCATCATTTTGAACCAAGAACAACACTTAGCAAAACATAGAAATAAACTTAAAAACAACTCCCTACCTAATCTGATTTGAAGGAAAGGAAGAGAACTTGGTTTCTTGGAGTGAAATGAAAGAAAATATTCTTGAAAACTTGAAGAAAGAATTCAGCCAAGAGGAGGAGGAAATGAGAGCTTTTGGTGCTTTGGAAAAACTAGAAATGTGTACAATTTTGAGCAAGCATCTAAGACTCCTTAAGCATGCCTATTTATAGAGGATTTAAGCTCATAAATGGACAAGAGGAGGAGGCATAATTTTCGGATTTTTCAGGGGAACAAAGGAGGAAAATCATTTCTTGTTTAAGGCATGTTTTATGCCATGTTTTAGGGAATTTTTTGGCATTTTGTTTTAGTGCATTATCTTGCAATAATTCTAATGATTATGGCTGAATTATTTTTGCATTACAGCCTCATGGAAGAGGGTTTTGTGTGTTCCATGTATTATTTAGGTGTAGGCAAGGTATTCATGCAATTAGAGAATTTACGGTTAAGGGCTTAGGTGAATTAGTAAGCAATTTGAGTGTTTTAAAGCAATTTTAGGTTCTAATCAATTTAAATAAATAATTTTGACTCTAGATTAATAATTAGAATTTAATAAGCTTTAATTTGAGCCTAATATTGCTTAGGTTTCGTTAGACAAATCAAAAATCTCAAAATTTGTAAAACTGCACAAGACAGGGGCAAAACGGTCATTTTACTTAAAAATTGCCCAGACCACCCAAGCTTAACCAATGGTTAATCATGGCTTAAAAACACCTTTTAACACATTTTAGTGAGGTTTGGGCTCAGCGGCACGCAAATCGGAGTTAAAAAACCTTACAGGGCGTTTTGGTCATTTCGCGTCGAAGCTCAAAATTAGGATTCTTCTCCTCTATTAACACACATAACACAAACAATCCCTTATTAACATCAAAACATCCCTTGAGGATGGGTGGGGCCCACGATCCTCATTTTGAGTAACCTCAGGGCATTTTGGTCATTTTACACGTAGAAAATCTGGGTTTGCAATACTTGCACGAATTGCTCCTAACTTCTCTTCTAACGTTATATTCCTTTATTAAGGATTGTTTGGTCTCAAATTTTATATAATATTTACCTACGGTAATTCGGTAATTCCTAATGACAGTAAAAATTAAGGAAAATTGGGGCGTTACATTACTCCCCTCCTTAAAAAGAATTTCGCCCTCAAAATTCGTGACCTCTGAATAGCTCAGACTGCTTGCATATTGATTCCAGTTCCCATGTAACTTCTTCGTTTCACCTCGTCCCCATGCTACTTTGACTAGGGGACAACCTTGTTCCTTAACGCTTAACTCCTGGTCAACGATTCCGTGGGTGGTAATTAAACGTTAGGTCATCTCTTAATTGTACATGTTCTGGCTCTAGTACATGACTTGGGTCAAGATATTTCCTTAACTTGGAGACATGGAAAACATCATGAAGGTTGGAGAGACTCCTGGGGTAGGGCTATACCCACTAGAGACCTATTTTGCTAAGGATTTCAAACGGACCAAGAAATCTGGGTCAATTTCTTTACTTTCATTGCTCGGCCTATGCCTGGTGGGGGTGATTCTTAGGAACACATGGTCCTTCTTGAAAATCTAGCGATTTTTGCCGCTTGTCCGCATAGTTTTCCTTGACTTTGAGCAGGAAGAATCTTATCCCTAATCTTCTTGATTTGTTCCGTCGTTTCCCTCACAATATCCGTTCCAGTAGACTTTGCTTTCCGGGCTCATACCAACATAGAGGTGATTGACACTTCGTCCAGAGGGCCTCGTATGGTGCCATACCGATACTTGCATGATAACTGTTGTTATATGCAAATTCAAGATGGTAAGGACTTATCCCAACTCCTCTTTGATCTAAAACACATGCCTTCAACATGTCTTCCAAAGTTTGGATAGTTCTTTCATTGAGTCCCATTGGTGATAAGCCGTGTCAAACAGAGCTTTGAACCAAACGCCTTCTAAAGGCTCCCAAAATCGTGACGTAAATTGCGGATCCGATTGAGATTATCGTCGATTGGTACTCGTGTAATCTTACTATCTCCTGAATATATAACGTGCTAACCTATCCAATAAGTCACCTTAATAGGTAAAAGTGGGCTGATTCAGTCAACCGATCCACTATTACCCAAATGGCGTCATGATTCGCTTGGGTCCTCTGGAGTCCAGTTACAAAATCCATGGATACTATTCCACTTCCACTCGGGGATTGGTAGGGGTTGCAACATTCCAGAGGGTCTTTGGTGCTCAATCTTCACCTTTTGACACACCAAGCACTTATTCACCCATGTGCACACATCCTTCTTCAATCCTGGCCACCAGAACATCTTCTTCAAATCTTGATACATCTTGGTGGCACCGGGATGAAGGGTAATGGCTCTTATGGGCTTCCTCCAAAATTCCTTTCGGAGGTCACCACTAGCAGGTACACATATACGACCTTCAAACCTCCACAAACTATCATTCCCTTGGGTAAAACCTTTCAACTTATTAGCTCTTACTGCTTCTAAGTTTTCTTGAAATCCGTATCTTCCCTTTGGGCTTGAGCAATTCTTTCCTTGAATTCACTCGTCACACTAAGATGGCAAGCTCTTATGCCCTTAGTGGTCAAGGTCATCCCTAGATTTAGGTCTTAAACCTTCAATTAACTCAACCTCCTTCACCATCAAACGGGACACTTGTAAGGATTTCCTACTTAGGGCATCAGCTACAACATTAGCTTTACCTGATGATAATTTAACCCAAAATCATAATCTTTTAAAAACTCCATCCACCTTCTTTGCCTCATGTTTAGCTCTTTTTGATCAAAGAGATATTTCAAACTCTTGTGATCGAAAACACCTCAAACCTCACTCGTATAAATGGTGTCTCCAAATCTTTAGAGCAAACACGAGACGGCTAACTCAAGGTCATGGGTGGGTAATTTGCCTCATGTGGCTTGAGTTGCCTCGACGCATAGGCCACTACTTGCCTATCTTGCATCAGGACACAACCCAAACCTTCCTCGAAGCATCACAGTATACTTCGAAAGGCACATTGGGGTTGGGTAATACCAAGACAGGGTCGAGGTTAGCTTGTGTTTTAGCTCTTGAAAGCTCTTTTCACTCTCCAGGGTCCATGAAAAAGTGTTCCCAGTCAGCTTGGTCAAAGTAGGGAAATCTAAAAATCCCTTGATAAACCTAACGGACAATGCTAAACCCAAAAAGCTCCTTACTTCAGTTACCGTGGTTGGTCTTTCCCAGCACGACCGTTTCGACCTTACTAGGATCTACAGGAATTTCTCTTAGACACTACATGCCCTAAAAATTTCACCTCATCCAACCAGAATTCACACTTAGAAAGCTTGGCATATAGTTTCTTTTCCTTCAAGATTTCCAGGACTATGGTTAGGTGGCATTCATGCTCCTTGGGTCTTAGAGTAGATGAGAATATCATCTATGAAGACAACCACGAACTCAATCTAAATAGGGTCTAAAGATCCTATTCATGTAATCCATAAAATTGCTGGAGCATTGGTTAATCCAAAGGACATTACTTAAACTTAAATGGCCGTATCGAGTGAAAGGCCGTTTTATATCTTCATCTCTTACTCTAATCTGGTGGTAACCTGACCTCAAATCAATCTTAGAAAACATGACGCACCTTTAAGCTGATCCATCAAGTCATCTATCCTAGGCAAAGGGTATTTGTTCTTCACTGTCACTTTATTCAATTGCCTATAATCAACACACATCCTCATACTCCCATCCTTTTTCTTCACAAACAACACAGGGCTCCCCAAGGTGATGCACTAGGCCTAACAAACTTTTTCTCCAATAAATCTTCCAATTGAGCTTTTAACTCGGTCAACTCTAATGGGGACATCCTGATGGGGCTATGGATATGGAACCTACCTAGCAATTCTATGGAAAACTCTATCTCTCTCTTGGGGGAACTTTGTATCTTATCTGAATATTTCGGGATAATTCCTTACTATCGGTATCTCATTCATACTTTGCTCAAAGTCTACATCACTAGCATGCTAAGAAAATATAACCTTTACTCTCACCCTTACCACATCCCATTTCCACATGTTATGTATAGACTTATAGGTTTCTTAGGTTTAGAGGGAACAGGAAAAGTAATGGTTTTCTCATAGGATTAACAGTACACGGTTGGCTTCAAGCCAATCCATGCCAAGAATCACATCTAAACCTTGCATGGGTAAGCAAATGAGATCTAAAACAAAGGATCTATTTTCAATAACAAAATTACAATCTAGACAACATCTACAAGTCCTAAGAGGTTTTCCAGTAGGGGTAGAAACAACAAGGTCAAAAGGAAGTTCAGTCACATGTAAGTTAAGGCTTTTAACACATGAGTGGGAGATAAAAGAATGGGAAGCGCCAGAATCATATAGTACAATTAAGTTTTTACCATGCATGTTACACTTACCTTCCACGAGATTCCGTGACTTTGTCGTTTCCTAAGCATTAACGGAAAAACCCTTCCTTGGACAACCTGGCTTGGGATTGGGGTTGCGGGTTCCTCTCCGTGATTCTTAGAGTAGTGCCCTTTCACCAATAGCATACATTTGTTCCTTTAGCATGCTCCCATGATTCTTGCCGCACTTGGGATATCCATGGATGGTGGGGGTCGTGGAGGTGCTACTTGGACCTTTTGTGGTGCTTTTCCCTTGTTGTTATTGTTGTTGCGATTGTTGTTGGGGTTATTGTTGTAGCGGTTGCGTTATAGCGGTTGTTGTTGTTGTTCGCCTTCCTTGTTAAAGTTCCTTTGTGGACCTTGGGTCTGATTGAGGTGGGAATGGGGTCGATTATGCCTCTTGAATTGCTGACCTTGAGGTGTCAGCTTCTGGTGATATTATCCGACCTTGAGGTGCTCAACTTTCTCTGCCCTTCTTCTGATGCGGCATTTGTTAACTAGGTAGAGAATCCTAATCTCCAAATGCGCCACCTCACATTAAGCTCCGCCTTTAACCCTGACTCGTATTTAATGCATTTCCAACTCGTCGGGGTTACCCTGATACATCCTTGAGAACTTAATAAGTTCTTCAAATCTGGCAGTGTACTGGGCCACATTCATATTTCCTTGGACAAGTTGCATAAACTCAATGTCCTTGGCATTTTTGACCGACTCTGAAAATACTTCTCATAAAAATGGACCTTAAATAGCTCCCAATCAATGTCCACGTCGGTGCCTCCAAGAGTCTTCGAGCACCGTCCACCAGAAGCCGGCATCACCCTCGAGCATATGGGTGGCAAAAGTAACCTTCCGCTCTCCGAGCATGGGACTAGAGCAAAGACCTTCTCAATATTCCGAATCCATTCTTCTGAACATTTGGATTGAGGGTCCCCGAACCGTGGGTTTGCCCTACGAAACTCCCCAAAACGAGCGTGTTCGGGATCTCATGGCCTTGATTCGCATTAGCTTGGCGATCCTGATCATTCGTTCCATCATCATCCTCATTGTCCTTGCCACATCACGGAGTGCTTCGCGGTCTCGTTGTCTTGGTTATTTTGTGCCACGTTCCTAGTCTTGTCGACGTGCCATTGGTCCCTATACACACAAAACAGGCAACACGAGGTGATCATGCTCAACATTCCATGCAAAGTGAGCAAGTTACCATGGCACGTGCAACATACAGTGGTCATGCATCTCTAATCCTCAAGCTCATCCTAATGATAAACATTTACACATGACATTTCTAACGTATTATGCTTTAGAAGCATAGTCCAATCCTCAAGCTCCATAGTTCGAACGCCTTGATACCAAAATGTAACACCTAATAATTAACCCAATACACCTAGGAGGATCTGATTAATTACTAGACTTTACTCTTTGCTTCAGTTCCTTAATCATGCTTTGAAAATACTAGTGAAGTGAAATTAACATAATTAAACATGCGCATAACGTGACGATAATCGAGATAAAGCAGAAAATCAATACATATCATGAAGAAACACATCATATTGGCTCCATCATATGACATCCATAATTACATATCACATAGATATTTTGCCTACCAACAAAATAAGACTAGGTGTAGGCAATCTAACAAAACATAAATAATATATGGATGGAAGGACATCCATTAATGGCACCTAGTAATAACACTCCAGGGATAGGGATAGATATTTGAAATATACGAGTGAAACTAGCAGGATCAAGTTCAGCTACCAGGTGAAAGCCTCAATGTGAATCACGAACACTTCCTTCCTTTTCTGAAGACGAGATGGAAAGAAAAATAGAGGGAGTGAGAAACTTATAAAGAATCTCTAGGGTACTCACCTCATGATGCATTGTGTCATCATCATCGTCCCCAGGAACCTCAGGTTTCATTATGAAATAGTGAGCATGCTAAGATTGATTTATTAAGTTCGAAAATACTTTACCGAGGTTTGTCCCTTTAATCATGCGTCTTATAATGCATCATAAACTTAGCATGTCATGTTTATAATGAACTTTTCCTTTTATCAACACATCATTTTCTATCATCATCATATCATAAATACTATGCATAAAAGAACATCATATTTCTCATCATCATATCATAAATACTATGCATAGAAGAACATCATATTTACATCATGCATTACTTAGTTCCTTAGGTGACTTAAAGTTACTTCCATCATCATTTTCCTGGGCCACCCTATACTCCACCCTTTTGGGAGTAATCTAGGTTATGAGCTCATACCTTATAGTCATCACTAGCATATACTTATCCCTTTTGATAAAAGTTCCACTCTACCCTTTTGAGAGAATGGGTTAGGGGCTAGGAATCACCTTTCACCACCTATAGTTCATGGGTCCAAAGGATCATTTCCTCTTACATTTAAGTCACCATTAAATCTTTGCATGTTATATCATAATTCAATTCATAATCATCATGACATTTTCTCATTTATAGTCTTATGATGGAATAATATATACTAACTGAAATCATGCATCTGGAGATTCCCAGGAAGAGAGGTGGGTCACAATGGACACGTTAAATACCAAGTTTCCTAGCCAGAACCTTTCCAAATTACACTTTTACAGGAGTACACTTTCTTCCAACAAAGGTATTTTTAATAAAGAGATTATTTCTTTATTTCATGCATAAGCATTTTCATTGTTTGCAACAGCAACTATAACATGCAAGCTAGGGAATCATTCAATGGCATCAAATACTTAATAAGCATCAAATCACTTTATAGACTTATCACTTAAAACATCAAAGAGGCATCATCATAAATCCTTATCGAAAACTGTCTTAAACAACCGAAACTCTAGAATCGGGTAACCTCAATTGCCAAACTAATTAATTATGCATCTAAGGGATTCATTACCATTATTACAATTAATTATAAGGCTTAGGACATTATTAAACTCTATGGGGCAGCATAGGCAGGAGTTATTTTAAGGTTTTACAATGCCCTTTAACCCTTTCTTACAGCTTTCCCTACGATGCTAACATTAATTACTAAACCAATTATGATTATTCTCCCTTATCTAAACATAATAAAATCTGTTCTTATAGTTGCTGTATAATTTGGACAGAATGCATAAATTTCATTCTTTAGAGTTCTAAAAAAAATCTTGCTTTTACGGTTTTCTAGTTACTAGTTTCATTTTTAGTGTTCGGATTAATCTACACTAATTGATACCAATTTTTTCGTGGCTAACTAATCTTAGACAAAATTATAACATACTAAAACAGATTTGGCATTGGATAAACTTAAAGGGTCAAAGACTAGGTAAATTCTAGATTTACGGTTGTTTTAGGAAGCTAGTTTTATCACTAACATGCATAGAATCATTCTCTTAACAATAAACCATAATTATCACAACTCCAAACATATTAAATCATCATCATTTATTGGTACTAATCTCATATCAGAAGCCGAATCATGAACCTCATATAATTGTATAAAATCACATTTTAAGTGAACATAAAATATTAGTTTCCCGTAGAATCCTTGCAAAGCTTTAAAACTCTTTTAGAAACTAATTCTTTTTGCTAAACTTGAAAGAATCTTCATAATTAAAATTCTCACTTAAGATAAAAGGAGCAAGTCTTGAGCTTAAGAGATTTATGTGATATCTTAGAATCATAAACATGCTATGCAACCTCATTTTAATCTTGTCATTATAAGGTGATAACTTGGAATTATAAACATGATATGCAAATCCATTTCTTTATCTTTAAGATTTAAGGTGATGACTTGAAAATTAAACATGATGCAAGAACTTGAAATATAAACATGATGCAAGAAACTACGCGGTAGTCGCACTGAACCAGTGGAGGAGAAGAGAATCTTAAGAAACCGAGCGGGAATCGCATTGGACGGTGAAGGGAGAAGAAGAATTATTATTACATCTTTTTAAGCTCCAATCTCAAGACTTCTTAAAGAATCAATTCTTTAACTCCATAATCTTATTTCTTTGCTTGTGATACTTGGGCAAGTCTTTGAGCTCTAGGATCTTTAGGTGATGACATAAAAATAAACATGTCATGCGTTGATTCTTTTAGCCATTATAAAATAAAGTGAGAACATAAAATAAATATGAGATGCAACTTCTTTATTATCTTTAGAGATTAAGTGACAACATGAAATATAAACATGAAATGCAAACTTGGAAATTTAAACATGAGTATGCAAGTCCATTTATTCATTCTTGAAATTTTAGTGATGACATAGAAAGTAAACATGATTATGCAAGGCATAAACTTAAACATGGATGCAAGTTCATTTGATTTCTTTACTAGAGCTCCTTCAAGACTTTATAGAAATACAAATTCAATATATATATCTTAACAAGACAAAGTGAGAAATACATCTTTCAAATTCTAAACTCAAGATCATAAAATCATCATAAAAACATCATTCTTTAAAGTTTTGCATCAAGTGGAACTTTCAAGCTTTAGAGGCCTAACTTGTGATGGATTCACAACCCACCTTCAAGGTCCTCATCATCAAGCCATCATCTTAGTCCCACCTAGGCCATATGGCCGAATTGGTTAAAGAAAAAGGAAGAAGAAAACCAAATGGAAAAACTAGAGAAAATCCATGAAATCATCATTTTGAACCAAGAACAACACTTAGCAAAACATAGAAATAAACTTAAAAACAACTCCCTACCTAATCTGATTTGAAGGAAAGGAAGAGAACTTGGTTTCTTGGAGTGAAATGAAGAAAATATTCTTGAAAACTTGAAGAAAGAATTCAGCCAAGAGGAGGAAATGAGAGCTTTTGGTGCTTTGGAAAACTAGAAATGTGTACAATTTTGAGCAAGCATCTAAGACTCCTTAAGCATGCCTATTTATAGAGGATTTAAGTTCATGTATGGACAAGAGGAGGAGGCATAATTTTTGATTTTTATGGAAAAGGGAGGAAAATCATTTCTTGTTTAAGGCATGTTTTATGCCATGTTTTAGGGAATTTTTTGGCATTTTGTTTTAGTGCATTATCTTGCAATAATTCTAATGATTATGGCTGAATTATTTCGTGCATTACAGCCTCATGGAAGAGGGTTTTGTGTGTTCCATGTATTATTTAGGTGTAGGCAAGGTATTCATGCAATTTAGAGAATTTACGTTAAGGGCTTAGGTGAATTAGTAAGCAATTTGAGTGTTTTAAAGCAATTTTAGGTTCTAATCAATTTAAATAAATAATTTTGACTCTAGATTAATAATTAGAATTTAATAAGCTTTAATTTGAGCCTAATATTGCTTAGGTTTCGTTAGACAAATCAAAAATCTCAAAATTTTAAAACTTGCACAAAGACAGGGGAAACGGTCATTTTACTTAAAAATTGCCCGAGACCATTAAGTTAACCAATGGTTAATCATGGCTTAAAAACACCTTTTAACACATTTTAGTGAGGTTCGGGTCTTAGCCACGGATTAATTGGGGTTAAAAGACGCAGGGGCGTTTTGGTCATTTTGCACGTCTGAGCTCAAAATTAGGATTCTTCTCTCTATTAACACACATAACACAAACAATCCCTTATTAACATCAAAACATCCCCTTGAGGACGGGTGGGGCCCCATTCCTCATTTCCCGAGTAAAATAACCTCAAGGGCATTTTGGTCATTTTACACGTACAATAAATTCGGGGTTTGCAATACTTACGAATTGCTCCTAACTTCTCTTCTAACGTTATATTCCTTTATTAAGGATTGTTTGGTCTCAAATTTTATAATAAATTACCTACGGAATTCTGTAAATCCTGAGTAAGATAAAAATTTGGGTCACATGGCAAGCACTACTATGCAAAGGATTGGAGAAGTTTGGAGGGTCGTCAAGTCAAAATCCCCAACACCAAGGACGGTTTTTACCCTCAATGCCTAGGACGTGAATGGATCCAACGACCATCGAAGGTAAGTTGACTAAATGGTAGGCCTTAAGCCAGGATGACTTCTGTGCTACTCATTCTTTTATCTACATGCTAGTGTCGAGCTCTCTAAATTCTGCAAGTTTCTAAGCTTCCTTTTGATCTCATTGTTTCTACTCCCACCAATCTTCCCCTACATACATGTAACTGTTGAGTTTTAAATTGCCATCTGAGTCTGTAAAGTAGACCCTTTGTCATAGATTTGATTTGTTTACCTTTGAAGACATAGGAGTAATCCTCTGCATGGATTGGCTTTACGCTAACCATGTGTTGTTAGAACTGTTTATACAAAATTTGTTATTTTTCATCATCCCCATAGCAAGACTAGTCAAACCTTGAAACTTTATGTAAATGCCGTAGATGTCTTCTTGGAGTGGGGAGAAAACTAGGAGATGTCCTTCTAGCGCCAGCGAAGTAGGCTTTTAGTAGAACAGATAACTCATTCTATGGTAGAGTAACGAGGTTTCTGGGAATGAGATACCCGAGTTCCTTCCCGAAGTAGAGAGGTAGAGTTCTTCATGAGTTGGTTCTGGAACCGGACCTATTCTATAGCCCCGTATAGAATGTCACCCTTGGAATTTAAGGATCCAAAACCAGTTGAGGAAGCGAGAGAAGAATTTATTAGACCTGATGCCTCACTGGGTAGCCCAGTTTGTTTGTTAAAGAAAAGGACTGGAGCATGAGGTTATGTATAGATTAGAGGCAATTGAATCGTGTAATGGTGAAAAAATAAATACCCTTTGCCTAGGATTGATGATCTTATGGACCAGTTTGAAGGAGCGGTGGTATTCTCCAAGATTGATTTGAGGTCGGGATACCATCAAATTCGAGAAGAGATGAGGATATACCTAAAACTGCCTTTCAGGAATATTGGCAATTTGAACATTTCTAATTTGCCCATGTCCTTTGGATTAACAATGTATCTACCCTATAATTCATGGCCAATGGCAATAGGACCTTCAACCCCATTTACAGAGTTTTGGGTCATTTCATAGAACCATATATCATCTATTCGAAGACTCATAAGGAGCATGGACGTCATAAGGTTGGTTTTAGAAGGTGTTGAAGAGAAAGAAACGTATGCCAGCTCAAGCTTGTGCAATTCTGTTGGAGGAGGTGAAGTTTTTGGGACATGTAGTGTCAAAAGGAGGTATAGTTATTGACCTAGAAACAACAAGAGCTTTAACCAATCAGGCATAGACCCACACCGCATCGGAATATCTTAAGCCTTTTGGGATTAGCAGGCTATTACTAGGTTTATTAAAGGATTTTCCCATTGCCTTTCCCCTAACCAAGCTAACTAAGGAAGACACCCCGTTTTCATGGAAGTCCGATTGTGAAAAGAGCTTCCAGCTCAAAGAAAGGTTGACCTTTAGCCTAGTTTTTGGTTTTGGAACCACCCAACTCATGAGACCTTTTTCCAGGTATATTGTGATGCTTCTGGAAGGGTTTAGGCTGTGTGTTGATGCAAAATAGGCAGAAGTAGTAGCCATGCTGTCAGATAGTCAAAGCCATGAGGTCACTACCCTACCCATGACCTAGAGTTAGCCGCTATAGTGTTTGCCTTGAAGATTTGGAGGCATCACTTGTAAAATGGCAGTAAGGTTCAAGTTTCTCACATAAGAATCTTAAGCATCTCTTTGATCAAAGCTAGCTAAACATGGGGCAAAGAAAGTGCATGGAGTTTTCAAAAGACTTATGATTTCCGTGAGTTACCACCTAGGCAAGGCCAATGTGGGTCAGTCAAATGCTGAAGTCCAAAACTATCATGCTTATCCCACATGATGGTCAAGGAAGTTGAGCTTATAGAGGCTTTAGGCATATGAATTTGGGATGCCCAATATCAGTAAAAGTGTGAGATGTATCATCTTACGGAACAAGTGGGTTTAACAAGGGTGATGATGGCACAAGTAGAAATGAGGGAATTAGGGAGACTCTAAGCGGAAGGCCTGAAAGCTAAGGTTATGAGCAAGGGACAGATGGTTTGTGGAAGTTCAAAGGGCGAATTTGTGTACCACAGTAATGGTGACCTCTAGAACAAACAATCATGGAGGAGGCCCATAAAAGCCACTTCACCATCCATCCTGTGCCACCAAGATGTATCGTGATTTAAGAAAATGTTCTGGTGGCCCAGATCGAAAAGGACGTAGTAGCCTAGGTTAGTAAGTGCTTAGCGTCAAGTGAAGATTGAAGACCAAAAACCTTCAGGGATGATGCAGCTTTGGTCATCCCCTTAACTGGAAGTGGGAGAATATCTATGGATTTTGTGACCAGCTACCTCCAAACCCAAGCCCATGACGCCATTCTGGGTACAGTGGAGGCGAACCAAGTCGGCCCATTTCCTACCCATCAAGTGAACCTTTTCCCTCTGAAAGCGCCGCTGTACACCTAGGAAAACAGAGTGAGGTTACACGTATTCATCGACGATAAATCTCTGATCGAGATCCTACGTCACGCCCGTTTTTGGGAAGCCTTTCAAAGGGCGTTAGGGTTCTAAGCTCGTGCTTAAGCAAATTGGCTTACCACCCTCAAATAGGGTGCAATTTGGAAGAACCATCCAAACCTTGGAAGATATGCTAAGGGCATGTGTTTTGGATAGAAAAGGAGTTGGGATAAGTACCTCACTATTAAGTTCGCATAGGAACAGCATCATGCAAGTATCGTATGGGACCGCACTGCCTTTACCAAAGAAGTGCAGTTGCCTTTGCCTACATGATCTCTGAGAACAAAAGCGTCTTTGGGACTAGATGTAGTGAGGTAACCATATACAAATAATAATGATCAAGGACAGAATCTTGACTGTCCTCAACAAAAGAGTTATGCGGACGAGCTGTCAAAGTCTGCCAGAGTTCCAAGAAGATGAGCATGTTTTCTTGAAGATAACCCCCACTACAGGAATAATGTAGCTAATTAAAGTCAAGAAATTGCAGTCTCATTTTCTTCTAACCTTTTGAAATTTTTTAGAGTCCTGTATTGGTCAAAATAGCCCTACCTCCAAATCTGTCAATCTTCATGACGCTTCTACTGCTTTTTTGTTAAACAATGAATCGAGCCCTACCATGTGTTAGTGTACGCCCCAAATTTTTACTGAATTTTTACTATCATTAGGAATTACCGAATTAAGAGGTAAATATTATATAAAATTTGAGACCAAACAATCCTTAATAAAGGAATATAACGTTAGAAGAGAAGTTAGGAGCAATTCGTGCAAGTATTGCAAACCCCAATTTTCCTGGAATTTAAAATGACCAAAATGCCCCTGAGGTTATTTTACCAAAAATGAGGATTGTGGGCCACCCATCCTCAAAGGGGATGTTTGATGTTAATAAGGATTGTTTGTGTTATGTGTGTTAATAGAAGAAAAATCCTAATTTTAGTTTTTAAACGCTGTGAAATGACCAAATCGCCTTACATCCGCGTTTTAACTCCAATTGCATGTCGACTTGAGCCGAACCTCAAAAATGTGTTAAAAGGTGTTTTTAAGCCATGATTAACCATTGGTTAGTCTGGTGGTCCCGGGCAATTTTTAAGTAAATGACGTTTTGCCCCCGCCCTTATCGTAGTTTTACAAATTTTGAGATTTTTGATTTGTTGAATTTAAACCTAAGCAATATTAGGCTCAAATTAAAGCTTATTAAATTCTAATTACTAATCTAGAGTCAAAATTATTTATTTAGATTGATTAGAACCTAAAATTGCTAAAACACCCAAATTGCTTAGAATTCATGTGCTTGTTGAAATCTCAAATTCATGAATACTTGCCTACACCTAAAAAATACATGGAACACACAAAATCCTCTTCCACAAGGCTGTAATGCACGAAATTATTGAGTAATAAGTCAGAAAATTATTACACAAAAATCCAAAGAATGAAGAACAGCCATTAAAACATGGAAACATGATTCCATGTTTTAAGCCACCAAACAAAATGATTTTTCTTGATTTTTTTTCTCTCTTAATTTTTGGTCAGATTTCTTTCCTTCCTTTGTCCATTTATGAGCTACAAAATCTCTATAAATAGGCATGCTTGAAGATAGTTTAGATGCTTAGTTCATAACTTACACAAATTCTAGTTTTAGCACCAAAAAGCTCTCATTTCCTCCTCCTCTTGGCTGAATTCTTTCTTCAAGTTTTCAAGAATATTTTCTTTCATTTCACTCAAAGTCTCTTCCTTTCCTTCAAATCAATTAGGAGGGAGTTGTTTTTAAGTTTATTTCTATGCTTTGCTAAGTGTTGTTCTTAAGTTCAAAATGATGATTTCATGGATTTTCTCTAGTTTTCCATTTGGTTTTCTTCTTCCTTTCTCTTTAAAATCAGCCATATGGCCTAGGTGGGAACTAACAATATGCTTGATGATGAGGACCTTGAGGGTGGGTTGTGAATCCATCACAAGTTAGGCCTCTAAGCTTGAAAGTTCCACTTGATGCAAAACTTTAAAGAATAATATTTTTATGATGTTTCCTATGATTTGAGTTTAGAACTTTAAAATGTATTTTCACTTTGTCTTGCTAAGATATATTGGGTTGAATTTATATTTCTCTAAGTCTTGAAGGAGCTCTAGTAAAGAAATAAAATGAACTTGCATCCATGTTTAAGTTTATGCCTTGCATAACCATGTTTACTTTCTATGTCATCACTAAATTCTCAAGAATGAATAAATGAACTTGCATATTCATGTTTAAATTTCAAGCTTGCATTTCATGTTTAAATTTCAAGTTGTCACTTAATCTCTAAAGATAATAAAGAAGTTGCATCTCATGTTTATTTTATGCTCTCACTTTATTTTATAATGGCTAAAGAGTCAATGCATGGCATGTTTATTTTTATGTCATCACCTAAAAATCCTAGAGCTTAAAGACTTGCTTATGAATCATAAGCAAAGAAATGAGATAATTGGAGTTAAAGAATTTATTCTTTAAGAAGTCTTGATAATTTTGGAGTCAAAAAAAAATGTAATTCTCATCCCCTCAATCTGCCCTGCGTCTAACTACCGCCGTTTCGGTTGCTTAAAGATTCTTCTCCCTCCACTTGTCCTGTGCGGATTACCGCCTTCAGTTTCTTGCATCATGTTTATATTACAAGTCTTGCATCATGTTTAATTTTTAAGTTATCACCTTAAATCTTAAAGATAAAGAAATAGAATTGCATATCATGTTTATAATTCCAAGCTATCACCTTATAAAATAAGATTAAAATAAGGTTGCATAGCATGGTAATAATTTAAAGATGTCACCTAAATCTCTAAACTCAAGACTTGCTCCTTTTATCTTAAGTGAAAGATTTAATTATGAACATTCTTTCAATTTATAAATCGGTCCCATGGTTAAGTTAGGCCTAAAGTCCTATGACTTCTTTTGTTTAACAAAAAGAATTAGTTCTAAAAGAGTTTTAAACTGTAATAATTTTATGGGAAGCTAGTAATTTATGTGTACTTAAATATGATTTTTAATGCTTATTAAGAATTTGGTGTCATTGATTGATTCCTGGTTTTATATGTTATAGTTGCTGTTGCAAATATGAAAACTTATGCATCAAATAAGACATATTTATTACGGAGAAAGTGTATTACCTAAGAGTGCAATTGGAAAGATTCTGGCTAAGGAAAGATTTGGGTATTTAAGTTGGTTTGATTGTGACCCAACTCTTCCTGGAATTTTCTGAGATGATTATCAGCGGTATATATTATTTCTGCATAAGACTATAAATGAGAAATGTTATGATGATTATGAATGAAGAATTGTATTATGATATAACATGCAAAGACTTAAAGGTGACTCAAAAAAATATGAGGAAATGATCCTTTGGACCCGTCAAACTATAGGCGGTGAAAGGTGATTCTTGCCCCCTGAGTCCGCTCCTCTCTCAAAAGGGTAGAGACGGAATTTTTACTTATCAAAAGGGATAAGTATGTGCGGTGACGACTAGCAAGGTATGAGCTCATAACCTAGATTACTCCCAAAAGGGTGAAGTATAGGGTGGCCCAGGAAAATGATGATGAAAGTAACTTTAAGTCACCTAAGAAACTAAGTAAATGCATTATGTGAATATGATGTTCTGCTATGCATAGTATTTATGAGATGATGATGAGAAATATGATATTCCTATGCATAGTATTATGAAATGATGATGAGGAATATGATGTGATTTTATGCATAACTATGTTATTATATATGAAAGGAAAAGTTCATTATAAACATGACATGCTAAGTTTATGATGCATTATAAGACGCATGATTAAAACGACGAACCTCGGTAAAGTATATTTTCGAACTTAATAAATCAATCTTAGCATGCTCACTATTTCATAATAACCCGAGGTTCCTGGGGACGATGATGATGACACAATGCATCATGAGGTGAGTACCCTACGAGATTCTTTTTATAAGTTTCTCACTCCCTCTATTTTTCTTTCCATCTCGTCAAGAGGAAGCGTTCGTGAATCACGTTAAGGCTGCACCGGGTAGTGAAGAATCCTTAGTTTCACTCGTATATTTCAGATATCTATCCCTATCCCTGGAGTGTTATTACTAGGTGCCATTAATGGATGTCCTTCCATCCATATATTATTTATGTTTTATTAGATTGCCTACACTTAGTCTTATTCTGTTGGTAGGCAAAATATCTATATGATATGTAATTATGGATGCTTGGATGATGGAGCCAATATATTATGATGTGATGTTTGTAAATTCCTATGTGTCTTTTAAATTTTGCTAAATCATTCACGTTAAGCGCGGCTCACGTTTTCAATTATGTTAAAAAAAAAAATGGCTCGTAATTTCACTAAGTATTTTCAAAGCATGATTAAGGAACTGAAGCAAAGAGTAAAGTCTAGTAATTAATCGATACTTAGGTGTATTGGGTTAATTATTAGGGTGTTACATTTTGGTATAGAGAGCTTGTTTACTGAGCCTAGGATTGGACGACTATGCTTCAAAGCATAATACGTTAGTAATGTCATGTGTAGATGTTTATCATTAGGATGAGCTTGAGGATTAGAAATACATGACTATTGTATGTTGAAAGTGCCATGGTAACTTGCTCACTTTGCATGGAATATTGGGCTTGATCACCTCAGTGTTGCTGTTTTGTGTGTATAGGGACCAATGGCACGACGACAATAGACTAGGAAGCGCACAGAATAACCAAGATAATGAGACCGCTAAGCACTTTGCGACGTAGCAAGGACCATGAGAATGATGATGGAACGGATGATCAGAACGTCAAGCTAATATAAATCAAGGACATGAAATTCCCGAACATGCTCGTTCGGGGTTTGAAGGCGAATCCACCGTTTTCAAGGGGACCCTTAATCCTAATGTAGATGAATGGATTTGGAATATTGAGAAGGTCTTTGCTGTAGTTCCATGTTTGGAGGAGTAGAAGGTCACTTTTGCCACCCACATGCTTGAGGGTGATGCCCTTTGTGGACGTGTTCGAAGACTCCTGGAGGCAACCGAAGTGGACATTGATTGGGAATTATTCAAGGTCCATTTTTACGAGAACTTTCCTGAGTTGTTAGAAATGCTAAGGACATTGAATTCATGCAACTTGTCCAGGGGAATATGAATGTGGCTCAGGATACCTGCAGATTTGAGGAACTCATTAAGTTCTCAAGGATGTACCAAGGTAACCCCTGATGAGTATTGGAAATGCATTAAATACGAGTCAGGGTTAAAGGAGAACTTAATGTGGAGTTGCGCACTTGGAATCTAGGGATTTCTCTACCTTAGTCAACAAATGCCGCATCATTGAAGAAGGGCAGAGAAGCTGGGACTTCAAATCTAGAATATCATTAAAAAGCTGACACCTCAAGGTCAACAGTCAAGAGGCAAATCGACCTCCATTTCCACATCAATCAAGATCACAAGTGCCACAAAGGAACTTTCATCAAGGAAGACCGAACAACAACAACAACCGCTATAATAATCCCAAACAATCGCAACAACAACAATAATAACAATAAAGGGAAAGCACCACAAAGAGGTCCAAGCACTCTCCACGACCCGTGCCATCCATGGAATGTCCCAAGTGCGGCAAGAATCATGGGAGCATGCCATGTCGAGCCGGAACAAACGTGTGCTACCTGTGGAAAACCAGGTCATTACTCCCGAGAATGCAGAGAAAGGAACCCGCCAACCCCCAATCCCAAGCCAGGAATACCAAGGAAGGGTATTCACCGTTAATGTTGAAGAAACGACAAAGTCACGAAATCTCGTGGAAGGTAAGTGTAATATGTATGGTAGAAACTTAATTGTACTGGATGATTCTGCGCTTCCCATTCTTTTATCTCCCACTGTGTTAAAACCCTTAACTTGCATATAACTGAGCTTCCTTTTGACCTTATTGTTTCTACCCTATCGGAAAACCTGTTAGGACTTGTAAATGTTGTTTAGATTGCCATTTTGTTATTGAGATAGATCATTTGTTTTAGATCTCATTTGCTTACCCATGCAAGGTTTAGATGTGATTCTTGGCATGGATTGGCTTGAAGCCAACCGTGTACCTTAAACGCCATGAGAAAACCATTACTTTTCTCCCGTTCCCATTAGACCTAAGAAACCCATAAGTCTTTACATAACTGCGGAGAACTAATGGTAAGGGTGAGAGTAAAGGTTATATTTTCTTAGCTCTAGTGATGAGACTTTGAGCAAAGTATCGATGAGATACCGATAGAAGAAATTATCCCGAAGTATTTCCAGAATAGATACCAGAGTTTCCCCCAAGAGAGAGATAGAGTTTTCCATAGAATTGCTTCCGGTGCAGGTCCCATATCCATAGCCCCATAGGATGTCCCCATTAGAGTTGACCGAGTTGAAGCTCAGTTGGAGGATTTATTGGAGAAAAAGTTTGTAGACCTAGTGCGTCACCTTGGGAGCCCCTGTTGTTTGTGAAGAAAAAGGATGGGAGTATGAGGATGTGTGTTGACTATAGGCAATTGAATAAAGTGACAGTGAAGAACAAATACCCTTTGCCTAGGATAGATGACTTGATGGACCAGCCAAGGGCAAAGTGTTTTCTAAGATTGATTTGAGGTCAGTGTTACCACCAAGAATTAGGTGAGAGATGAAGATATACCAAAAACGGCCTTTCGTCCCTCGATACGGCCATTTTGAGTTTGGGAGGAATGTCCTTTGGATTAACCAATGCTCCGGCAATTTTTATGGATTACATGAATAGGATCTTTAGACCTTATTTATACAGTTGTGGTTGTCTTTATAGATGACATTCTCATCTACTCTAAGACCCACGAGGAGCATGAACGCCACCTAACTATAGTACTGGAAATCCTAAGGAAAAGAAACTATATGCCAAGCTTTCTAAGTGTGAATTCTGGTTGGATGAGGTGAAATTTTAGGGCATGTAGTATCTAAGAAAGGAATTGCTGTAGATCCTAGAAGGTGGAACGGTTGTAACTGGGAAAGACCAACCACGTAATGAAGTAAGGAGCTTCTTAGGTTTAGCTGGTTATTACCGTCGGTTTATCAAGGGATTTTCCCAGATTTCCCTTCCTTTGATGAGCTAATGAGGAACATTTTTCATGAATTCTGAGCGTGAAAAGAGCTTTCAAGAGCTGAAACACAAGCTAACCTCTTACCGTTTTAGTGTCACCCGAACCCCAATGTGCCTTTCGAAGTGTACTGATGCTTCAGGGGTTTGGGTTGTGTACTTGATGACTATAGGCAAGTGGTGGCCTATGCATCGAGGCAACTCAAGCCACATGAGGCAAATTGTAACATTCCTCAAGACAACGTCATCTTAAGTCATGACATTATGCTTAGGAGTTGTTACTTAGAATTAGCGGACCTTTCTTAGTTATCTATAGCAATATTGATTGAGTCGAGTAGTAACTAATTCGTGGTTCTACTAAATATATAAATACAAAACATTTATTTGTTTCAGAAGTAAATACAAAAGGAAGCTCTTTTATGAGCTTGAATACATACATGTTCCTATTTCGTTTACAAACATATACACACCACTAAGTACAATATAATAAAAACACTAACTACTAAACTACTTCTACCGATTCCTTTAGTGTAGCAACCTCGTAGTCCTCTGATCAACCTAGGTCACGGAAACAAAAACGAGTGTGAGAATTAACACAATTCTCAAAGGATAACTCCAGATACACAATCATAAATGTCATCGTCATTCCCCAGCCACTTCGGTTTATTAAAATATGATCATGTAATGTAAACTAAAGATTCATTTTAAAGTTTCAAAATTTCTTTCCAAGTGGGTAGCTTTTATTATTCAATCACTTAATATAACACACATAATACTACTCAATAGCATATTATTACATTTTGAAATATACGTGCCCTAGGACATTGGAGGGGACTTTTTCTTTTTCATGCCCATTAAAAGAGACTTTTCCTGCCCATTAAAGAGGATCTTTCCGTTGAAAAAAAAGGGGACTTTCTCGTGCCCTTTTACTCATTTAAGGGACCTTTCTTGTGCCCTCACATAATATAGGGGACTTTCATTTCTCTATTAAAACATGTACCATCATCAAATTCACATATAAACAATCAATCACAAGTGATTTTCATTCATTTCTCATAAACCAAACCTGAGTCACTATCATGCATTCATATACCATAGACTTGGAATAGATATCAAACTATCACAAATTTCCAGTCATTCTCACATTCCAGCACTTTGGCAGAGTTATTGTTCTGGGTGCAACATTTAATTGCCATATCAAACAACTATTCCAAGAGCCACAAAAATTCTGTATGACACTATAATGTGTCTAGGACAACCTGTAAAAATTTCAAGGCAATCAGAGTTATATAACCACTTCAATAAAATAGGAAAATCTGGTGGTCAGAAGCCACAAATTCATAGTCCAGACTTGTGTCTCAAATATTTAGCCCTAGATTTCGATGGAATCATAGTACAAGAAAATTCATAGAGATATTTCAACATGTTATTAGTCTTGTGTAAAAATTTCAGGAGCTATCTCAATCAATTGCTATGATTAAAAATTCGGGCAAGTTTGTCACTTCAGTCTCAACAATTCAGACAGCAGCAGTTACAATTCGGTTTCTAATTTTTTTGAGGCATCAAACCTTAGAATTAACCCCTAAGAAAATTCGTGTGTTTAGTCAAGAGGTTAACTACAACATATAATTTTCATGGTTCATGAAACCACCCACAAAATTTCCAGAAAATTCGTGAAAAATTCTGATTATAGAACAGAAATCAGTCCAGCAACCTAGTTCCAATTTCACTTGAGAGAAAACCTATTTTAAAACCATCCAAACACAACACAAAAATTCATACATCAATATCAATATGTTAATCATCAATATCATCAAAATTTTCGGAATTAGGGCAAGCTAAAACAGAATTGAAAAATTCCACAAGAAAGGCAGCAGAAAACCCTACTTTGAGAGCTCTTGAGCTCTATGCTCCAAAGGATGCTCTAGAATGCTTTTGCTTCACTTCAAAGCTTCCCCACCAACATCAAACCCTTCCTTTAACCTCTGATTGTGTGCCCTCAAAGTTGGAAAAAGTGATGGATTCAAATTATAATCGGTTAGATTTGTAGGTTATGATGAATAGAATAAGTTTAGTGAAGAGAATTTGTGGTTTTAGTGACTTTGAGCTAGGGTTTTGCAAGCTTGAAGCTTGTTAATGGAGTTTGAGAGGAAGAACAATGGAGGAATGGTTCTTAGAGAGGTCTAGACGAAATTTTCATGAAGGAAATGATAAGATAGTGATTTTATGAGTTTATGACAAAATGCATAGAATTTTCAAGTCCAAAATGTTTTCTTTCTTAAAGATAAATGTAGAAATTTTTTGAAGCATCCTATTGGTCCTAATAAAGTGGCAATGGTGTGGCTTCTTCTAAGCCACACACTTGTCTAGATGAGTGGCAAACTTTCACTGGAAGTTTCATTTGTGTAAAACCTGCACAGAAATCTCACAACGGGTAAACACGTACCAATAACCGATATTGAAAATTAATTTTAAGTATAAAATTATCAATCCCACCTATTTATAACCTTATTCCCATTTTTCCTAATTTCGGCACCTCAGGGCAGAATCTAGGTTTAACTGTCGGGCTCAGCCCTAAAGGCTCGCAAGGTTACTATTCACGGGCCAAAAATTTTTTTTTTTTTAAAGGTCCATTGGGCCACCCTCATCATCGTTGTATTTTAGATTTCTGAAATTATGAATAACAAAGTTCAAATTAATTTTTAAATGATTTTCGGGTGTTACACCTGGAGTGTTATTACTAGGTGTCATTAATGGATGTCCTTCATCCATATATTATTTATGTCTTATTAGATTGCCTACACTTAGTCTTATTCTGTTGGTAGGCAAAATATCTATATGATATGTAATTATGAATGCTATGAATGGAGCCAATATATTATGATGATGTTTGTAAATTCCTATGTGTCTTTTAAATTTTGCTAAATCATTAGGTTAAGCGCGGCTTCACGTTTTCAATTATGTTTTAAAAAAATTCAATTTCACTAAGTATTTCAAAGCATAATTAAGGAACTAAAGCAAAGAGTAAAGTCTATAATTAATCAGATTTCGGGTGTATTGGGTTAATTATTATGTACATCTTGGACCATACATGCTTGGATTTCCTTTCTTCTTGGCTTAAGTTTCGATTTCCTCTTCCTCTTTCCTTTAAGGATTTCAGTTTTCTTCTTTGGATTTGAACAAAGTTTGTAAAATATGTCTAGTAGATCACAAAAGTTTTGTTAAGAAAGTTAATCTTACGATTTCAAAGAGCTCTAAGCTTACCCTTGCCAACCTTAAAGTTGGTCGGATTTCTAGAGTTTTACTCTAGATTGAAGCCCATGAGCAATAAACAAGGAATATGACTTAGTCCTTGTAGTTTTGTTGAGACAAAGTGATGAACTTTGGGTCCATTTCTTTAAGCTTGATGATGAGTTCAAACCTTAAGATTTCTCTTGAAGTCTAGGTGCTAAGAACTCTAAAGCTTGTTATGATACATAATGGGTTGAGGTTTATGTTCCTCTAAAAGCTTTGCAAGAGCTCTAGTTAAGATAAAAATAGTTGCATTCATGTTTAAATTTATGCCTTGCATCTTATGTTTATTTTGATGCTATCACCAATTTCATAAGAGTAAATGAATGAACTTGCATTATCATATTTAAATTCCAAAGCTTGCATTTCATGTTTATATTTCAAGTCATCACTTAATCCTTAAAGATAATAATGAGGTTGCATCTCATATTTATTTTATGCTTTCACTTTACTTTCTAATGAAGAGTAAAATAAAGTGCATAGCATGTTTAAGATTTTGTTATCACCTAAATACTCTAGAGCTCAAAGACTTGCCCTAAGTATCCTAAAAACGGAACTCTGCAAAAAAATGGATGAGTTTAGTGATTCTATCATGGTTTGATTTTGTAAAATGTTAGAATGATTTTAAGAAAATGTTGGAAAATGTTGTGGGGTCTTAAGATGTTTAAATAGTTTGGAATGTGTCAAAAATCATATTTTCTCAAATTCCGAATTCTGGTAATCGATTACCATCCATATAATCAATTACAGAAGGGTTTGAAGGACTTTTGGTTCTGAAATCGATTCCAATGTAATCGATTACCATGGCTTTTTCATGCCCAAAACCTTCTGGAAACCCTTAATCGATTACCTGATAGTGTAATCGATTACTCTTATGTTCTTTATTTTCGAAACGATTTAACCCTAAGTAATCGATTACCATTGTATGTAATCGATTACCCAATTGTTTTGAAAACCAATGAATTGAGCTCCTGGTAATCGATTACTAGGAACATGTAATCGATTACCAGAACACCTTTAGTTTCCAAAAATATCCCAAGAGAAAACTAGTAACTTATATGCTTTTCAACCCAAGAGATTATGTGATTTTATGGGTTCATGAATTTGGTTCTATGTTTGGCTCCTGTATAAATGCTGTTCTAAGGTGTTAAATGTGTAAAAGTTATGTTGAGTGAAGCAAGGACCGATTTAAAAAGTTAGAAAAGAATAAATAATTCAAAAAGGGATTAGAGATGAGAATTCTAGAACACCTTAATGCAAGAAATGCAAATCTGTTCTAGCATGATTAATTCAAGGATAAATGATTCATAATTAGTAAGACATGTACAAGATCCCTTCATAAATAATTAGGTGTTGATTTCTAAGTTTAAGACGATGATAAGAGATTTAAAGTGGTTTATAACTTAGAGACATGCCTAGGATTCCCTCATAATTGATCTAAGGATTAATTGTGGAGCCTTAGCGAAGATGGATCTTAAAAAGGGTCACGAGTGGAGATTTTAGAGCCAATAACACATGATTTCTGCCCTTTATGATAAGTGCTGATTGGAATTTTGCGGAGTTCAAATCCTAGAGAAAAGTTTAAGTGTCATCCCTTGAGGGTAATAAAGATGCAAATACAAGTTTAAACCCGTAAGGGTCAAAGCATAAGATACTATGAGATAGGTGACGGAGAATACGATTATGATGATGAACCTCGTGCATACTTATGACGATGTGATTATGTTGGTTCCTTGAGCATGAAACTTTATGTGCATAATTTGATTTGGTGATATGATGAAATGTTGTGTTTGAGATGCATAATGTTTCGAAAATATGAATGAAATTGAGAAATATGCTCATGTGAACTAGAAAGTTATTGCAATGAGAAAGTTCCATGAAAATTATGCATGTGACTGAAATTATGTGGCATGACTCAAATTTGAGAAAATTCGAAGAGTAGCTGTTATGCCGCGAATTTCCGTCAAATTTGAGGGATATAAGAAAGTTTTTGAGAAAAATGATGTTTAACGGTGATATCCGAGACGTACTTCTCCCCTTCAGTGAGAGAAGGTAAAACCATGAGGGCATAGGCATTGCACCTGCCAAAGCGACAAAGTCGCTGGTCTTAACCAGTTCGATGCGTTTCGAAGAAGGAAAAGTATATGATGTTTAAAGTGACACACGAGACGTACTTCTCCTACTGGAATGAGGAGAGGTAAAACCATGAGGGCATAGACATTAGCCTGCCAAAGCGGACAAAGTCGCTGGTCTTAACCGTCGATGCGTTTCGAAGAAGGAAAAAGTCCCATGATGGGTGATCCTTAGGCCCCCTACCCGACTTCTGGGAGTCGGAATTATGATGATGATGAATATGTTTATGATTCGCTTATCAAGAGGATAAGTAAGAACTAGTGACGACTAGTTAAGGTATGAGCTCATAGCCTAGTTTAAGGGGTGCGATTACTATTATGATTGGTGTCACAAGTATGAGAAAGGAAAGATGTTCAAGAGAAACGTTACATGCCATTTATATGTTGTTTGATATTTGTTTGATTTACCTAAAGTACTCCATGCATCCATGAACTATTATGTTGCATACATGCATTAAGAATCATTATAAAAGACATGGACATTGGATAAAAATCTTTGCAAAACCTCATAATGAACCTATGCATGCTTAACCTTTTCATAATAAACCCAAGGTTCCTGGGGACGTAAGCAATGACACTAGGATAGAGGATTTCCCTCCTGAGATTCTTTAGCAAGATTCTCACCCTCTCTCTCTTCCTTCCGTTATGTCTTCAGATATCGATGGCGTCGTTCGTGATTTTTGTTGACGCACCCATGTGGGAGTTACACTGACGTCCGAGCATCAGTCCTACCACTTCAGGTTTTGTGCCATACGCATTTTTGCATACGGTGGGACGTCCTTTTGCTTTCCTCTCCGGCTATCGCTTCAACCGACCTCACCCTTCGGTGATAACCTGATTTTTAAGAGGACGCGACCGTGACGGGCAGAGGTCGCGCCCGTTCGGCATGGGACGGTGCGAGGTTACCCGAGTACGTGCCTCGCCAGAGACGTTCGGAGACCGACCCATTAGAGGATCCTCCTTCTCATCCTTTCTCGGAGGGTCCCGCCGCCGTACCCATGGATATTGGGATAGGTAGCGAGGAGACGGTGACGCAGCAGAGGTTAGCACGTCGTCCAGAGATGCGCCCTCACCATGGCGGGCATGCTCGCCCATCCTTCCGCCTTCACGCATCCGAGGAGCTTGCCTGGTTCATTGGATATGTGTCACGAGTGAGATAAGGAGCGTCGTCCATAGCTTGAGGGAGGGAGAGTCTTAGCTTGGAGTATCTTTTGGGGTTGTTCCATGTCTTCATGTTTCTTGTTTTATGTTATTGTACCTGCAGCTCTTCCACTAATATGGGTAAGACTTTATATTTCTGTTATATTTCTGTTGTGATGTAGTAAACTATGTTATCTAATGTGATGAGGAATGATGTTTATGATGGATGTGTTCTTTAACGCTTATGTTCTATATGTTTTATTTATTCTTCCGCTTCACGTTGTATATGTTATGCGCAAAGGCTCGCACTTTGATTTATATAAATCATTTAAAAAAAAAAGTTTACCTATACTTTCGCTAAGTATTTTGGAAATGAATTTAAAGTGAAGTAATAACTAATAATTAGTCTTGATACGTCCTAGGCGTATTGGGGTTAAATATTAGGGTGTTACAGTTTCTTCCTTCCTTTTCTTTTACAATTCGGCCATATGGCCTAGGTGGGACTGGATGATGGCTTGATGATGAGGACCTTGAGGGTGGGTTGTGAATCCATCACAAGTTAGGCCTCTAAAGCTTGAAAGTTCCACTTGATGCAAAACTTTAAAGAATAATATTTTTATGATGTTTTTATGATCTTGAGTTTAGAACTTGAAAAATGTATTTTTCACTTTGTCTTGCTAAGATATATATATTGGGTTGATATTATATGTTCCTAAAAGTCTTGGAGGAGCTTAGTAAAGAATAAAAGGAACTTGCATCCATGTCTAAGTTTATGCCTTGCATAACCATGTTTACTTTTAATGTCATCACTAAATTCTCAAGAATAAATAAATGAACTTGCATATCTCATGTTTAAATTTCCAAACTTGCATTTCATGTTTATATTTCAAGTTGTCACTTAATCTTCAAAGATAATAAAGAGGATGCATCTCATATTTATTTTATGCTCTCACTTAATTTTTTAATGGTTAAAAGACTCAACACATGGCATGTTTATTTTATGTCATCACCTAAAGATCCTAGAGCTCAAAGACTTGCCCAAGTATCACAAGCAAAGTTGGAAAATGGTAGTATCACTTTCAATTTCCTTAAGATTAATGGAGTTAAAGAATTCATTCTTTAAGAAGTCTTGAGTTTGGAGCTTAATAAGATGTAATGAATTCTCTTCTCCCTTCACCGGTCCAGTGCGGACTCCGCGCTCCCTTTTAAGATTCTTCTCCCTCCACTCCCGCGGACCCGCCTAGTTTCTTGTATCATGTTTATATTTCAAGCTCTTGCATCATGTTTAATTTTCAAGTCATCACCTTAAATCTTAAAGATAAAGAAATGGATTTGCATATCATGTTTATGATTCCAAGTTATCACCTTATAATGACAAGATTAAAATGAGGTTGCATAACATGTTTATGATTCTAAGATATCACATAAATCTCTTAAGATCAAGACTTGCTCCTTTTATCTTAAGTGAAAATTTTAATCATGAACAATCTTTCAATGTATAAAACGGCCTCATGATTGAGGAAGGCCTAAAGTCCTATGACTTCTTTCAATTTTAACAAAAAGAATTAGTTTCTAAAGGAGTTTCGAGGTTTTACAAATATTTTAGGAAACCAGGATCACATGTGTATTTGAAATGTGACTTCAAGCAATTATATGAGGTTCATGATTCGGCCACTAATCTAGTTTAGTACTATTGTATGATGATGGTTTAATATGTTTGAAGTTGTGATAATTATCGTTTATTGCTAAAGGAATGATTCTATGCATGTTAGAAATAAAACTAGCTTCCTAGAAAACCGTAAAAGCAAGATTTCTAGGACTCTAGAGAATGAAATTTATGCATTCTGTCCAGAACCTTTAGTGGCCTTAAGAACCAGATTTTATTATGTTTAGATAAGGGACAATGATTCATAATTGGTTTAGTAATTAATTTTAGCATCATAGGGAAAGCTGGTAACGAGAAAGGGTTAAAAACGTAACTTCTAGCATACCATAAAACCTTAAGAACAACTTACGTTGATGCTACCCCATATAGTCTAATAATGTTCTTAAGGCTTATAATTGATGGTAATAAATCCCTTAGATGCATAAGTAATTAGTTTGATAATTAAGGTTACCCAATTTTAGTTCTGTTATTTAAGGGAGCTTTACTTGTGAATTTTAGATGACATCTTTTGATGCTTTGGAATGTCAGTCTTATATGATGATGTAATACCTACTGAGAATTTGATATTATTGAATGATTTTATGGCTTGCATGTTATAGTTGCTATTGCAAACAATGAGAATGTTCATGCATCTTGATGATTATGATATAACATGCTAAGACTTAATGGTGACTTAAACTTATGAGGAAATGATCCTTTGGACCCATTTAGACTATAGGTGGTGAAAAGGTGATAGAAAATGATCCTTTAGACCCATCAGACTATAGATGGTGAAAAGGTGATTCTTGCCCCTAGCCGTTCTCTCAAAAGGGTAGAGTTCGGGATTTTAACTTATCAAAAGGGATAAGTATATGCTAGTGACGACTAGTAAGGTATGAACTCATAACCTAGATTACTCCCAAAAGGGTGGAGTATAGGGTGGCCCAGGAAAATGATGATGAAAGTAACTTTAAGTCACCTAAGAAACTAAGTAAATGCATTATATGAATATGATGTTCTACTATGCATAGTATTTATGAGATGATGATGAGAAATATGATGTTCTGCTATGCATAGTATTATGAAATGATGATGAGGAATATGATGTGATTTTATGCATAACTATGTTATTATATATGAAAGGAAAAGTTCATTATATACATGACATGCTAAGTTTATGATGCATTATAAGACGCATGATTAAAACCGACGAACCTCTGGAAGTATGTTTTCAAACTTAATAAATCAATCTTAGCATGCTCATTATTTCATAATAACCCTCCTGGGACGATGATGATGACACAATGCATCATGAGGTGAGTACCTTGAGATTCTTTTATAAGTTTCTCACTCCATCTATTTTTCTTTCCATCTTGTCTTCAGAAACAGAAGGAAGCGTTCGTGAATCACATTGAGGCTTTCACCAGGTAGCTGACCTTGATCCTTAGTTTCACTCGTATATTTCAGATATCCATCCCTATCCTTGGAGTGTTATTACTAGGTGCCATTAATGGATGTCCTTCCATCCATATATTATTTATGTTTTGTTAGATTGCCTACACCTAGTCTTATTCGTTGGTAGGCGAACTATCTATGTATTATGTAATTATGGATGTTATATGATGGAGCCAATATGATGTGTTTTTTATGCCATCTGCACGTTATTCGCTTTATTTCGATTATTGTTCACGTTATGTGCGGCTTACGTTTTCAATTATGTTTAAAAAAAATGGCTCATAATTTCATTAAGTATTTTCAAAGTATGATGAAAGAACTGAAGCAAAGAGTAAAGTCTAGTAATTAATCAGATACAACCTAGGTGTATTGGTTAATTATTAGGGTGTTACATTTTGGTATCAAGAGGTTTCTTTATCTGAGCTTAGGATTATACGGCTATGCTTCTTAAGCATAATACGTTAGAAATGTCATGTGTAAATGTGTATCATTAGGATGAGCTTGAGGATTAGAGATGCATGACTGCTGTATGTTGCACGTGCCATGGTAACTTGCTCACTTTGCATGGAATGTTAAGCCTGATCACCTCGGTGTTGCTGTTTTGTGTGTATAGGGACCAATGGCACGTCGACAACAGACTAGGAACGCGGCAAGAATAACCAAACAATGAACCGTCGAAGCACTCCGCTTATGTGGCAAGGACAATGAGAATGATGATGGATCGAATGGATCAAGATCGCAAGCTAATGCGAATCAAGGCCATGAAATTCCTGAACATGCTCGTTTTGGGAGTTTCTAAGGCGAACCCGCAGTTTTCAAGGGGACCCTCAATCCAAATGTTGCAGATGAATGGATTCGGAATATTGAAAAGGTCTTTGCTGTAGTCCCATGCTCAGAGGAGTAGAAGGTCACCTTTGCTACCCATATGCTTGAAGGTGATGCTGGCTTTTGGTGGACAGGTGCCCAAGGCTCCTGGAGGCGATCGACATGGACATTGATTGGGAAATATTTGAGGTCCATTTTTATGAGAAGTATTTCCCAGAGTCGGTCAAAAATGCCAAGGACATTGAGTTTATGCAACTTGTCCAAGGAAATATGAATGTGGCCCAGGACACTGCAATTTGAAGAACTTATTAAGTTCTCAAGGATGTATCAGGGTAACCCCAATGAGTATTGGAAATGCATTAAAAACGAGTCAGGGTTAAAGGCGTTAATGTGGCAGTGCGCATTTGGAGATTAGGGATTTCTCTACCCTAGTTAACAAATGCCGCATCATTGAAGAAGGGTAGAGAAAGCTGAGCACCTCAAAGTCCATAATATCACCAGGAGCTGACACCTCAAGGTCAAGGTCAAGAGGTAGAACTGACCCCCATTCTCACCTCAATCAAGACCACAAGGGCCACAAAGGAACTTTCAACAAGGAAGGCCGAACAACAACAACCGCTATAATAATCCCAAACAATCGCAACAACAACAACAACAACAACAATAAGGGGAAAGCACCAAAGAAAGTCCAGGAGGACTTCCACGACCCCCATCATCCACGGATTGTCCCAAGTGCGGCAGAATCATGGAAGCATGCCATGTGAGCCGAACAAATGTATGCTATAGGTGTGAAAGCCGGGCCACTACTCTCGAGAATGCACGGAGAGGAACCCGCCAACCCCCAATCCCAAGCCGCAATACCAAGGAAGAGTCTTTACCATTAATGAAGAAATGACGAAGTCACGAAATCTCGTGAAAGGTAAGTGTAATATATATGGTAAAAACTTAATTATACTGGATGATTCTTGCGCTTCCCATTTTTTATTTCCACTCATGTGTTAAAAGCCTTAACTTGCATGTGACGAGCTTCCTTTGACCTTATTGTTTCTACCCTCTTGGAAACCCGTTAGGACTTGTAAATGTTGTTTAGATTGCAATTTTGTTATTGGGAATAGATCCTTTGTTTTAGATCTTATTTGTTTACCCATGCAAGGTTTAGATGTGATTCTTGGCATGGATTGGCTTGAGGCCAACCGTGTACGTTAACCTATGAGAAAACCATCACTTTTCTTCCGTTCCCATTGAACCTAAGAAACCCATAAGTCTATACATAACCGTGTGGAAATAGACTGGTAAGGGTGAGAATAAAGGTTATATTTTCCTAGCCGCTAGTGATGTAGACTTTGAGCAAAGTATCGATGAGATACCAATAGTAAGGAATTATTCCGAAGTATTTCCAGATGAGATACCGAGTTTCCTCCCAAGAGAGAGATAGAGTTTTCCATAGAATTGCTTCCGGTGCAGGTCCCATATCCATAGCCCCATACAGGATGTCCCCATTAGAGTTGACCGAGTTGAAAGCTCAATTGGAGGATTTATTGGAGAAAAAGTTTGTTAGGCCTAGTGCGTCACCTTGGGGAGCCCCTGTGTTGTTTGTGAAGAAAAAGGATGGGAGTATGAGGATGTGTGTTGACTATAGGCAATTGAATAAAGTGACAGTGAAGAACAAATACCCTTTGCCTAGGATAGATGACTTGATGGACCAGCTTAAAGGTGCAACAATGTTTTCTAAGATTGATTTGAGGTTGGTTACCACCCGATTAGGGTGAGAGATGAAGATATACGAAAACGGCCTTTCGCACTCGATACGGCCATTTTGAGTTTGCAATAATGTCCTTTGGATTAACCAATGCTCCTGCAATTTTCATGGATTACATGAATAGGATCTTTAGACCTATTTAGATCAGTTTGTGGTTGTCTTCATAGATGATATTCTCATCTACTCTAAGACCCACGAGGAGCATGAATGCCACCTAACCATAGTTTTGGAAATCCTGAAGAAAAAGAAACTATATGCCAAGCTTTCTAAGTGTGAATTCTGGTTGGATGAGGTGAAATTTTTAGGGCATGTAGTGTCTAAGAGAGGAATTGCTGTAGATCCTAGTAAGGTTGAAAGGTGTGAACTGGGAAGACCAACCACGGAACTGAAGTAAGGAGCTTTTTGGGTTTAGCCGGTTATTACCGTCGGTTTATCAAGGGATTTTCCCAGATTTCCCTACCTGACCAAGCTAACTAGGAAAAACACCCCTTTTTCATGGACCTGGAGTGTGAAAAGAGCTTTCAAGAGCTAAACCACAAGCTAACCTCAACCCCGTTTTAGTATTACCCGACCCAATGTGCCTTTCGAAGTATACTGTGATGCTTCAAGGAAGGGTTTGGGTTATGTACTGATGCAAGATAGGCAAGTGGTGGCCTATGCATCGAGGCAACTCAAGCCACATGAGGCAAATTACCCTACCCATGACCTTGAATTAGCCGCCGTCGTGTTTGCTCTGAAGATTTGGAGACACCATTTATATGGCGTTAAGTTTGAGGTGTTCTCTGATCACAAGAGTTTGAAATATCTCTTTGATCAAAAAGAGCTAAACATGAGGCAAAAAAGGTGGATGGAGTTCTTAAAAGATTATGATTTTGGGTTAAACTATCATCCAGGCAAAGCTAACGTTGTAGCTGATGCCCTAAGTAGGAAATCCTTACAAGTATCCCGTTTGATGGTGAAGGAGTTGAGTTAATTGAGCGGTTTAGAGACCTAAACCTAGGGATGACCTTGACCACTAAGGGCATAAGAGCTTGCCATCTTAGTGTGACGAGTGAATTCAAGGAAAGAATTGCTCAAGCCCAAAGGAAAGATACGGAATTTCAAGAGACCTTAGAAGCAGAAAAGCTGATAAGTTGAAAGGTTTTACCCAAGGGAATGATAGTTTGTGGAGGTTTGAAGGTCATATATGTGTACCTGCTAGTGGTGACCTCCGAAAGGATATTTTGGAGGAAGCCTATAAGAGCCATTTCACCCTTCATCCGGTGCAACCAAGATGTATCAAGATTTGAAGAAGATGTTTTGGTGGCCAGGATTGAAGAAGGATGTGTGCACATGGGTGAGTAAGTGCTTGGTGTGTCAAAAGGTGAAGATTGAACACCAAAAACCTTCCGAATGTTGCAACCTTTGTCAATCCCCGAATGGAAGTGGGATAGTGTCTCCATGGACTTTGTAACTGGACTACCGAGGACTCAAGCAAATCATGATGCCATATGGGTAATTGTGGATCGGTTGACTAAATCAGCCCACTTTTTACCTATTAAGGTGACTTATTCCTTGGATAGGTTAGCACAACTATATATTCAGGAGATAGTAAGATTACATGGATCCAGACGATAATCTCGGATCGATCCGATTTACATCACGATTTTGGGGAGCTTTTCAGAAGGCGTTTGGTTCAAAGCTTGTTTTGAGCACGGCTTATCACCCTAAACGGACGGTCAATCTGAAAGAACTATCCAAACTTTGGAGGACATGTTGAGGGCATGTGTTTTAGATCAAAGGGGAGTTGGGATAAGTACCTTTATTGATTAATTTGCATATAACAACAGTTATCATGCAAGTATCGGTATGGCACCATACGAGGCCCTCTATGGATGGAAGTGTCAATCACCTCTATGTTGGTATGAGCCCGAGAGCAAAGTCTACTTGGACCGGATATTGTGAGGGAAACGACGGAACAAATCAAGAAGATTAGGGATAAGATTGCCTCAAAGTCGACGAAAACTATGCGGACAAGCGAAAACCGCTAGATTTTCAAGAAGGGGACCATGTGTTCCTAAGAATCACCCCACCACATGCATAGGCCGATCAATGAAAGTAAAGAAATTGAGCCCAGATTTCTTGGTCCGTTTGAAATCCTTAGCAAAATAGGATCTGAGCCTACCGTATAGCCTACCCAAGTCTGTCCAACCTTCATGATGTTTTCCATGTCTCCCAGTTAAGGAAATATCATTCTGACCCAAGTCATGTACTAGAGCCAGAACATGTACAATTAAGAGATGACCTAACGTTTAACTTACCACCCACGAGAATCGTTGACGGAGGAGTTAAGCAATTAAGGAACAAGGTTGTACCCCTAGTCAAAGTAGCATGGGAACGAGGTGAAAAGAAGTTACATGGAGCTGGAATCAGATATGCAAGCACAGGATCCAGAGCTCTCAGGTAACGAATTTCGAGGGCGAAATTCTTTAAGGAGGGGAGTAATGTACGCCCAATTTTTATTAATTTTTACTGTCATTTGGAAACCCGAATTACCTAGGTAATTTTTATATAATTTGAGACCAAACAATCCTCAAAAAGGAATATAACATTAGAAGAAAGGTTAGGAGCAATTCGTGCGAGAGTTGCAAACCCTTTCTGGACGTGTAAAATGACCAAAATGCCCCAGGTTATTTTACTAGAAATGAGGATCGTGGGCCCCACTCGTCCTCAAGGGGATGTTTTGATGCTAATAAGGGATTGTTTGTGTTATGTGTGTTAATAGAGGAGAAGAATCCTAATTTTGAGCTTCGACGCGAAATGACCAAAACGCCCGCGGCTATTTTAACTTTGATTGCGTGCCGTCTTGCCCGAACCTCACTAAAATGTTTTAAAACATGTTTTTAAGCTATGATTAACCATTAGTTAAGCTCGGTGGTCCGGGCAATTTTTAAGTAAAATTACCATTTTGTCCCCTCTTGTAGTTTTAATTTTGAGATTTTTGATTCGTATAGCGAAACCTAAGCAATATTAGGCTCAAATTAAAGGTTATTAGATTCTAATTATTAATCTAGAGTCAAAATTATTTATTTAGATTGATTAGAACTTAAAATTGCTTAAAAACACTCAAATTGCTTAATAATTCACCTAAGCCCTTAATTGTAAATTCTCAAATTGCAAAGATACCTACCTACACCTAAATAATACATGGAACACACAAATTTATCCTCCTTGGGCTATAATGCACGAAATTTTGGTCCATAATGCATCAGAAAATTTGTCAAAGAATGCACAAAAACCAAGGTATGAAAACAAGGAACTATGAAAACATGATTCCATGTTTTAAGCCACCAAACAAGATGATTTTTCCTTCCTTGTTTCCTCCTCAAATTTAGTCAGATTTTCCTCCTCCTCTTGTCCATACATGAGCTTGAATTCTTCTATAAATAGGCATGCTTAGAAGTCATTAGAGACTTGCTCAAAAATTTCACAACTTCTAGTTTTTCCTAAGCTCAAAAACTTTCTTTCTTCCCCCTTGGCTGAAATTCTTTCTTCAACCTTTCAAGGATATTTTCTTTCATTTCACTTCAAGAAACCAAGTTCTCTCCTTTCCTTCAAATAAAATTAGGTAGGGAGTTGTTTTTAAGTTTATTTCTATGCTTTGCTAAGTGTTGTTCTTGGTTCAAAATGATGATTTCATGGATTTTCTCTAGTTTTTCCATTTGGTTTTTTCTTCCTTTTTCTTTGAACAATTTGGCCATATGGCCTAGGTGGGACTAAGATGATGGCTTGATGATGAGGACCTTGAGGGTGGGTTGTGAATCCATCACAAGTTAGGCCTCTAAAGCTTGAAAGTTCCACTTGATGCAAAACTTTAAAGAATAATATTTTTATGATGTTTTTATGATCTTGAGTTTAGAACTTGAAAGATGTACTTTTCACTTTGTCTTGCTAAGATATATATTGGGTTGAATTATATTTCCTAAAAGTCTTGGAGGAGCTCTAGTAAAGAAATAAAATGAACTTGCATCCATGTTTAAGTTTATGCCTTGCATAACCATGTTTACTTTTAATGTCATCACTAAATTCTCAAGAATAAATAAATGAACTTGCATATCTCATGTTTAAATTTCCAAGCTTGCATTTCATGTTTATATTTCAAGTTGTCACTTAATCTTCAAAGATAATAAAGAGGATGCATCTCATATTTATTTTATGCTCTCACTTTATTTTATAATGGCTAAAAGAATCAACGCATGGCATGTTTATTTTATGTCATCACCTAAAGATCCTAGAGCTCAAAGACTTGCCCAAGTATCACAAGCAAAGTTGGAAATGGAGGATCACTTTCAATTTCCTTAAGATTATTAGAGTTAAAGAATTCATTCTTTAAGAAGTCTTGAGTTTGGAGCTTAATAAGATGTAATAAGAATTCTCTTCTCCCTTCACCGGTCAGTGCAGACTACCGCCGCTTTTCTTAAGATTCTCTTCTCCCTCCACTGGTCCTGTTTGACCTCGCCTTAGTTTCTTGCATCATGTTTATATTTCAAGCTCTTGCATCATGTTTAATTTTCAAGTCATCACCTTAAATCTTAAAGATAAAGAAATGGATTTGCATATCATGTTTATAATTCCAAGTTATCACCTTATAATGACAAGATTAAAATGAGGTTGCATAGCATGTTTATGATTCTAAGATATCACATAAATCTCTTAAGCTCAAGACTTGCTCCTTTTATCTTAAGTGAAAATTTTATTCATGAACATTCTTTCAATGTATAAAACGGCCTCATGATTGAGGAAGGCCTAAAGTCCTATGACTTCTTTCAATTTTAACAAAAAGAATTAGTTTCTAAAGGAGTTTCGAGGTTTTACAAATATTTTACGGTAAACTAGTATCACATGTGTACTTGAAATGTGACTTTAAGCAATTATATGAGGTTCATGATTCGGCCACTAATCTGAGTTTAGTACTACTGTATGATGATGGTTTAATATGTTTGAAGTTGTGATAATTATGGTTTATTGCTAAAGGAATGATTCTATGCATGTTAGAAATAAAACTAGCTTCCTAGAAAATAGTAAAAGCAAGATTTCTAGGACTCTAGAGAATGAAATTTATGCATTCCATCCAGAACCTTTAGTGGCCTTAAGAACCAGATTTTATTATGTTTAGATAAGGGACAATGATTCATAATTGGTTTAGTAATTAATTTTAGCATCATAGGAAAGGGTAACGAGAAAGGGTTAAAAACGTAACTTCTAGCATACCTAAAACCTTAAGAACAACTTACTGTCTATGCTACCCCATATAGTCTAATAATGTTCTTAAGGCTTATAATTGATGGTAATAAATCCCTTAGATGCATAAGTAATTAGTTTGATAATTAAGGTTACCCAATTTTAGAGTTCGGTTATTTAAGGGAGCTTTACCTTAGAATTTTAGATGACATCTTTTGATGCTTTGAATGTCAGTTATATGATGATGTAATGCCTATGAATTTGATATTATTGAATGATTTCATGGCTTGCATGTTATAGTTGCTATTGCAAACAATGAGAATGTTCATGCATCTTGATGATTATGATATAACATGCTAAGACTTAATGGTGACTTAAACTTATGAGGAAATGATCCTTTGGACCCATCAGACTATAGGTGGTGAAAAGGTGATCCTGAGAAAATGATCCTTTAGACCCATCAGACTATAGATGGTGAAAAGGTGATTCTTGCCCCCTAGCCCGTTCTCTCAAAAGGGTAGAGTCGGGATTTTAACTTATCAAAAGGGATAAGTATATGCTAGTGACGACTAGTAAGGTATGAGCTCATAACCTAGATTACTCCCAAAAGGGTGGAGTATAGGGTGGCCCAGGAAAATGATGATGAAAGTAACTTTAAGTCACCTAAGAAACTAAGTAAATGCATTATGTGAATATGATGTTCTACTATGCATAGTATTTATGAGATGATGATGAGAAATATGATGTTCTGCTATGCATAGTATTATGAAATGATGATGAGGAATATGATGTGATTTTATGCATAACTATGTTATTATATATGAAAGGAAAAGTTCATTATAAACATGACATGCTAAGTTTATGATGCATTATAAGACGCATGATTAAAACGACGAACCTCGGTAAAGTATATTTTCAAACTTAATAAATCAATCTTAGCATGCTCATTATTTCATAATAACCCGAGGTTCCTGGGGACGATGATGATGACACAATGCATTATGAGGTGAGTACCCTACTGAGATTCTTTATAAGTTTCTCACTCCCTTTATTTTTCTTTCCATCTCGTCTTTAGAAACGAAGGAAGCGTTCGTGAATCACATTGAGGCTTTCGGGTAGTTGAACTTGATCCTCAGTTTCACTCATATATTTCAGATATCTATCCCTATCCTTGGAGTGTTATTACTAGGTGCCATTAATGGATGTCCTTCCATCCATATATTATTTATGTTTTGTTAGATTGCCTCACCTAGTCTTATTCTTTGGTAGGCAAAATATCTATGTGTTATGTAATTATGGATGTTATATGATGGAGCCAATATGATGTGTTTTTTTTTGTTATGCTATATCTATTATTCGCTTTATTCGATTATTGTTCACGTTATGTGCGGCTCACGTTTTCAATTATGTTTAAAAAAATGGCTCGGATTTCATTAAGTATTTTCAAAGTATGATGAGAGAACTGAAGCAAAGAGTAAAGTCTAGTAATTAATCAGATACAACCTAGGTGTATTCGGTTAATTATTAGGGTGTTACATGAGAGATGTATATACCTAAAACGCCTTAGAACATGGTCCAGACACTTTGAGTTCATCGTGATGTCTTTTGGATTGACAAATGCACCTGCGTGTTCATGGACTACATGTATAGGTTCTTTAGACCCTATTTAGATAAGTTCGTGGTCATTTTGATAGATGATATACTCATCTATTCGGAAGACTCACGAAGAGCATGAACGTCATCTAAGGACGGTTTTAGAGGTTTTGAAGGAGAAAAAGTTGTATGTTAAGCTTTCTAGTATGAATTTCTAGTGGAGGAAGTGAAGTTTTTGGGGCATGTAGTATCGAAAGGAAGTATCACTGTTGACCCAAAATGAAGCTTGATGAATTGGGATAGACCAACCACCGTAACGGAAATATGGAGCTTTTTGGGTTTAGCAGGCTATTACCGTAGGTTTATCAAAGGATTTTCCCAGATCGCCCTTCCCTGACCAATTTCACTAGGAAGAACACCCGTTTTCATGGAATCCGAGTGTGAGAAAAGCTTTCAAGAGCTAAAAGGGAAGTTGACCTCGACCCCAGTTTTGGTTTTACCCGATTCCAATGTACCTTTTGAGGTGTATTGTGATGCTTCGGGTAAGTGTTTAGATTGTGTGTTGATGCAAAATAGGCAAGTGGTAGCATATGCGTCTAGACAACTCAAGCCTCACGAGGTGAACTACCCCACCTATGACCTAGAGTTGGCTGCCATAGTGTTTGCCTTGAAGATTTGGAAGCATCACTTGTATGGAGTGAGGTTTGAAGTTTCTCCGATCATAAGAGTCTTAAGCATCTCTTTGATCAAAAGGAGTTAAACATGAGGCAAAGAAGGTGGATGGAGTTCCTAAAGGACTATGATTTCAGCTTAAGTTACCACCCCAAGGCTAATGTAGTCGCGATGCCTTGAGTCGAGAATCATTGCGTCTATCTCACATGATGGTTAAAGAAGTTGAATTAATAGAGAAGTTTAGAGATTTAAATTTGGGGTTGTCCGTGTCAGAAAGGAGTATGAAGATGTGTCACCTTACGGTGACTAGTGGGTTTAAACAGAGGGTTATGATGGCACAAGTGGAAAATGAGGAGTTTAGAGAAACCCTCGAGGCGGTTAAGCGGGCAAACTAAAGGGTTTTGAGCAAGGACCCGATGGTTTGTGGAGGTTTGAAGGATAGCAAGATGGTGACCTTCGAAGAGTATCTTGGAGGAAGCCCACAAAAGCCACTTCACCATTCATCCTGGTGCCACCAAGATGCATCAGGATCTAAAGAAGATGTTCTGGTGGCTAGGATTGAAAGGACGTAGTTACCTGGGTTAGTAAGTACTTGGTCTGTCAAAAAGTGAAGATTGAGCACCAAAAACCTTCAGGAATGTTGCAACCTTTGCCTATCCCCGAATGGAAGTGGATAGCATATCCATGGATTTTGTGATTGGCCTACCTAGGACCCAAGCCCCATGATGCTATTTGGGTAATAGTGGAAGGTTAACGAAGTCAACCTATTTCCTACCTATCAAGATAACCTTTCCCTAGAAGTTAGCCCAGCTTACATACAAGAGATAGTAAGGTTACATGGAGTTCGATAATCTAGATCAAGATCCGTGGTTTACATCGCGTTTCGGGAAGCCTTTCAAAGGGCGTTTGGTTCAAAGCTATGTCTAAGCACGGCTTACCACCCTCAAATAGATGGACAATCAGAAAGAACTATCCAAACGTTGGAAGATATGCTGAGGCGTGTGTTTTGGATAGAAAAGGAGTTGGGATAAGTACCTCCACTCATCGAGTTCGCATATAACAACAGTTATCATGCGAGTATCGGAATGGCACCATACAAAGCCTTGTATGGAAAGAAGTGTTAGTCGCCTTTGTATTGGCATGAACCCGGTGAACAAAGCGTTTTGGGACTGGAAGTAGTGAGGGAAACCACGGAACAAATAAGAAAGATTAAGGATAGAATCTTGACCTCAAAGCGACAAAAGAACCATGTGGACAAGAGGCGAAAGCCGTTGGAGTTCCAAGAGGGCGAGCATGTTTTCTTAAGGATTACCCCACTACATGTATTAGTAGAGCCATGCGAGTCAAAAAGTTGAGTCCCAATTTCTCGGACCTTTTGAAATTCTTCAAAGAGTCGGGAAGGAACCTACAAAATAGCCCTACCTCCTAACCTCTAATCTTCATGACATCTTTCACATCTCCCAGCTAAGAAAATACCAATCCAATCCTAGCCATGTGTTAGAACCAGAGCATGTGTAGTTAAGGGAGGACCTAACTTCCAATCTACCACCAAAAAGGATCGTGGACCGTGGTGTCAAGCACTTGAGGTCCGTTCCTTTGGTGAAGTGGCGTGGGACGAGACAAGACGAAGAATTCATGTGGGAGTTGGAATCCAGATGCGGATGAGTATCCGAGCTTTTCTAACGATTTCCAGGGCGAAATTCTTTTTAAGAGGGGAGTAATGTAACGTGTAACACCCTAATAATTAACCCAATACACCTAGGAGGATCTGATTAATTACTAGACTTTACTCTTTGCTTCAGTTCCTTAATCATGCTTTGAAAATACTTAGTGAAATTACGAGCCATTTTTTTTAAAACATAATTGAAAATGTGAGCCGCGCTTAACGTGAATGATTTAGCAAAATTTAAAAGACACATAGGAATTTACAAACATCACATCATAATATATTGGCTCCATCATAGCATCCATAATTACATATCATATAGATATTTTGCCTACCAACAGAATAAGACTAAGTGTAGGCAATCTAATAAAACATAAATAATATATGGATGGAAGGACATCCATTAATGGCACCTAGTAATAACACTCCAGGGATAGGGATAGATATCTGAAATATACGAGTGAAACTAGCAGGATTCAAGTTCAGCTACCCTGAGCCTCAATGTGATTCACGAACGCTTCCTTCCTTTCTTGAAGACGAGATGGAAAGAAAAATAGAGGGAGTGAGAAACTTATAAAAGAATCTCAGGAGGGTACTCACCTCATGATGCATTGTGTCATCATCATCGTCCCCAGAACCTCGAGGTTATTATGAAATAGTGAGCATGCTAAGATTGATTTATTAAGTTCGAAAATATACTTTACCGAGGTCAGTTTTAATCATGCGTCTTATAATGCATCATAAACTTAGCATGTCATGTTTATAATGAACTTTTCCTTTTATCAACACATCGTATTCTTCATCATCATATCATAAATACTATGCATAAAAGAACATCATATTTTTCATTATCAAATCATAAATACTATGCATAGAAGAACATCATATTTCTCATCATCATATCATAAATACTATGCATAGAAGAACATCATATTTCCCATCATCATCTCATAAAATGCTATGCAGAAGAACATTATACCATAATAGCTATGCACAAGACATGGTGCACATATTTCATTCCTTTAGTGTCCTAGGTGACTTAAAGTCTTTTCATTATCATCATTATTTTCCTTGGGCCACCCTATACTCCACCCTTTTGGGAGTAATCTAGGTTATGAGCTCATACCTTACTAGTCGTCACTAGCATATACTTATCCCTTTTGATAAGTTAAAATCCAACTCTACCCTTTTAAGAGAACGGGCTAGGGGGCAAGAATCACCTTTTCACCACCTCTAGTCTGATGGGTCTTAAAGGATCATTTTCTCAAGATCACCTTTTCACCACCTATAGTCTGATGGGTCCAAAGGATCATTTCCTCATGAGTTTAAGTCACCATTAAGTCTTAGCATGTTATATCATAATCATCAAGATGCATGAACATTCTCATTGTTTGCAATAGCAATTATAACATGCAAGCCATGAAATCATTCAATAATATCAAATTCTCAGTAGACATTACATCATCATATAACTACATTCCAAAGCATCAAAAGATGTCATCTAAAATTTTCAGAAGCTCCCTTAAATAACCGAACTCTAAAATTGGGTAACCTTAATTATCAAACTAATTACTTATGCATCTAAGGGATTTATTACCATCAATTATAAGCCTTAAGAACATTATTAGACTATATGGGGTAGCATAGATAGTAAGTTGTTCTTAAGGTTTTACGTGTGCTAGAAGTTACGTTTTTAACCCTTTCTCGTTACCGGCTTTCCCTATGATGCTAAAATTAATTACTAAACCAATTATGAATCATTATCCCTTATCTAAACATAATAATATCTGGTTCTTAAGGTCACTAAAGGCTCTGGATAGGATGCATAAATTTCATTCTCTAAAGTTCTAGAAATCTTGCTTTTACGGTTTTCTAGGAAGCTAGTTTTATCTCTAACATGCATAGAATCATTCCTTTAGCAATAAACCATAATTATCACAACTTCAAACATATTAAATCATCATCATTTATTGGTACTAATCTCATATCAGAAGCCGAATCATGAACCTCATATAATTGTATAAAATCACATTTTAAGTGAACATAAAATATTAGTTTCCCGTAGAATCCTTGCAAAGCTTTAAAACTCTTTTAGAAACTAATTCTTTTTGAAAGAATCTTCATAATTAAAATTCTCACTTAAGATAAAAGGAGCAAGTCTTGAGCTTAAGAGATTTATGTGATATCTTAGAATCATAAACATGCTATGCAACCTCATTTTAATCTTGTCATTATAAGGTGATAACTTGGAATTATAAACATGATATGCAAATCCATTTCTTTATCTTTAAGATTTAAGGTGATGACTTGAAAATTAAACATGATGCAAGAGCTTGAAATATAAACATGATGCAAGAAAGAAGCGGGTAGTCCGCAGGACCAGTGGAGGGAGAAGAATCTTAAGAAACCTAGCGCCGGTAATCCGCATGGACCGTGAAGGAGAAGAGGATTATTATTACATCTTTTTAAGCTCCAATCTCAAGACTTCTTAAAGAATCAATTCTTTAACTCCAATAATCTTATTTCTTTGCTTGTGATACTTGGGTAAGTCTTTGAGCTCTAGGATCTTTAGGTGATGACATAAAAATAAACATGTCATGCGTTGATTCTTTTAGCCATTATAAAATAAAGTGAGAACATAAAATAAATATGAGATGCAACTTCTTTATTATCTTTAGAGATTAAGTGACAACATGAAATATAAACATGAAATGCAAACTTGGAAATTTAAACATGAGTATGCAAGTCCATTTATTCATTCTTGAAATTTTAGTGATGACATAGAAAGTAAACATGATTATGCAAGGCATAAACTTAAACATGGATGCAAGTTCATTTGATTTCTTTACTAGAGCTCCTTCAAGACTTTATAGAAATACAAATTCAATATATATATCTTAACAAGACAAAGTGAGAAATACATCTTTCAAATTCTAAACTCAAGATCATAAAATCATCATAAAAACATCATTCTTTAAAGTTTTGCATCAAGTGGAACTTTCAAGCTTTAGAGGCCTAACTTGTGATGGATTCACAACCCACCTTCAAGGTCCTCATCATCAAGCCATCATCTTAGTCCCACCTAGGCCATATGGCTGAATTGGTTAAAGAAAAAGGAAGAAGAAAACCAAATGGAAAAACTAGAGAAAATCCATGAAATCATCATTTTGAACCAAGAACAACACTTAGCAAAACATAGAAATAAACTTAAAAACAACTCCCTACCTAATCTGATTTGAAGGAAAGGAAGAGAACTTGGTTTCTTGGAGTGAAATGAAAGAAAATATTCTTGAAAGGTTGAAGAAAGAATTTCAGCCAAGGGGAAGAAGAAAGAAAGTTTTTGAGCTTAGGAAAAACTTGAAGTTGTGAAATTTTTGAGCAAGTCCCTAATGACTTCTAAGCATGCCTATTTATAGAAGAATTCAAGCTCATGAATGGACAAGAGGAGGAGGAAAATCTGATTAAATTTGAGGAGAAGACAAGGAAGGAAAAATCATCTTGTTTGGTGGCTTAAAACATGGAATCATGTTTCAAAGTTCCTTGTTTTATGGTGATTTTTGGCATTATGTTTTAGTGCATTATCTTGCAATAATTCTAATGATTATGGCTGAATAATTTCGTGCATTACAGCCTCATGGAAGAGGGTTTTGTGTGTTCCATGTATTATTTAGGTGTAGGCAAGGTATTCATGCAATTTAGAGAATTTACGGTTAAGGGCTTAGGTGAATTAGTAAGCAATTTGAGTGTTTTAAAGCAATTTTAGGTTCTAATCAATTTAAATAAATAATTTTGACTCTAGATTAATAATTAGAATTTAATAAGCTTTAATTTGAGCCTAATATTGCTTAGGTTTGTTAGACGAATCAAAAATCTCAAAATTTGTAAAACTACACAAAGAGAGGGGCAAAATGGTCATTTTACTTAAAAATTGCCCGAGACCACCCGAGCTTAACCAATGGTTAATCATGGCTTAAAAACACCTTTTAACACATTTTAGTGAGGTTCGGGCTCAGTCGGCACGCAAATCGGAGTTAAAACGCTTAAGGGCATTTTGGTCATTACGTGTGGAGCTCAAAATTAGGATTTTTCTCCTCTATTAACACACATAACACAAACAATCCCTTATTAACATCAAAACATCCCCTTGAGGATGGGTGGGGCCCACGATCCTCATTTTGAGTAAAATAACCTCAGGGGCATTTTGGTCATTTTACACGTCCAGAAAATTGGGGTTTGCAATACTTGCACGAATTGCTCCTAACTTCTCTTCTAACGTTATATTCCTTTATTAAGGATTGTTTGGTCTAAATTTTATATAATATTTACCTATGGTAATTCGGTAATTCCTAATGACAGTAAAAATTAAGTAAAAATTGGGCGTTACATAACGCCCCAATTTTCTTTTAGTGCAAATGACCAAAATGCCCGAGGTCATTCCAGAATTCGATGACAATGACCTAGTCTCAATGGGTCAACTAAATGTTTGAAGTGGATTATAACTTGTTATGTTTGAGATTCGAGGTGAAAATCTCGTTTGAACTTTCGGCTCAAAATGACCAAATACCCTATATGTTTTACGCGGTAAAGGTACCTTTCAGCCCTTGAACTTCCAAGAAGTTTGGAATGATGTTTTTGAGTGGGTTGTGATTTTAATTGAGCCAGGTATTAAAAGGTTTAGTGCAAAATTACCATTTTGCCCCAGAACAGGATATAGTGTAAATGACATAATTAGCAAACCTAAGCAATATTAGGCTCTAATTGAAGATTAATTTATTTTGATAATTAATCTTGAGTCAAAATAATTTATTAAGGTTAATTAGGACGTAAGATTGCTTGGTTAAACTCTAATTACATTTTTTGATTCAAGATTCCTAGTCATAGAATCTTGAATAGTGTTTCTCTCTCCAATTCCTTAAATTAAAATTGTGCCCATACCTTAATTTGACTAAAAGAATGGTTTTTAATTTGTTAATCTAGCAAGACCACTCCCAATCAAATTTCAACCTTAATTAACCATCACCTCACCTAAACACTTCTTACAAACTCCTAATCAAAACCTTAATCAAAGAAACACCTAAACACATCCTTAAACCACAATTACATGAACAAAATCCCTTCCCCCTTGGCTGAAATGCTGAAAATCCACCCAAATTGTGTCACATGTTGAATTTTCTCTTCACTTAAAGTGTAACACAAAATCATTTAAAAATTAATTTGAGCTTTGTTATTCATAATTTCAGAAATTTCAGGACAACGATGATGAGGGTAGCCCATGGACCTATTAAAAAAAAAATTTCGAGCACGTGAATAGTAACCTTGCGGGCCAGACAGGCTCAAACGCTAAACCCTAGATTCGGGCCCTGAAGGTGCCGAAATTAGGAAAACATGGGAATAAGGTTAGAAATAGGTGGGATTGATAATTTTATACTTAAAATTAATTTCGGGCAATATCGGTTCAATTGGGACGTGTTTACCCGTTCGATGACTTCTGTGGTTTTTCACGAATGAAACGTCAGTGAAAGTTTGCCACCCATCTAGACAAGTGTGTGGCTTAGAAGAAGCCACACCATTGCTACTTTATTAGGACCAATAGGATGCTTACAAAAAATTTCTACATTTATCTTTAAGAAAAGAAAACATTTTGGACTTGAAAATTCTATGCATTTTGTCATAAACTCATAAAATCAATATCTTATCATTTCCTTCATGAAAATTTTGTCCAGACCTCTCTAAGAACCATTCCTCCATTGTTCTTCCTCTCAAACTCCATTAACAAGCTTCAAGCTTGCAAAAACCTAGCTCAAAGTCACTAAAACCACAAATTCTCTTCACTAAACTTATTCTATTCATCAGAACCTACAAATCTAACCGATTATAATTTGAATCCATCACTTTTTCCAACTTTGAGGGCACACAATCAGAGGTTAAAGGAAGGGTTTGATGTTGGTGGAAGCTTTGAAGTGAAGCAAAAGCATTCTAGAGCATCCTTTGGAGCATAGAGCTCAAGAGCTCTCAAAGTAGGGTTTTCTGCTGCCTTTCTTGTGGAATTTTTCAATTCTGTTTTAGCTTGCCTAATTCCGAAAATTTTGATGATATTGATGATTAACATATTGATATTGATGTATGAATTTTTGTGTTGTGTTTGGATGGTTTTAAAAGGGTTTTCTCTCAAGTGAAGTTGGAACTAGGTTGCTGGACTGATTTCTGTTCTGGAATCAGAATTTTTACAATTTCTGGAAATTTTGTGGGTGGTTTCATGAGCCATGAAAATTATATGTTGTAGCTAACCTCTTACACTAAACACACGAATTTTATTAGGGGTTAATTCTAAGGTTTGATGCCTCAAAAAAATTAGAAACCGAATTGTAACTGCTGCTGTCTGAATTGTTGAGACTGAAGTGACAAACTTGCCCGAATTTTTAATCATAGCAATTGATTGAGATAGCTCCTGAAATTTTTACACAAGACTAATAACATGTTGAAATATCTCTATGAATTTTCTTGTACTATGATTCCATCGAATCTAGGGCTAAATATTTTGAGAACACAAGTCTGGACTATGAATTTGTGGCTTCTGACCACCAGATTTTCCTATTTTATTGAAGTGGTTATATAACTCTGATTGCCTTGAAATTTTTACAGGTTGTCCTAGACACATTATAGTGTCATACAGAATTTTTGTGGCTCTTGGAATAGTTGTTTGATATGGCAATTAAATGTTGCACCCAGAACAATAACTCTGCCAAAGTGCTGGAATGTGAGAATGACTGGAAATTTGTGATAGTTTGATATCTATTCCAAGTCTATGGTATATGAATGCATGATAGTGACTTTAAGGTTTGGTTTATGAGAAATGAATGAAAATCACTAGTGATTGATTGTTTATATGTGAATTTGATGATGGTACATGTTTTAAGTAGAGAAATGAAAGTCCCATATATTATGTGAAGGGCACGAGAAGGTCCCCTAAATGAGTAAACACGAGAAAGTCCCCTTTTTTTTTGGCACGGAAGATCCTCTTTAATGGGCACGGAAAGTCTCTTTAATGGGCATGAAAAGAAAAAGTCCCCTCCGATGTAATTGAGGGCACGTATATTTCAAAATGTAATACTATGCTATTGAGTAGTATTATGTGTGTATATTAAGTGATTGAATAATAAAAGCTACCCACTTTAAAGATGATTTTGAAACTTTAAAATGAATTTTTAGTTTACATTACATGATCATATTTTTCTAATAAATCGAGTGGCTGGGGCGATGACGATGACATTTATGATTGTGTATCTGGGAGTTATCCTACTAAAATTGTGTAATTCACCCCTACGTTTTTGTGTTTCCGTGTCGCCTCAGGTTTGATCAGGAAGACTACGAGGTTGCTACACTAAAGGAATCGGATCGTAGTAGTTTAGTAGTTAGTGTTTTTATTATATTGTACTTAGTGGTGTGTATATGTTTGTAAACGAAGTAGAGAACATGTATGTATTCAAGCTCATAAAAGAGCTTCCTTTTGTATTTATTTATGAAATAAATAAATGTTTTGTGTATTTGTTGTATATATTTAGTAGAACCACGAATTAGTTACTACTCGACTCGATCAATATTGCTATAGATAACTAAGAAAGGTCCGCTAATTTATAAGTAACAACTCCTAAGCATAATGTCATGACTTAAGGATGACGTTGGGGGATGTTACATTATGGTATCAGAGGCTTATCCTTGTAGGACCTTGAGGAATGGAACTATGCTTCCTTAGTAAATGTCATGCATTATAATTCTATATATGTGTATGACTGATTTTGAATGTTGTGGATTGTTGCCACACTTAGCTTGGTATTGAGCCTGATCAACTCAATAATTCTTGTTTGGTGTGACGGGAATTGATGACTTCAAATCGGCAAACTAGGAGCGAGCGGGAATAACACTGGAATGATGGACACCTTTCGTGAAATGGCGCTATGAGAGAACAACTCCATAGCCAATAGGATGATGGAAAGGTTGGATCGACATGCTGAAGGAAATCCAATTGGGAATCCTGGAGGAGTAGGAGTGGACATGGAATACCAAGTTCGTGAGTTTAGGAAAGCAAACCCTCCGCCATTTCGAGGAGCTTTTAATCCAAACAAAGAAGAAAATGGATTAAAGCTATAGAGAAGATTTTTCACTTTCCATGTAAAAATCCAGAAAGTGGCCTTTGCTACTTACATGATGGAAGCGAATGAGAGTTTTGGTGGGTTGGTACCCAAGGGTTGTTTGAAGCTTCTCAAACTGAAGTCACTTGGGAGATCTTCAAGGAAGCTTTCTACCACAAGTACTTCCCGCTTCCTGAGAAATGCAAAGGAGCTTGGAATTCATGGCACTCAAACAAGGGTCCATGAGTATAGCAAGTCACCAAAGTTGAAGACTCTGCAAATTTTCCACCATTTATTAGCGTAATCCTGATGAAGCTTGGAAGTGCATGAAGTACGAAGGAGGGTTACGTGAAGATATTGAGGCAGTGAGTCTTTTGGAGATGGGGATTATGCGACTCTTGTAAATAAGTGTAGGCGTGCAGAGGACTCCAACAAAAGTTGGCAATCATCCAATCTACTAAGAATACTTCTAACAAGAGGTTGGCACCTGAGACCAAGATGATGAGGAGGCCCCACCCCAAAGGAAGCCGATTCAACCCAATCTATGGGGGTAAACAACAACAACGGCTAATCATGAGCCAAGATTGTCCAAAATGTGGGAAGAACCATGGGGGTAGACCTTGCTTGGCTGGGGAGAACGTATGCTATCATTGTGGAAAGCCAGGACACATAATGAGGGAGTGTCCAACAGGAATCCAAAGCCAACTACAAAGTCGCAACAACAGAGTAGGTCTTCACCATAGGTGCTAAAGAGACGTCATCACCTAAGAATCCGACCTAGGTAGAACGTTTAGGATTCAATTATTGTCTTTTGTTTGCCTGTGTGTAGGTTGCTTGTTTGATTTATGAAAACTGTCCTTTGAAAATTGTTTTCAAATGAATTTTGAGGGCAAAATTTTTTTTTAAGGTGGGTGGTAATGTAACACCCCGAAATCATTTAAAAATTAATTTGAGCTTTGTTATTCATAATTTCAAAATCTGACAGTACAACGATGATGAGGGTAGCCCAATGGACCTGTTAAAAAAAAAATTTCGGGCCCATGAATAGTAACCTTGCTGCCAGGGGCTTGAGGAGCTGAAACTTAGATTCGGGCCTCGGAGGTGCCCGAAATTAGGAAAACATGGGAATAAGGTTAGAAATAGGTGGGATTGATAATTTTATACTTAAAATTAATTTTCGGGCAATATCGGTTCAATTGGGTACGGTGTTTACCCGTTCGGTGAATTCAATGTCCAGTTTCTTATTCACAAATGAAACTTCAGTGAAAGTTTGCCACCCATCTAGACAAGTGTGTGGCTTAGAAGAAGCCACACCATTGCTACTTTATTAGGACCAATAGGATGCTTACAAAAAATTTCTACATTTATCTTTAAGAAAGAAAACATTTTGGACTTGAAAATTCTATGCATTTTGTCATAAACTCATAAAATCAATATCTTATCATTTCCTTCATGAAAATTTCGTCCAGACCTCTCTAAGAACCATTCCTCCATTGTTCTTCCTCTCAAACTCCATTAACAAGCTTCAAGCTTGCAAAACCCTAGCTCAAAGTCACTAAAACCACAAATTCTCTTCACTAAACTTATTCTATTCATCATAACCTACAAATCTAACCGATTATAATTTGAATCCATCACTTTTTCCAACTTTGAGGGCACACAATCAGAGGTTAAAGGAAGGGTTTGATGTTGGTGGGGAAGCTTTGAAGTGAAGCAAAAGCATTCTAGAGCATCCTTTGGAGCATAGAGCTCAAGAGCTCTCAAAGTAGGGTTTTCTGCTGCCTTTCTTGTGGAATTTTTCAATTCTGTTTTAGCTTGCCCTAATTCCGAAAATTTTGATGATATTGATGATTAACATATTGATATTGATGTATGAATTTTTGTGTTGTGTTTGGATGGTTTTAAAAGGGTTTTCTCTCAAGTGAAATTGGAACTAGGTTGCTGGACTGATTTCTGTTCTGTAATCAGAATTTTTCACGAATTTTCTGGAAATTTTGTGGGTGGTTTCATGAGCCATGAAAATTATATGTTGTAGCTAACCTCTTAGACTAAACACACGAATTTTCTTAGGGGTTAATTCTAAGGTTTGATGCCTCAAAAAAATTAGAAACCAAATTGTAACTTGCTGCTGTCTGAATTGTTGAGACTGAAGTGACAAACTTGCCCGAATTTTTAATCATAGCAATTGATTGAGATAGCTCCTGAAATTTTTACACAAGACTAATAACATGTTGAAATATCTCTATGAATTTTCTTGTACTATGATTCCATCGAAATCTAGGGCTAAATATTTTGAGAACACAAGTCTGGACTATGAATTTGTGGCTTCTGACCACCAGATTTTCCTATTTTATTGAAGTGGTTATATAACTCTGATTGCCTGAAATTTTTACAGGTTGTCCTAGACACATTATAGTGTCATACAGAATTTTTGTGGCTCTTGGAATAGTTGTTTGATATGGCAATTAAATGTTGCACCCAGAACAATAACTCTGCCAAAGTGCTGGAATGTGAGAATGACTGGAAATTTGTGATAGTTTGATATCTATTCCAAGTCTATGGTATATGAATGCATGATAGTGACTTTAAGGTTTGGTTTATGAGAAATGAATGAAAATCACTTGTGATTGATTGTTTATATGTGAATTTGATGATGGTACATGTTTTAAGTAGAGAAATGAAAGTCCCCTATATTATGTGAAGGGCACGAAAGGTCCCCTAAATGAGTAAAGCACGAGAAAAGTCCCCTTTTTTTGGGCACGGAAAGATCCTCTTTAATGGGCACGGGAAGTCTCTTTTAATGGGCATGAAAAAGAAAAAGTCCCTCCGATGTCCTGAGGCACGTATATTCAAAATGTAATACTATGCTATTGAGTAGTATTATGTGTGTATATTAAGTGATTGAATAATAAAAGCTACCCACTTCGGAAAGATGATTTTGAAACTTTAAAATGAATCTTTAGTTTACATTACATGATCATATTTTTCTAATAAACCAAAGTGGCTTAAGGGCGATGACGATGACATTTATGATTGTGTATCTGGGGAGTTATCCTGAGAATTGTGTAATTCTCACCCCAGTTTTGTGTTTCCGTGCCCTCCAGGTTGATCAGAGAGGACTACGAGGTTGCTACACTAAAGGAATGGATCGCAGTAGTTTAGTAGTTAGTGTTTTTATTATATTGTACTTAGTGGTGTGTATATGTTTGTAAACGAAGTAGAGAACATGTATGTATTCAAGTCATAAAAGAGCTTCCTTTTGTATTTATTTATGAAATAAATAAATGTTTGTGTATTTGTTGTATATATTTAGTAGAACCACGAATTAGTTACTCTCAACTCGATCAATATTGCTATAGATAACTAAGAAAGGTCCGCTAATTTATAAGTAACAACTCCTAAGCATAATGTCATGACTTAAGGATGACGTTGTACTTGGGGGGATGTTACATAAAGGCCTTGCTTCAAGCCATACCATGACCCATACTTCCACCCAGTGCTTGCCCATGCCTAAGCCCATGCCAATCAAGAGATATTTCTTCTCTCCTTCCTACATTTCAAGATGACCGCCCACCCCTTCATCCTCTAAGGCCATCCATGACCTCTCAATTTTCTATAAATACACTAGCTTGAAAGCCTCTAGGATCCTTTACACACTTGAGCAAACTTCAAGCTTTCTTCCCAAACTCAAAGAACCTCTTTTTCCTCCTCCCTTGGCTGAGTTCCTCATAGAGTTTCCAGAAGGATTTCTTTCTCTTTTAGTCCTCAAGAACAAAGTTTTACCTTCACTTTCTTCTTAGAACTCTAAGGTAGGGGTTTATTTTCCAAGTTTTGTGTGTTTCCTTTAAGGAAGATGTCTGATTTTTCTTGGTTTTCCAGTTCTTTTCTCCTCTTTTATTTTCGGCCTAGAGCCTTTGTTGAGACTTTTTGGCTTGATGATGAGGTTTCAAGATAATGGTCATGTGATGCTATGTGAGAAACCTCTAAAGCTTTAAAAACTTGGTCTTGGACTATATATGATTGTGGTTCTTCCTTTCCTTTTTCCTCTAAAGATTTAAATTTTATTCCTTTCATTATGCAAGGTTTGATAAAAATGTTAAGTAGATCACTAAAAATTTTGTTAAGAAAAGTAATCATATGATTTCAAAGAGTTTTAACTTACATTGCAACCTTAGAGCTAACAACAAGTTAAAAACTGGTAGAAGCGTGGGACAATAAAATAAAGAATAGAGATAGTTCTATTTATGTTTGTTTTGTTAAAGTGTTGGTATTTTTTTTTTAATCCATTTCTTAGAGCTTGATGATGAAGTTCAAACCAAAGTCTTCTTTGAAGACTTGGTGTTAAGAACTCTAAAGCTCATCTTCCATGTTAAGATACATGTTGGGTTAAGGCTATTGATATATTTCTCTAAAGTCTTATAAAGGTATTTCTAGTTAAGATAAAATAAGTTGCATTCATGTTTAAGTTTATGTCTTGCATCTCATGTTTACTTTGATGCATCACTATACTTCTTCAAGAATAAATAAATGAACTTGCATTATAATATTTAAATTCCAAAGCTTATTTTCATGTTTATATTTCAAGTCATCACTTAATCTTTAAAGATAATAATGAAGTAGCATCTCATATTTATTTTATGCTCTCACTTTTACTTTATAATGAAGAGTAAAATGAAGTGCATAGCATGTTTAAGTTTATGTTATCATCTAAATACCCTAGAGCTCAAAGACTTGCCTCCATATCTTCAAATGGAAATTTTAACCATGAAAAGTGGATGTGTTTTAGCATGATACAATGATGGTTTGATTTTGTAAAATGTGAGGATGATTTCAAGAAAATGTTGGAAAAATGTTTTATGAGGTCTCAAGGTGTTTAAATAGCTTGAAAAGTGTCAAAAATAATTTTCTCAAATTAGGAGGTTCTGGTAATCGATTACCAAAGTGGCTTTTCGAAGGGTTTTTGGTTTTGGTAATTGATTTCCAACAATGTAATTAATTACCAAGGCTGTTCTTCATGCCCATAATCGGTCTTTAAAGATAATTTTATAATCAATTACTATTTTCATGTAATAGATTCCTTTCTTAATGTTCTTCATTTTTGGAAAAAGTTTTAGCCCTCATAATCAATTTTCCATCCTATGTAATAAGAATTACCTGGTTTTACTTTTGAAACCCAAAAAAAATTTAGTCTTGGTAATCGATTACCAGGCACATGTAATAAAACTCCAAAGCACCCCTTTGTTCCTGAAATTGTTCAAGAGAAAGACTAGCAACTAATATGCACTTATAACATGATTTTATGCGATTATGTGTGATGCACACTTTTGGTTACTATCTTACTTGGCCACTGTATGGATTATCTTTTGAGGAGCTAAATGCGTAAGATTCCAGTTGAGCGAAGTAAGAACGATTTGGAGGTTTGAAAAACTAGTAATAGAAATGATTTAGAACTAAAATCTTAAAGCACTTAGACACAAGAACAATAACTTATGTTCCAAGCATAATTGAGCTTAAGGAAGATGGTTCATAATTAGTGATTATACCTAGGAGTTGAATATAGAACTTTAGGCGAAGGAACTAAGAAAGGGTCAAGCCTAGATTTTAGAATTCCCGTAGTCAAATATGATCGTGGTGATTAATCCATACAATGTTGTTTGGATGAGTTAGTGAGCTTAAATGTATCAGGAACGATCAGGCTCAGTGTTATAAAAGATTCATAATGGATGTAGGATGACAACTGGAACAGCAAGTTCTAAACCAATGAGGGCCCAAGCATAAGACACCATGAGATAGAAGATGTGAGAAGTGAGAAAGAGACCGAGTGGGAATACTCAGTGATGAATGTGAATGTGTTAACACCATGAATATGAGATTATATGTGAAATTGTGACATGTGGTTGTGATTGACGTGAATGCGGCGTGCCATGGTTGAGAATACATATGAATATAAGATGATGATGAAATGAATGAACATGCCTATATGTTTGTTAAGATTCGATTGATTAAGATATTGAATGAGATGGCATGAGTTGAATAAGTTATGTGGCATGACTCAAATTTGAGGAAATTTAAATCTGCACTATTGTTATGGCTGCAGAATTTTCATCAAATTTGACGGACTTGAAAGAAAGATGAAAAGAAAGATTTTTATTATGTGACATGCAGACGCGTCTCATTGCTACGGTGAGGAAAGGAAACCCGTGGGGGGTATGGTCGTGGAGCCATCCAGGAGCGGACAATGTCACTGGTCTTAACCAAGTTGATGCGTTTCGAGAGCGGAGCATAGTTCTACAGTGCTACGGTGAGAAGTAGAAGGGTAAAGAGGCATCTTACGCCCCAATTTTTAGGTCTTTACTGTCATTAGAAATTACCAAATTACCGTAGGTAAATATTATATAAAATTTGAGACCAAACAATTCTCAATAAAGGAATATAACGTTAGAAGAGAAGTTAGGAGCAATTCGTACAAGCATTGCAAACCCTGATTTTCTATATGTGTAAAATGACCAAAATGCCCCGAGGTTATTTTACTAAGAAATGAGGATCGTGGGCCCCACCCGTCCTCAAGGGGATGTTTTGAGGATAATAAAGGATTGTTTGTGTTATGTGTGTTAATAGAGCAGAAGAATCTCAATTTTGAGTTTGGACGCGCGAATGACCAAAACGCCCTGCGGCTTTTTAACTCCGATTTGCGTGCCGCTAATTCGAACCTCACTAAAATATTTTAAAAGGTGTTTTTAAGTTATGAATGACCCTTGGTTAAGTTCGATGGTCCGGAGGGTTTGGATTAAATTACCGTTTTTGCCCCTGTCGTTGTCCAAGCTTTGCAAATTTTGAGATTTTTGATTTGTAACGAAACCTAAACAATATTAGGCTCAAATTAAAGCTTATTAAATTCTAATTACTAATCTAGAGTCAAAATTATTTATTTAGATTGATTAGAACCTAAAATTGCTTAAAACACCCAAATTGCTTAGTAATTCACTTAAGCCCTTAACCGTAAATTCTCTAAATTGCATGAATACCTTGCCTACACCTAAATAATACATGGAACACACAAAATCCTCTTCCACAAGGCTGTAATGGCTGAAATTATTGAGTAATAAGTCAGAAAATTATTACACAAAAATCCAAAGAATGAAAACAAAGAATCATGAAAACATGGAAACATGATTCCATGTTTTAAGCCACCAAACAAAATGATTTTTCTTCCTTATTTTTTCTCTAATTTTTGGTCAGATTTCCTTCCTTCCTTTGTCCATTTATGAGCTGCAAAATCTCTATAAATAGGCATGCTTGAAGATAGTTTAGATGCTTAGTTCATAACTTACACAAATTCTAGTCTTAGGAGCACCAAAAGCTTTCTTTCTTTCTTTCTCTTGGCCGAATTCTCCCTTCAGCTTTTCAAGGATATTTTGCTTCATTTCACTCAAGGAAACCAAGTTCTCTTCCTTTCTTTCAAATCAAATTAGGTAGGGAGGTGTTTCTAAGTTCATTTTATGCTAAGACAAGTTATGTTTCTAGCTCAAAAATGATGTTTTCATGAGCTTTCTTTTAAGTTTTCATTTTCAGTTTCTTCTTCCTTTCTTTTTAAAGTATTTCAGCCATATGGCCTAGCTTATGATGAGACCATGGTTTGATGATGAGATTCTTGAGTGTTGGTTGCAAAGCTTTCACAAGTTAGATCTCTAAAACTTGAAGGTTTCACTAGTTTCCAAAGCTTCTAAAATTTCAGTTTTTCTTTCCTTATTTTCCTTTCATGGTTTCGGCCAAATGGCCTAGGAAGGAATGAAATGATGGCTTGATGATGAGGACCTTGAATATGGGTTGTAAATCCATCACAAGTTAGGCCTCTAAAGCTTGAACATTCCATTTAATGCAAAACTTTAAAGAATAATGTTTTTATCTTGAGGTTTGAATATGAAATATGTATTTTTTTACTTTGTCTTGCTAAGATACATATATTGGGTTGAAATCATAATTTTCTTAAAGTCTTGAAGGAGCTCTAGTAAAGAGATCAAGTGAACTTGCATCCATGTTTAAGTTTATGTCTTGCAAACCATATTTATTTTATGTCATAACTAAATTCTCAAGAATAAATAAATGAACTTGCATATCTCATGTTTAAATTTCAAGCTTGCATTTCATGTTTAAATTTCAAGTTGTCACTTAATCTCTAAAGATAATAAAGAAGTTGCATCTCATGTTTATTTTATGCTCTCACTTTATTTTATAATGGCTAAAAGAATCAATGCATGGCATGTTTATTTTATGTCATCACCTAAAAATCCTAGAGCTCAAAGACTTGCCTATGAATCATAAGCGAAGAAATGAGATAATTGGAGTTAAAGAATTTATTCTTTAAGAAGTCTTGAGAATTGGAGCTTAAAAAAAAATGTAATTCTCTTCTCCTCACCGGTCCTGTGGAGGCTACCGGCTCCGTTGCTAAGATTCTCTTCTCCCTCTACTTGGTCCTATGCGATTACCGCCCTCCAGTTTCTTGCATCATGTTTATATTACAAGTTCTTGCATCATGTTTAATTTTCAAGTCATCACCTTAAATCTTAAAGATAAAGAAATGGAATTGCATATCATGTTTATAATTCCAAGCTATCACCTTATAAAGATAAGATTAAAATAAGGTTGCATAGCATGGTAATAATTCTAAGATGTCACCTAAATCTCTAAAGCTCAAGACTTGCTCCTTTTATCTTAAGTGAAAGATTTAACTATGAACATTCTTTCAGTTATAAATCGGTCCCATGGTTAAGTTAGGCCTAAAGTCCTATGACTTCTTTCAAGTTTAACAAAAAGAATTAGTTCTAAAAGAGTTTTAAAACTTTGTAAGAATTTTATGGGAAGCTAGTAATTTTATGTGTACTTAAAATGTGATTTGATGCTTATCAAGAATTTGGTGTCATTGATTGATTCCCTGGTTTGTATGTTATAGTTGCTGTTGCAAACAATGAAAACTTATGCATGAAATAAGGACATATTTTGTTACTGAAAGAAAGTGTATTACTGTAAGAGTGCAATTTGGAAAGATTCTAGCTAAGGAAAGATTTGGTATTTAAGCGTGTCCATTGTGACCCACCTCTCTTTCCTGGGAATCTCCAGATGCATGATTATAGTTGATATATATTATTCCATAATAATGTAAATAAGAAAATGTTAGAATTATTATGAATTGCGAGTTATAACATGCAAAGACTTATTGGTGACTTAAAATTTATAAGAAAATGATCCTTTGGACCCATCAAACTATAGGTGGTGAAAAGGTGATTCTAGCCCCCTAACCTGTTCTCAAAAGGGTAGAGTTAGGACTTTAACTTATCAAAAAGGATAAGTATATGCTAGTGACGACTAGTAAGGTATGAGCTCATAACCTAGATTACTCCCAAAAGGGTGGAGTATAGGGTGGCCCAAGGAAAATAATGAGGATGATAAGATTTTAAAGTCACCTAAGGTACTAAAGAAATAAATTATGTGCACCATGTCCATGTGTAGCTATTATGATATTCTTCTGTGCATAACATACATGAGTTGATGATGAGAAATATGATGTTCTTCTATGCATGTTATATTAATGATGATGATGAGGAATATGATGTAATGATAAAAGAAAAGTTCATTATAAATATGACATGTTAAGATTATGATGCATTATAAGACGCATAATTAAAATTGGCCGAATCTCAAAAAAGTATTTCTGAACTTAAAATTTAATCTTCGTATGTTCACTATTTTATAATAACCCCGAGATTCCTGGAGACTTTGATGATGACACCGTAGAAGGAGATACCTGAGAATTCTTTAGTAAGATTCTCACTCCCTTCCTTTATTTCCGTCATTGTCTTCAAGTTCAATGGCGACATTCGTCCTGTTCGTTGACACCCCTCTGGGAATTCCACTATGATCCGGTGCATCATTCGTATCACTTTGAAGGAAGGTGCTCGGTTCGTGTTTTTATTTACGTAGGTCGTCCATTTGCACATCCTGCCCTAGTTATCGTTTTCTCCTACTTCTCCCTATGGCGATGAAATGGTTTTCGAACATGCACGTCCACTTGATGAAAGAATGTTACGTTCTTATCCCGCCTCATCTGCCTGTCCATGGTTTTCCGAGTATAATCCACGAACGAGATATTCTGAAACTGATCCTTTAGAGGACCCTCCTACTCATGCTTATTCTGAGAGCTCTCTCCTCTCCACGTGTAAGAGAGGGTAGTGAGGAAACAGTTGTCGCCGAGGTTAGCAAGAGATCGTCCATGCGACCCAGCCTGGTGCATCTCGTGTGCCCTCTTCCAAGGAAGCTCGTCGTACGGGTTTCTTCCCCCGTTTCCAAGACAGTGGCCCTAGAGAGTTCTTAAGTAGTCTTAAGAGTGTTATACATCCTAGTTTTAAGTAGCCTTCCTGAGCTTTTAAGGTTATCTAGTTTAGGGGCATGAATTTCCTTATAAATAGTTTCCTATGGTGTGAAGGTGTAAGATATGATGTATGAACTTAACTCACCTTTTGAGTGAGGTTATTGTATATATGTTGTGATGTGCATTATGGATGTTATGTGATGGAGCCAATATGATATATTTAGATTCTTAAATGTCTTATTTTACTACCGCTTAATCGTTTATGTTATGCGCGGCTCACGATTTCAATTATGTTAAAAAAAAAATGGCTCATAATTTCACTAAGTATTTTCAAAATATGATGAAAGAACCAAAGCAAAGAGTAAAGTCTAGTCATTAATCAAATTCAACCTAGGTGATTTGGGTTAATTACTGAGTGTTAGCATTTGACATTAGCCCTCCCAAAGCGGACAAAGTCACTGGTCTTAACCAGTTAATGCGTTTCTGAGAAGGAAGAAAGTCTCATGATGGGTGATTCCTTAGGTCCCATACTTACTTTGGAGTCGGGATTATTTTTATGATTATGATATGTTTATCAAGAGGATAAGTAAGAACTAGTGACGACTAGTTAAGGTATGAGCTCATAGCCTAGTCAGGGGTCGGTTACTATTTTTACATACCATGATGTCACAAGTTTGAGAAAAGAGAAAAGATGTGAAGCATTTTGCTTATGAAAAGGGAAAAGTTGATTATGAGAAAGTACATGCCACTTATATGAGAATTAGTTATTGATGAAATGTTTTATTGGTTTACTGCGTAAAGTATTACCATGCATTCATGTTCTGCTATGTTGCATACATGCATTAAGATTCATCATAAACGACCGGACATTGGATAATTGCTTTTATGAAAACCTCATAATGAACCTTTGCATGTATAACCTTTTTATAATAAACCCAAGGTTCCTGGGACGTAACGATGACACTAGGATAGAGGATTCCTAAGATTCTTTAGCAAGATCTTTCCAATTCTCTTTGTTTCTTTTTATTGACGTCTCCAAACCACGATGACGTCGTTCGTGATCTTTGTTGACACACCAATATGGGAGGTGCACTATGATCCTGATCATAGATCCTGCTAACGCCTAATTTCTGCGTTTAGTAAATGACCAAAATGCCCCAAGGTCATTTTTACCAAATTAAAGGTGACAACGTCCCGATGGGTCAACTCAATGTTTGAAGGGGATTATAACTGTTATGAATGATATCCGAGGTGAAAATCTCGTTTTAAACTTTCGGCTCAAAATGACCAAAATACCCTCCTGTTCTACACGGGTAAAAGGTGCCGTTTGAGCCGGAATTTTTCAGGAAGTTTAGAATGATGTTTTTGAGTAATGTTTGATGTTTAGTCGGCCCAAGGTCCTGGGCAGTTTTAGTGCAAAATTACCATTTTGCCCCTAGAACAGTGTACATGAGCCTAATGACGCAATTAAGCAAACCTAAGCAATATTAGGCTCTAATCGAAGATTAATTTATTTCGATAATTAATCTAGAGTCAAAATAATTTATTAAGGTTAATTAGAACCTAAGATTGCTTAGATAAACTCTAATTGCATTCTTTAATTCAAGATTCCTAGTCATGGAATCTTGAATAGTGTTTCTCTCTCCAATTCCTTAAATTAAGGAATTGTGCCATACCTCATTTGACCAAAAGAATTATTTTAAATTACTAATCTAGTAAGATTACCCTCCTAATCAAGTCTTGACACTCCTAATTACCCAATTACCTCACCTAAACACTTTCTTACAACTCCTAACCAAAACCTTAATCAAAGAAACACCTAAACACATCACTAAACCACAATTACATGAACAAATTAACCTCCCCCTTGGTTGCCCAATCTGGCCGAATTCATGGCCCAAGGAAAAGTGTCACATGTTGAATTTTATCACTCAAAGAGCCATGCCTTAGGCCATACCTTGCCCATGCCTCAACCATGCTTTGCCCATGCCTTTGCCCATACTTTGTAAGAGATATTTTCCTCCCTTTCCCTCCCATTTGGCCGTCGGCCTTCTTCCCTTGGCAGCCTCATTGTGCAAAATTTTCTATAAATACCAAGCTTGGAAGAACTTGGTTACACTTTAGAAGCTTTGCCAAGTTCAAGCTTTCTTGCATTTTCTTCCTTTTGCTCTCAATTTCTCTTCATCTTCTTCATCTTTCTTCTTCCTCAAAGAACCTTGCCACCACCATAAACCACCACTACCTCACCTTAAACCATCCCTCAAACACTTAAACTTTCCATTTCCAAGCTTAGAAACTCAAGGAAAAATCATCTTCCTTGAGCTTCCTCTTTGGCCGAAACACATCCACATCCAAGAGGAGATTTTGTCTTCTCAACTCTTCAAGAACTCAAGCTTTCTTTCATTCCTTCAAAGACTTCCTTAGGTAGGGGTTTTGTTTTCAAGTTTTGCTTGTTTTCCTTAAAGAAAGTTCTAGTTTTCTCTTGGTTCAAACTCCTTTCTTTCTTTCTTTTTCATTTTCGGCCAAGAGGCCATTTTATGAAAATAACATGAGCTTGATGATGAGGTTTCAAGATAATGACTTGTTGTTGTCATGTGAGAAACCTCTAAAGCTTGAAACAACTTGGTCTTGGACCATACATGCTTGTGTTTCTTTCTTTTTCCTTGGTTTCATTTTCGGTTCTTTCCTTTCTTCCTTAAATGATTTTGGTTTCCTTTGCCTTGGTTTGAACAAAGTTTGCTAAAAATGTAAAGTAGATCACAAAAGTTTTGTTAAAGAAAATTAATCACATGATTTTCAAAGAGCTCTAAGCTTACCCTTGCCAACCTTAAAGTTGGTCGGCCGTTCTAAGAGTTTTACTCTAGATTGAAGCCCATGAGCAATAAAATAAAGAATATGACTTAGTTCTTGTATTTTGTTTAGACAAAGTGTTGAACTTTGTGTCTATTTTCTTAAGCTTGATGATGAAGTTCAAACCTTAAGACTTCTTTGAAGTCTAGGTGCTAAGAACTCTAAAGCTTGCCTTATGATACATAATGGGTTGAGGTTTTTGTTCCTTTAAAGTCTTGCAAGAGCTCTAGCTAAGATCTAAAATAAGATGCATTCATGTTTACTTTATGCTTTGCATAGCATGTTTATTTTCAAGTCATCACTAAACAACTTAAAGATTAAAACAAGAATGTGCATCCTCACTTAATAAATCTCAAAGCCTACCTATTTCAACCTTAAAGTTGATTGTTGATTTGGGGTAAACACCTCAAGAGGCCTAGAGCACTAAAATAAAGAATTGAACCTTGCATCTCATGTTTACTTTCTTGTCTAGCATGTTTAAATTCTATGCCATCACTTAAACTCCAAAGATAATAAAAAGGTGCATCTCATGTTTATTTTATGTCTTCACTTTATTTTCTAATGAAGAATAAAAATGAGGTGCATAGCATGTTTAAGTTTATGTCATCACTTTAATGATCTAGAGCTCAAAGACTTGCCCAAGTATCCTATGTAAGGTTTTAAGAAAATGTTGGCATCTTAAAGAAGCCATTTCGGCCTTGTGGTGATGATGATGGACTTAGTATGAGTTCCTCTAATCACAAGTGTCCATAGTTTATGTTTTGTAATTTTTCCAAGCTTAGGAGCACCTAAGCAACATTATGAATAAAATTATATACTTTAAATCTATTTTATGAACAAGTTAATTTAGCTACTGACCTCATGTGTAAGTGCATGATTTTAATGAAAGGATTTGAGTTCTAAAAGAGTTTTGAATTCTAGAATTATTCCAAGAGAAAACTAGCAACTTGTATGCATTTTAATTCATGAGATTATGTGATTTTATGGGCTTATGATTTCGGTTCTGCCCTTCATGATTGGCTACTGTATAAATGTTGTTCTAAGGTGTTAAAATGTGTAAAATTATGTTTGAGTGAAGCAAGGATCGATTTAGAGAAGTTAGAAAAGAATAAGTAACTTGAAAGGATTAGAAATGAGAATTCTAGAACACTTTAATGCATAAAAATGCAAATCTGTTCCAGCATGATTAATTCAAGGATAAATGGTTCATAATCAGTAAGACATGTATAAAATCCCTTCATAAATGATTAGGTATTAATTTCTAAGCTTAAGGTGATGATAAGAACTTAAAATAGGAATTCTAGCACACTTAGACATGGCAAAACATAATTCTATTCCAGCATAGTTAGATTGAGGAAAAATGGTTTACAACTTAGAGAACATGCCTAGGAATCCCTCATAATTGGTTTAGGAATTGATTATGGAGCCTTAGGCAAAGACGGATCTTAAAAAGGGTCACGACGGAGATTCTAGAGCCCGTAAGCATATGATATTTCTCCCTTACATGTACAATGCTGTTTGGAATTTTAGTGAGTTCAAATCTTAGAGAAAAGTTTAAGTGATAACCTCTTGAGGGTAATAAAGATGCAATACAAGTTTAAGACCCGTAAGGGTCAAAGCATAAGATACTATGAGATAGGTGGCCGTGAGCATATTTATGATGATGAACCTTGAGCATATTTATGATGATGTGATTATGTTAGTTCCTTGAGCATGAAACTTTATGTGTATGATTGACATGTTGATGTGATGAAGTATTATGTTAATTTGAGATGCATGAGGTTCGAAATATGAATGAAATAGAAGAATATGCTCATGTGAACTAGAAAGTTTTAATTGAGAAAGTTCCATAAGAATGATGCATGTGATTGAGATTATGTGGCATGACTCAATTTGAGGAAATTCGGAGTGTAGCTCTTATGCTTGAATTTCCGTCAAATTTGAGAGACTTAAGAAAGTTTTGAGAAATAAGATGTTTAATGTGACACACCGAGACGTACTTCTCCTGCTCCTGTGAGGAGAAGGTAAAACCGTGAGGGCATAGACATTAGCCTGCCAAAGCGGACAAAGTCGCTGGTCTTAACTAGTCGATGCGTTTCGAAGAAGGAAAAAGTCCCATGATGGGTGATCCTTAGGCCCCTACCCGTACTCTGGGAGTCGGGATTATGATGATTATGATTATGTTTATGATTCGCTTATCAAGAGGATAAGTAAGAACTAGTGACGACTAGTTAAGGTATGAGCTCATAGCCTAGTTTAAGGGGTGCGGTTACTATTATGTTTGGTGTCACAAGTATGAGAAAAGGAAAGATGTTCAAGAGAAGTTACATGCCACTTATATGTTGTTTGATTATTGTTTGTTTGCCTAAAGTACTGCCATGCATTCATGAACTATTATGTTGCATACATGCATTAAGACTCATTATAAAAGACATGGACCTTGGATAAATATCTTGTGAAAACCTCATAATGAACCTATGCATGCTTAACCTTTTTATAATAAACCCAAGGTTCCTGGGACGTAAACGATGACACTAGGATAGAGGATTTCCTACTGAGATTCTTTAGCAAGATTCTCACCCTCTCTCTCTTTCTTTCCGTTACGTCTTCAGACATCGATGGCGTCGTTCGTGATTTTCGTTGATGCACCTGTGGGGAACTGCACTATGGGATCATCAGTCCTACCACTTCGAGGGTCATTGTGCTATACGCATTTTTGCATACATGGGACGCCCATTTGCCTTTCCAGTCTCCAGCTTCCAATTTACTCGACTTCTCCCTTTGGCGACGACATGATTTTTGAGAGGACGCGACCCGTGACGAGCGGAACCCGTGCCGACCATCATCCTCGCTGTGCGTGACTAGGAGTATGTACCCCTCATACATCGATGCGGGAAGGACCTCAGAGGATTATCGGACGATCCTTTTCGGAGGATTCTCCCTTTGGTGCCTTTGGCGGGGATAGGGTAGCGAGGACATGGTCTCCTAGCCGAGGCCTATGAGGCGTGTACGTCGAGCCGAGAGATGCCCTCACCCAGGTGGTCACGTCGTTCCGCCATTCGCATGCCCACATCCCTCTTCGATAGGCCACATCCGAGGAGCTTCAAGGTTGTAGGCTACATATCTCCGTAGGAGATTTGCGTCATCATAGGTTTTAGAGGAGGGTTGCTTTTGTGGGGAGTATCTTTTGGGGCTGTTTCATGTATTCGTTGTTATGTTTCTTATTTCTATTGTTATACTGCAAGCTCTGCCCACTTATATGGGTAAGACTTTATGTTTCCATTGTAACTTAGTGATCATGTACTAAACTATGTTAACTAATGTGATGAAGAATGATGTTCATGATTGATGTGTTCTTTAATGCTTACGTTCTGTATGATTTATTTATTCTTCCACTTCACGTTACATTTATGTTACACGCAAAGGCTTGCACTTTGTTTTACATGATTCATTTCAAAAAAAAAAAATTACCTGTATTTTCCGCTAAGTATTTTGTAAATGAATTTAAAAAGAAGTAATAACTAATAATTAATCTTGATACGTCCTAGGCGTATTGGGGTTAAATATTAGGGTGTTACACCTACCATTTTGAGGGTCGTTGTGCTGTGAGCATTTCATACATGGGACGCCCGTTTCCAATTACCGATCTCCAACTTCGTAGCCCCAACCTCTCCCTATGGCGACGACTTGATCTTTAGAAGGACACACCCTCGCGATGAGCAGGTCCAAGGCGCTGACCTTCGTCTTCAGCGAGTCACGGTTGCCCAGAGTACGTTCCTAGCCAAGAAGCATTCAAAGACCGACCCATTGGAGGATACCCATATTCATGTCTTTTTAGAGGGTCTAACCCAGTTCCCATGGACATGAGAGGACAGCGAGGATCCAGTGACGCAGTGGAGGCTAGCTCGACGCCTAGAGATACGCCCACATCAAGGAGGTCACATCCGTCCCCCTTTCGCGGTTGCACGCACCCAAGGAGCTCGCACAATTCATTGGGTATATACCTTGAGGGATGAGGATTCACGTCATCAGTAGTTTGAGGGAGGGGTAGCTATAGCTGGGAGTTGATCTTTTGGGGTTTCCCTTGTATTTGTGTTATTGTATTTCTGCCTTATGTTTCCTACTACAAGCTCTGCCCATTTATATGGGTATGACTTTATGCTCTTTATATTTCGGTTGATGTATCAAACTATGATAATTAATATTATGATGGATGTTTTTATGATTGAGGTGTTCCTATTTGCTTTTGTATTGCATGATTTATTTTCTTCTCTTTACGTTTCGCTTATGTTGCACGAATGGCTCGCATTTATTTCCATGTTTTCAAAAAAAAAATTTTACCTATTTTTTGCTAAGTAGTTTTACAAATAAGTTTTAAAGGAAGTAATAACTAATAATTAATCTTAATACGTAGCCGCGTGTTGGGTTACATATGGGTGTTACACCCCACCCATGACCTAGAGCTTGCCGCCATAGTGTTTGCCTTGAAGATATGGAGGCACCACTTGTATGGTGTGAAGTTTGAAATCTCTAGATCATAAGAGTTTTAGCATCTCTTTTGATAAAAGGAGTTGAATATGAGGCAAAGAAGGTGGATGGAATTTTTGAAGGACTATGATTTCGCCCTATCCCACCAGGCAAGGCTAATGTGGTCGCCGACGCCTTGAGTCGAAAATCATTGCAATTACTGTCCCACATGATGGTTAAAGAAGTTAAGTTAATAAAACTGGGTTTGAATTGAGGAATGTCTTGAGTCGGATGGGAGTATGAAGATGTGTCACCTTAGTGTGACCAGTGGGTTTAAGAAGGTAATTATCAAGTGAAGATGAGGAATTTGGAAGGACCCTACAGGACGGTTCTCGCAGGTAAACTAGAAGGGTTTTGAGAAAGGACCCGATGGTTTATGGAGGTTTGAAGGGCGGTGCTACGTGTCGCAGGATGGTGACCTTGAGAAAAAGCATCTTGGAGGAGTTCAAAGCCATTCTGCGGCCAGGCCCAACTTCTACATTCTCCTCGAGTACTAACATGGTAATTAGTGGGGTATTACTAATGTTTTGAATATGCACTAGTCGTAACATGCAGTAATAAAGAAGTGTACTACATATATAGTCGTAGCCAAAATCAGATAGATATATATGGACCTAGGCTAGAGTTCCAGTCTGTATATTGTCGTAAGAGGTAACAAACCCTAACTAGTCAAAATCTCTGTAGTGAACAAGACTAGTTCCTCCTCTGAAAACCCAACCTACTCAAGATAACATACAAAAATCAACGTAGCAAAAGAAGACTAATAATACGTAAGAATTATAAGGCCAGTAAGGTCCTAATTATCCTATTACTATGTACAATACATTACAAACCTCTGAAGATCTTCTACTCCTCATGCAGGAAACCGTTGGCCATAGGGGCGATGACCTCACCTCGCTCAGGCACTGGGGTCCTCGAGGGATTTGGTCGAGTGAGGAGGATGACGAAACGGGTCGTATCCTTGGTTGATATGTGGGTAGAGCGAGGGGGATCTTAAACGCTCAGGATGGGCCATGTGAAGGGGCACACCGTCATAGGAAAAGCGGGGTCGAAGTCCGCGGCAAAGACTGAAGTACTGAAGGAGCGATCAAAGAACATGTGAGTAGGAAACTGGGAATAACCAATGGCGTACATGCAGGTCAATGCCGGTTGTATTGCCACAGCCCATTGTGCGAACACAAAAAAACACAGGGACGGCATTTGGAATCTGAACAATATAATCCATACAACTCAGGGGGTGAAGATATTATAAAATTCTCATAGGGTAGTTTCCCCCATATCTACACACAGTAGGATAAGCAATTCATGCATATACAATATTCATACAAAATCATACACAGAAATCTTGAAAACTCGTAAGGGAACTAAGGAGAATATCACAATAATCGATCGAGTAATAATATGTACAATCAGAAACTCCATTCCTCATATCTTCTCAATTTTCTCAACATAGGGAAGGCTTATTTCACAGAGAGATACATTCACACTCCACAATTTCAAGGACCATAGACTGCAGACATAGCTCGTTCCTATTAAACAGAACTTCATTTTTTCCATTTCTGGATCACTCAGGGTCTATGCCTAGCCATACGTCTATCGACTCATAACTTTTCTGGGAATTCCTTCTTTTTGCCTTCCCTCTCAATTCTTCTAAGCCTTGTTTCTTTTTCCCCATATGTTTCAAACATACGTAAGATATGTACATACTATCATAGAATTTCAGCCATTTCCACATCTCATTATCAGCAGAATTAATGTTCAAGGCACAACAATTTGTTACCATACCAAACAACCATCCCTACCTTAAGGAAAATTTCACATGACACTTCAATGTGTCTAAAACAACCTGTAAAAATTTCAGGGCAATTCAGAGTTATATAACCACTTCAATAAATAGGCAAATCTGGTGGTCAGAAGCCACAATTTAATAGTCCAGACTTGTGTTCTCAAAATATTTAGCCCTAGAATTCGATGGAATCATGGTACAAGAAAATTCACAGAGGTATTTCAACATGTTATTAGTCTTGTATAAAAATTTCAGGAGCTATCTCAATCAATTGCTATGATGAAAAATTCGGGCAAATTTGTACTTCATCCTCAACAATTTAACGAGTAGTTACAATTCGGTTCCTAATTTTTTTGAGGCATCAAACATTAGAATTAACCCCTAAGAAAATTCGTGAGTTTAATTTGAGGTTAACTACAACATATAATTTTCATGACTCATGAAACCACCACATTCCAGAAAATTCATAAAATGTTCTGATTCCAGAAATCAATCCAACAACCTAGTTCCAATTTCACTTGAGAGAAAACCCTTTTAAAACCATCCAAACACAACACAAAAATTCATACATCAATATCAATATGTTAGTCATCAATATCATCAAAATTTTCATAATTAGGGCAAGCTAAAACAAAATTGAAAATTTCACAAAAAGGAAGCGAAAAGCCCTACTCTTGAAGGTTGAACAAGTTTCTATCTAGCTTGCTTCAAGGTGGGATTTCTTCACAACCAAAACTCCACACAACTTCAAATCCTCTGATCAATGATGGATGTGCAAGAAGGATGAGGTTTTTGAAATTCCAATAGGTTATAATTGTAGAGGTGGAAGTGTAGATCAATTTTTGTGAAGGAAGATTTGGGTTTTGATGATTCTAAGCTAGGGTTTTTGTGAGATGAACACAAGGTGAAGCTCTTGGCTATGGAGGCACTTCCAACTTCTGATTTCTCCCTGGAATGGCCGAGAATGATGCTTGGCTTTTGGGAGGAAGATTGGTGACTAGGCTTGTAATAAATGCAAGCCAAGATATTTATCCAAGATCATGATGAGTTTGATGACTAGGCTATGATGGATGGCTAGGATTTGATCTTGGATTCCAAGATTAGATCTTGGCCTTCCACTTGTCTTGATTAGGTAGATATTATTTAGTTGTAGTGATGAAAGTATCTTTCGGTGTTAAAAACCGCACACCGAAATCTCACCGAACGGGCAAACACAGTACTCGTCTCAGATATTACCGTAAACAATTCTAAGCATAACATTATCATTTCCACACATGCCTAACCTTATTTTCATGTTTCCTAACTTCGGGGCACCTCTGGGTCCCAAATTCTCAAGTTTCGATGGCCTCGACGGGCCTGTGGGCCGCAAAGTACTATTCAATTTTTTTTTTTTTGTACTCGCTCATGGAGCCATGCTCATCATAACCGTCTTCCTAGAATTCTAATATTCCTATTAAGTTTTCATCAATTAATATATGAAGAAAACTAGGATGTTACAACTTCACCATTCATCCTGGTACTACCAAGATGTATTAGGATTTAAAGAAGATGTTTTGGTGGCAAGGATTGAAAAGGATGTAGTTTCTTGGGTTAGTAAATGCTTGGTATGTCAGTGAAGATCGAGCACCAAAAGCCTTCAGGAATATTGCAACCCTTATCTATCCTCGAGAGAAGTGGGATACCATCTCTATGGATTTTGTGACCGCCTTAGGACCTAAGCCGGCCATGACGTTATTTGGTAATAGTGGACAGGATGACAAGTCGGCCCATTTCCTCCTATCAAGATCACCTTTTCCCTAGACAAGTTAGCCCGCTCTTACATACAAGAGATAGTAAGGTTGCATGGAATTCCATCGATGATAATCTCGGATCGAGATCCGCGGTTTACGTCACATTTTTGGGAAGCCTTTCAAAGGCGTTCATTCAAAGCTATGTTTAAGCATGGCTACCACCTAAAGGATGGCCAATCAAAAAGAACTATCCAAACCTTGGAAGATATGTTGAGGGCGTGCGTTTGGATAGAAAGGGAAGTTGGGATAAGTACTTGCACTCTCGATTCGCATATAACAACGGTTATCATGCGAGTATTGGTATGCAATGGTACAAAGCCTTGTATGAGAAGGAAGTGCAAGTCCCCTTTGTGTTACACAAACCTAGAGAACAAAGCATGTTGGGACCGAGGTGGTGAGGGAAACCACGAGCAGATCAAAAGGATTAAGGATAGAATCTTCTGCCAAAGTGACAAAAGAGCTATGCGGACAAGTGGTGAAAGCGGATAGAATTCCAAGAGGGCGAACATGTTTTCTTAAGGATTACCCCCACTCCAGGTATAGGTAAAGCCATGCGAGTGAAAAGTTGAGTCCACGATTTCTGGTCTTTTTGAAATTCTCAGAGAGTCGGGACGGTAGCTTCAGAATAGCCTTACGTAGCACACTGTCTAATCTTCATGACGTCTTTCACGTTTCCCAATTAAGAAAATACCAATCCGATCCTAGTCATGTGTTAGAACCAGAGTATGTACAGTTAAGGGAGGACCTAACTTTCAATCTACCACCAACGAGGATCATGGACGTGGCGTTAAGCTAAGAGGAACAAGCCGTTCCTTTGGTGAAAGTGGCGTGGGGGCAGAGCGAAGAATACACGTGGGAGCTAGAATTTGAGAACGAAGTATCCTAAGCTTTTCTAAGGTAATGAATTTCGAGGGTGAAATTCTTTTTAAGAAGGGAAGTAATGTAATGCCCGATTTCTGTTTAATACAAATGACCAAAATGCCCCTGAGGTCATTCCTGGAATTAAAAGGGTAACAGGAGTCCTCAATGGGTCAACTCAATGTTTGAAGGGGATTATAACTGTAATGTTTGATATAGAGGTGAAAATCTCGTTTTCCGAACTTTCAGCTCAAAATGACCAAAATACCCTGTAGCGTTTTACGCGGGTAAAGGTGCCGTTTGAGCACGAACTTTTCCAGAAAGTTTGGAAATGATGTTTATGAGTGGTTTATGATGGTTAGTCAGCAGGAGGTCCAAACGTTTTAGTGCAAAATTACCATTTTGCCCCTAGAACGTGTAGGTGAGCCTAATGATGTAATTAACCAAACCTAAGCAATATTAGGCTCTAATCGAAGATTAATTAATTTCAATAATTAATCTAGAGTCAAAATAATTTATTAAGGTTAATTAGAACCTAAGATTGCTTAGTTAAACTCTAATCTCATTCTTTGATTCAAGATTCCAGTCATGGAATCTTGAATAGTAAATTCTCTCCAATTCCTTAAATCAAGGAATTGTGTCTATGATTTAATTTGACTAGAAAATGGTTTTTAATTTATTAATCTAGCAAGATCACCCCTAAATCAAGTCTTGACAACCTTAATTGACCATTACCTCACCTAAACACTTTCTTACAAACTCCTAATCAAAACCTTAATCAAAGAAACACCTAAACACATCATTAAACCACAATTAGATGAACAAAATCTCTCCTCCCCCTTGGTTGAAATGCTTGAAATTCATACCCTTCAAATTGTGTCACATGTTGATTTTGTTTCACTCAAAGACCATACCTTAAGCCATACTTTGGACCATACCTAGCCATGCCTCCACCCATGCCTTTGAATGACTAATTGTTGAAGATATTTTCCTCCCCAAAGCCATGAAGGCCGTCGGCCTTCCTTCCCTTGGCAGCCCCATGGTTGCATTTTTTCTATAAATACCAAGCCTTAGAGAACTTGGTTACACTTTAGAAACTTTGCCAAGTTAAGCTTTCTTGCATTCTCTCTTTTTCCTCTCAAATTCTCTTCATCTTGTTCTTCTTCCTCCACCACCAAAGAAACCTTTCCACCACCACAAACCACCACAAACAACCTTGAACCACCACTCCCCACCTCAAACCACCTCTCAAACACTAAACCTTTCCATTTCCAAGCTCACACTTTCAAGGAAAATTCATCTTCCTTGTGCTTCTACCTTGGCCAAATCATCACCATCAAAGAGAAGATTTTGTCTTCTCACTTCATCAAAAACTCAAGCTTTCTTTCATTTCATTCAAGACTTCATTTGGTAGGGGTTTATTTTCAAGTTTTCTTGCTTTCTTTAAGAAAAGTTCTAGTTTTCTCTTGGTTTTCAAAGCTCTTCCTTTTCCTCTTTCATTTTGGCCTTAGAGCCTTTGATGAGAAAAACTTTGGCTTGATGATGAGGTTTCAAGATAATGGTCTTGTGATGCCATGTGAGAAACCTCTAAAGCTTGAAAACTTGGTCTTGGACCATATATGATTTTGGTTTCCTTTTCTTTTCCTTACTCAAGATTTTGGTTCTCTTTTCCTTTTTCCCTCTATGATTTCGGTTTTCATTCCTTTATTTGTACAAAGTTTGATAAAAATGTTAAGTAGCTCACTAAAGGTTTTGTTTAAGAAAATTAATCATATGTTTTCAAAGAGCTCTAAGCTTACCCTTGCCAACCTTAAAGTTGGTCGGCCGTTCTAAGAGTTTACTCTAGATTGAAGCCCATGAGCAATAAAATGAAGAATATGAGTAGTTCTTTTTATGTTTGTTTGATAAGTGTTGATGTTTATCTCTTAGTCCATTTTCTTGAGCTTGATGATGAAGTTCAAACCAAAGACTTCTTTGAAGACTTGGTGCTAAGAACTCTAAAGCTCACTTTATATTGTTAAGATACATGTTGGGTTAAGGCTATTAATGTTCCTCTAAAGTCTTGCAAGAGCTCTAGTTAAGATAAAATAAGTTTGCATTCATGTTTAAGTTTATGCCTTGCATATCATGTTTATTTTGATGCCATCACTAAGTTCAAGAATAAATAAATGAACTTGCATTTCATGTTTAAATTTCCAAGCTTGCACTTCATGTTTATATTTCAAGTCATCACTTAATCTTTAAAGATAATAATGAGGTTGCATCTCATATTTATTTTATGCTCTCACTTTACTTTATAATGAAGAGTAAAATAAAGTGCATAGCATGTTTATGTTTATGTCATCACCTAAATACTCTAGAGCTCAAAGACTTGCCCAAGTATCACAAGTAAAGTTTTAGAAAATGGAAGCTTTCCATGAGTGCCATTTTGGCCTTGTGATGATGATGATGGACTTGATATGAGTTCATCTAATCATAAGTGCCAATAGCCTATGTCTTGGAATTTTTCTAAGCTTAGGTGAACTTAGAAAGCATTATGAACATGATTTATGTTTTAAATCCTTTTCATGGCAAAATAATTTAGCTACTGACCTTACTCATGTTTACATGATTTTAATGAGATAAATTAGTTTCTAAAAGAGTTTTGAGTTCCTAAAATTATTCCAAGAGAAAACTAGCAACTTATATGCACTTAAAACATGAATTTATGTGATTATGTGTGATATACATTTCGGTTCTGCCTTGTTCCTTTGGCCACTGTATTAATTCTGTTTTATGGAGTTAAAATGTGTAAAATTATGTTTGAGTGAAGCAAGGACTGATTTGGGAAGTTAGGAAAGAACAAGTAACTAGAAAGGACTTAAAATGAGAATTCTAGAACACTTAGACACAAGAAATGTAAATTCTGTTTCAGCATAATTGAACTTAAGGAAAATGGTTTATAATTAGTGGATATGTGTAGGAATCCCTAATAATTGGTTTAGGAATTGAATATAGAGCCTTAGGCGAAGACGAAACTTAGAAAGGGTCAAAGACGTAGATTATCTAAACCGTAATCGAATAATAATCATCATAACTAATTATGCAATGCTGTTTGGAAGAGTTAGTGAGCATAAAAATTAGAGAGAATTACAAGTAATGATCCTTTAGGTGCATAAAGATCTATTATGGGTGTTAGGATAACTAGAACACAAGTTTAAGACCCGTAAGGGTCAAAGCATAAGATACTATAAGATAGGAAGTTGATGAGAGTAAGTGACCAAGTGAACACATAGTTTGATATATCGAGAGTACATGTGAAAGTATTAATGGCATGTGTATGAGAATATGTAAGCTTATGATGTGATTGTTATGTGGCATGTTATGTTTGAGATGCAGAAGTATATGAAATTATAATGAAATGGGTGAACATGTTTATATGATTTTAAAGGTTTGCTTAGTTGAGATATTGAATGAGGAAGCATGTGTTATATGAGTTATGTGGCATGACTCAAATTTGAGGAAATTCGTTATAGCCATTATGTTGAATTTCCGTCAAATTTGAGAGACTTAAAGAAGTTTTTGAAAGTAAGATTTTAAATGTGACATGCAAGACTCATTTCTCCTTACGGTGAGGAGAAAGTAAAACCGTGGGGGTATGGTCGTGGAGCCATACCGAAGCGGACAAAGTCACTGGTCTTAACCAGTTGATGCGTTTCGATATCGAGACGTACTTCTCCTGCTATGGTGAGGAGAAGGTAAAACCGTGAGGCATCGACATTAGCCTGCAAAGCGGACAAAGTCACTGGTCTTAACCAGTTGATGCGTTTCGAGGAAGGAAAAAGTCCCATGATGGGTGATCCTTAGCCCCCTACTCGTACTGGGAGTCGGGATTATTGTGATTATGTTACGCTTATCAAGAGGATAAGTAAGAACTAGTGACGACTAGTTGAGGTATGAGCTCATAGCCTAGTTTAGGGTGGCGATGATTCTAGGTTTGATACCTTTATGTCACAAGTTTGAGAAAAGAAAAAAGGATGTGAAGAGAAAGGTTTTCATGAGAAGTTACATGCCACTTATGTGATGATAAATTATTGATGACATGTTTTATTGATTTGTTTGCATAAAGTATTGCCATGCATTCATGTTTCGCTATGCTGCATACATGCATTAAGATTCATCATAAAAGACACGGACCTTGGATAATTACTTTTATAAAACCTCATAATGAACCTTTGCATGTTAAACCTTTTCATAATAAACCCAAGGTTCCTAGGGACGTAAACGATGACATTAGGATAGGAGGATTTCCTATTGAGATTCTTTAGCAAGATTCTCACCCTCTTTCTTTTTTCCATTACGTCTTTAGATCTCGATGGCATCGTTCGTGGTCTTCATTGACACATCGATCTGGGAGGTGCACTTTGACCCGACATCAGTCGTATCATTTCGAGGATCGATGTGTGTCGTATACATGGGACGCCGCATCCAGTTTCCAGCTTTCGCTTCACTCCTACCTCACCGTATGGCGACGACCTGATCTTCGAGAGGACTCGACCCCGACGAGCAAACTCATCGTGCCCGCCCTCGGCTTCGGCGATACGACTACCCGAGTATGTTCCTCGCTCGAGGCGTTAGAGACCGACCCATTAGAGGATTCCCCCACCCACATCTATCCGAGGGTCTGCCTCTACGACCTCATGGACATCGGAAGGAACGAGGACATGGTGACCGGAGATTAGCTCGACACAGAGATGTGCCCATGTCGAGGAGGTCACGTCCGTCCCCCTTCCGCTTACACACACCGAGGAGCTCGCGGTTCATTGGGTATATACCTTCCAGGGATGAGGATTAGCGTCACCATAGGTTTCAAGGGAAGGGTAGCTATAGCTGGGGTTTGATCTTTTGGGACTTCCCTGTACTTGTTGTTATGTTTCTTCTCATTTTCCTATTTTATGTACTAAAGCTCTGCCCATTTTATATAGGTATGACTTTATGTTGGTTTTTCTATTGATGTACCTAGAACTATGTATCCAACTATGATATTAAATATTATGATGGTTGCTTCTATGAAGGATGTGTTCTTTATTGCCTTTGAAATTGTATGTTTAATTTCTCTGCCGCTTACATTTCGCTCATGATGGTATACGACGGCTCGCATTTTGTTTTACATATTAAAAGAAAAAAATTTACCTGTATTTTTGCTAAGTAATTTTACAAATGAATTTAAAAGGAGGTAATAACTAATAATTAATCTCAATACTGTCCTAGGCGTGTTGGGTTAAATATTAGGGTGTTACATTATGGTATCAGAGTAGTCGATTCTCACACGAGCCTTAGGATTGGACTTACCATGCTTTATATGCATGATACGGTAGTATGTCATGTATAGTGCTTAGCTAATAGAGATAAGCTATAGGATAGACATGCATGACCCCGTCTACTTGCTTGTGCCATGGTAACTAGCTCATCTAGTATGGAATATTGAGTCTGATCACCTCAGTATTTGTTGACTTGTGTGTTTAGGGACCAATGGCACCGTGAGCAAATAGGAATGCGAACGAGGGTGATCAAGGGAACGAAACCACGGCTGCTATTCATGAGATGGCGAGCGATGGATGATCGATCGCATGAACCAAAGAGAAGGATGCCTGCTCAAGGTCCCTTGCTGCGAGGCTTGGAGAGCAAGCCCGATTTTGGGAATTCTGCAAGGCCAATCCCCTAACCTTCTGAGGAGCCTTGAACCTAGACAAGGCGGACGAGTGGATTAAAGAATATGGAAAAGATCTACCTGGTTCCCGTTCTGGAAAAAATAGAAGGTCACCTTCACTTGCATATATGATGAGTCCGATCCTAATTCCTGTGGATCGGCACCAAGAGGCTTTTGGAAGCTACGGCACAATCACTGGGAGCGTTCAAGACCTACTTCTATGAAGACTGCCGAGAGTCCGAGGAATGCGAAGGACATCGAATTTATGCACTGACCCAAGGCGGATCTACTATCGCCTATTATACGGCAAAGTTTGAGGAGTTGATCAAGTTTCTCGGTTTTCCAGGGAATCCCGATGAAGTGTGGAAGTGCGTCAAGTTCAAGGTCGGGTTGAGGGCCGACTCAACGTGGCGGTGGCGCATATGGAGATTAGGGACTTCCCCACCCTAGTCAACAAGTGCAAGAATCATAGAGGAAGGGCACAAGAAGTTGAGCACCGCGAGGCGGAGCCCCCATAGGTTAGGACCTTAAGCTCCAAGGTTCAAGCCACAACATCAGAACCTCAAGGAGCCACTACAATCCTTACCACACCAACCAGTTCAAGCAACAACAACAACCACAACAACAAAGGGGACCCATCAATCAATTTTTCCGGAACATCCGAGGCCACCATTCAACTACAACAACCTCAAGAACCGCAACAACCAACAAGGAGGATTGGTCCTTCACAATAACAATCAGGGAAAGCTTGAAGCCCTGGCTAAGAACAAGGACCCCAGGAGCTCCCGTTGCTTTCCCTGACCGGCACCGGCCGTGATATGCCCCCGCTGTGGGAAGAATCATGGTAATCACTCTTGCCAAGCTGGGCAAGGAGTCTACTTAGATGTGGAAGCTTGGGCCACTACACCAAGGATGGAGAAGTGAAGGGCCATCAAGTCAAACCCAGGCCAACACCAAGAAGGGTCTTTACCCTCAATGTGGAAGCACAACTAGATCCAATGACCTCATCGAAGGTAAGTGCAAATTAAATGGTAAAACCTTAACTGGATTATATGACTCTGGTGCTACCCATTCATTCATCTCACATGCTAGTGTCGAGTTTTGAATCTTAAAGTTTCTAAACTTCCTTTTGATCTTATTGTTTCTAACCCTACAAAATCGTCCTATACATACCTGTTATTGTTTAAATTGTCATCTTACTATTGAAATAGGCCTTTCATTATGGATTTGATTTGTTTACCCTTGAAAGATATAGGAGTAATTCTTGGCATGGATTGGTCTCACGCAAACCATGTATTGTTAAACGTTATACCAAAACCGTTATCTTTCATTTTCCCCTAGCAAAACTAGTCAAACTTTGAAGCTTTATGTGAATTCCGTAGAGGTCTACTATAGTGGGGAGAAAACTAAGGGATATGTCCTCCTAGCCGCTAGTGAGGTAGACTTTGAGAGAATATAGATGATATACCAGGAGTAAGAGATTATCCCGAGGTATTTCCAGAGAGATACAAGTTTCCTCTTAGAGAGAAGTGGAGTTCTCCATTGAGTTGGTTCCAAGAAAGGACCTATCTCTATAGTCCCATATAGAATGTCACCTTTGGAGTTAAAGGAGTTGAAAACCTAGTTAGAGGAGCTTTTAGAAGAATTTCATAAGACCTAGTGTTTCACCATGGGAGCCCTAGTCTTATTTGTCAAAAAGAAGGATGGAAGCATAAGGTTGTGCATAGATTATAGGCAATTGAATCGAGTAACGGTGAAAACAAATACCCTTGCCTAGGATTGATGATCTCATGGACCAATTAAAAGGAGTGGTGGTATTCTCCAAGATTGATTTGAGGTTAAGATATCACCAGAATTAGGGTGAAAGATCAAGATATACCTAAAACTGCCTTTAGAACTCGGACGGCACTTTGAGTTCATCGTGATGTTTTTGGATTGACAAATGCTCATGTGGTGTTCATGGACTATATGAATAGAATCTTCAGACCCTATTTAGATAAGTTCATGGTCGTTTTCATAGATGACATACTCATCTATTCAAAGACCCACGAGGAGCATGAACATCATCTAAGGTTGGTTTTAGAGATTTTGAAGGAGAAAAAGTTGTATGCGAAGCTTTCTAAGTGTGAATTTTGGTTGAGGAGGTGAAATTCTTAGGACACGTAGTGTTAAGGAAGGTATAGCCATTGACCCCAGGTAAAATTGAGGCCGTAATGAATTGGAAAAACCAACCACCGTAACGGAAATATAGAGCTTTTTGGGTTTAGCAGGCTATTACCGTAGGTTCATAAAAGGATTTTCTCAGATTGCCCTTCCCTAACCAAGCTCACTAGGAAAAACACCGTTTTTATGGAATCCTGAGTGTGAGAAAAGCTTCCAAGAGCTAAAAGAAAAGTTAACCTCGACCAATTTTGGTTTTACCCAACCCCAATGTACCTTTTAGGTATATTGTGATGCTTCGGGCAAGGGTTTAGGCCGTGTTTGATGCAAAATAGGAAAGTGGTAGCCTATGCATCTAGACAACTTAAGCCTCACAAGGTGAACTACCCCACCCATGACCTAGAGTTGGCCACCATAGTGTTTGCCTTGAAGATATGGAGGCACCACTTGTATGGTGTGTGGTTTGAAGTTTTCTCCGATCATAAGAGTCTTAAGCATCTCTTTGTTCAAAAGGAGTTGAATATGAGGTAGAGGAGGTGAATGGAATTTTTGAAGGACTATGATTTCGGCTTAAGTTACCACCCCGGCAAGGCTAATGTGGTCACCGATGCCTTGAGTCGAAAATCATTGCATCTATCTCACATGATGGTTAAAGAAGTTGAGTTAATAGAGAAGTTTAGGGATTTGAATTTGGGGATGTCCGTGACGGGAAGAGTATGAAGATGTGTCACCTTAGTGTGACTAGTGGGTTTAAGAGAGGGTCATTATAGCATAAGTGGAGAATA
>JAMLFY010000073.1:0-81946 GCA_030441495.1 Dalbergia oliveri
ACCTAAGGTAGGAACGTTTAGGATTAAATCATTGTGTTTTGTTTTCCCTGAACATTAACTCCTTGTTTGACGTATGAATTTGTCTCTGAAGCATTGTTCAAATGAATTTTGAGGGCAAAAATCTTTTTAAGGTGGGCGTAATGTAATACTCGAAAATCATTCAAAAATTAATTTGAGCTTTGTTATATGTAATTTCAAAATATAACTATGTAGCGATGATGAAGGCGGCCCAATCATGTATAAAAAAAAAAATTTTAAAAAAAAAAAAATTTCTGCTGGGGTGAATAGTAACCTTGTGGGCCCCACGTGCCGCTCCTTAGCTGAACCCTAGATTTGGGCCCTGGAGGTGCCCAAAATTAGGAAAACATGGGAACAAGGTTAGAAATAGGTAGGAATGATGATTTATACACTGAAATTAATTTTCGGGTAGTATCGAGTTAATTCGGTACGACATTTACCCGTTCTGTGAGATTTCCGTGTGCGGTTTCTAACACCGAAGATATTTCCATCATAACCAATGGATAATATCCACCTCCTTAGAGTATGTGGAAGGCCAAGATTCAATCTTGGAATCCAAGATCAAATCCCAGCCATCCATTGTTGCTTTATTACATAAACAATGATTTCTTTACAAAATATCTTCAAACATTCAATACAAAGAAACAAGTCATCAACTTCTCCTCCAAGCCACCTAACCTGATCACTTCTTCTTCAAAATTTCGTGCATCCTTCAAGGAGAAAATAACCAGCCACCATTGTCACCTTCTTGAGCTTGATCTTGAGTTCTATGTCCAAAAACCCTAGCCTAGAATCATCAAAACCCAAATCTTCCTTCACAAAAATTGATCTACACCTCCACCTCTACAATTATAACCGATTGGAATTTTAGAAACCTCATCCTTCTTGCACATCCATCCCTGATCAGAGGAGGGTTTGAAGTGGTGTAGGGAGTTTTGGTGGTGAAGGAATCAAGCTTGAACCATCTTGGAGCCAAGAACACACTAGGCCACTACAAGTAGGGTTCTTTTGTTGTCTATTCTTGCTGATTTTTCTGTTCTGTTTTGGGATGATGTATGTCCGAAATTTTTGATGATTTTGCTTGATATTATGTTGAAATTGATGTATGAATTTTGGTGGTGTGTTTGGATGGTGTTAGAAAATGGTTTTTTTTCAAAACAAGTTGGACTAGGTTGCTGGATTCTCGAGTTGCTTGTAGGCAGTCTGGAATCATGAATTTTCTGGACCTGTTGTAGGCCTTTTCACGAGCTGAAAAAAATATATGTTTAAGTTAACATCTTGGACTAGTCCCCTAAATTTTCTTGGGTGTTTATATTGAAGTTTTCTGCCTCAAAAAAATCAAGAACCGAAATGTGTCTGTTGCTGTCCTGGTTAATGAAACTGAACTAATAAATGTTTCTGAATTTATTACCATAGCTATGGATTGAATTAGTGCTTGAAATTTTTATATGAAGTTAAGGACATAGTGAAGTGTCACTGTAAATTTTATTGTGCATTTGTTCAATCAATTGCTAGGGTGAAAAATTATGAGAACTCTAGTCTGAGCTGTGAATTGGTAGTCCCTGACCACTGAATTTGTATAATTTACTGAAGCAGTTAGAGAGCTCCGTTTATGTTGAAATTTTCAGGGGACCTTGGGACACATTGAAGTGTCATTGGGAATTTTTATAGCTTCTGAATTACTTGTTTGATGTGCAAATAAATTCGTACTACAATGGTGTAAAATCTGCCATTATGCTGAAAATGAATTGATGCTTTGAATTGATGAAATAATGGCATCTTGTACTAGTATGGCATGAGCACAAGAATATGAATATGTATAATTGAGTACGTGAACTCATTGATGAGGTTAGGCACACGTAGATATGATTGTTTATTACAACTACTCATATGCGAAAAGAAAAGTATAAGATTATCTTGGCTTGAGAAGTAAATCCAGTTGTTGGGAAGAGAACTCCCAAGAAAAAGGCATAAAGTTTATAATTCTTGGGCTTGGAGAAAGTAAATCCGTCAGGGAAGTAAACCTGACTAGTTGGGAAAGTAAACCTGACTACCCTTGAATTAAGTCGGGAAAGTAAACCTGACCAGGGATAGGCCTGGATGAGATCCTCTTGATTTGTCAAGGGCAATCAAGGGCAAATAGAGAGGCATGAGATCCTTTTGACTTGTAAGAAAATAGGGGATGTGATCCTCTTGATTCATCAAGGGAAAATCAAAGATGAATTTCATTGCATTGGGCATATACACACTTATGCATATTGGTTATTTTTGGTTGCCATTATTTACTATGAACTTGAGCTTATGGTAAATATGTACAAAGTGATTGATCCCTAAAAATAACCCACTTCGGAAGTATGATTTGAAACTTTAAAAATGAATAGTTATTATTCAATGCCTGATCACCTTTTGTCAAATAAACCGAAGTGGCTGGCGATTACGATGACATGAACTTCAGTATTTGTTTTGGGGTACGCTACTCGAGAATTTTAGGATTCTCACCCCCTATGTATTTGTTTTTCCGTGTCGTTCCCAGGTTGATCTAGAAGACGATGAGGTTGCTGGAGGAAAAGATCAAGTGGATTTTGCAGGAGTTAGTAGCAGAAATTGTGTTTGTTGTACTTAGGTGTCCGTTTATGTCCGTAAACATAAAAAGTAACATATGTACTGGCAAGCTCTTAGAAGAGCTTACTTTTGTACTTGACTTATTAAATAAATAAGTCGTTTCTGTTATATATATTTTGATAGAACCACGAGCTAATCAATACGCTTATTTATCGACTTTTATTATAGATAATTAAGAAAGGTCCGCTACTGGAAGTAACAACTCCCCAGGATGATGTCATTACTTAAGGATGATGTTGTACTTGGGAGGATGTTACATTATGGTATCTGAGAGTTCATTTAGTAGGACCTTGAGGAATGGACTGGCTATGCTTCCTTAGTAATGTCATGCATTATAATCTTATATATGCATATGACTCGCTTGTTTAGATGTTGTGAATTGCGCCACACTTAGCTTGGTATTGAGCTCTATCAACTCAATAATTCTTGTTTGGTGTGACAGGAATCAATGACGTCTAATCGGCAAACTAGGAGGGGAGCGAAATAATGCCGAAATGATGGACACCTTTCGTGAGATGGCAACTGCCACTAGTGAACAAGCTATAGCAGCTGAACAGGATGATGGAAAGGTTGGATCGATATGCCAGAAATCCAGTTGGGAACCCTGGAATTAGTAGAAGTGGACATAGAATACCAGAAATTTCAGAACGGAGAAAGGCAAACCCTCCCCCGTTTCGAGGAGCTTTTAATCCAACAAAGCAGAAGAATGATCAAAGCCATGGAGAAGATTTTCTCTGTTCTTCCCTGGACGCGACCCCAAAAAGTGGCCTTTGCTACTTACATGCTAGAAGCAGAATGCATAATTCTGGTGGGTTGGCACTAAGGGGTTATTCGAAGCTTCTAAGACGAAGTTACCCTGGATGTTTTTAAGGAGGCTTTTTATCACAAGTATTTTCCTTGCCCTAGGAATGCAAAGGAGTTGGAGTTCATGGCACTCAAGCAAGGGTCTATGAGAGGTTGACACAACCAAGTTTGAAAGCTTTGCAAGTTTTCTACTATCTACGAGCGAATCCTGATGAAGCTTGGAAGTGCATGAAGTATGAAGGAGGGTCACGCTGAGGACATTGAAGCGCGGTAGGACTCTTAGAGATCCAAGATTATGCAACCTTGGTAAAATAAGTGCCGTCGTGAGAGGACTTAACAAGAAGTTAGCAATTGCCCAATCCGCCAAGGACCCTTCTAACAAAACACTGGCCCTTGAAGACCATGACTATGAGGATGACTCACCTGTGAAGAAGAGGTTTCAACCAAGTCCACATGATACAAGCACCACAACATCAAATTCATGCCCAACTTGTGAAGATCATTGGATAGACCTTGCTTGGTCACAAAATGTGTGCTATCGCCTGAAAAGCCAGGACACAAGATTTGGGAGTGCCAAGGCAGGCATTCAAAACCAAATACAAAGCTACAACAACAGAGTAAGGTCTTCACCATAAGTGTTGAAAGGCGTCATCACCTAAGAATTCGACCTAAGGTAGGAACGTTTAGGATTAAATCATTGTGTTTTGTTTTCCTGTGCATTAACTCCTTGTTTGACAATGAATTTGTCTCTGAAGTTGTTTTCAAATGAATTTTGAGGGCAAAATTCTTTTTAAGGTGGGTGGTAATGTAATACCCGAAAATCATTCAAAAATTAATTTGAGCTTTGTTATATGTAATTTCAAAAATATAACTATGTAGCGATGATGAAGCGGCCAACGGATGTATAAAAAAAAATTTTAAAAAAAATTTCCCTGGGGTGAATAGTAACCTTGTGGGCCCCATCTGCCGCTCCCTAAAGTTAAACTTATATTTGGGCCCTGAGGTGCCCAAAATTAGGAAAACATGGGAACAAGGTTAGAAATAGGTAGGAATGATGATTTTATACCTGAAATTAATTTTCGGGTATATCAGTGAATCCGAGATTCACATTTACCCGTTCCTGAGATTTCTGTGTCCTTTTAACATTTAAGATATTTCCATCATAACCAATGGATAATATCCACCTCCTTAGAGTATGTGGAAGGCCAAGATTCAATCTTGGAATCCAAGATCAAATCCTAGCCATCCATTGTTGCTTTATTACATAAACAATGATTTCTTTACAAAATATCTTCAAACATTCAATACAAAAGAAACAAGTCATCAACTTCTCCTCCAAGCCACCTAACCTGATCACTTCTTCTTCAAAATTTCGTGCATCCTTCAAGGAGAAAATAACCAGCCACCATTGTCACCTTCTTGAGCTTGATCTTGAGTTCTATGTCCAAAAACCCTAGCCTAGAATCATCAAAACCCAAATCTTCCTTCACAAAAATTGATCTACACCTCCACCTCTACAACTATAACCGATTGGAATTTTAGAAACCTCATCCTTCTTGCACATCCATCCTGATCAGAGGAGGGTTTGAAGTGGTGTAGGGAGTTTTGGTGGTGAAGGAATCAAGCTTGAACCATCTTGGAGCCAAGAACACACTAGGCCACTACAAGTAGGGTTCTTTTGTTGTCTATTCTTGCTGATTTTTCTGTTCTGTTTTGGGATGATGTATGTCCGAAATTTTTGATGATTTTGCTTGATATTATGTTGAAATTGATGTATGAATTTTGGTGGTGTGTTTGGATGGTGTTAGAAAATGGTTTTTTTTCAAAACAAGTTGGACTAGGTTGCTGGATTCTCGAGTTGCTTGTAGGCAGTCTGGAATCATGAATTTTCTGGACCTGTTGTAGGCCTTTTCACGAGCTGAAAAAATATATGTTTAAGTTAACATCTTGGACTAGTCCCCTAAATTTTCTTGGGTGTTTATATTGAAGTTTTCTGCCTCAAAAAAATCAAGAACCGAAATGTGTCTGTTGCTGTCCTGGTTAATGAAACTGAACTAATAAATGTTTCTGAATTTATTACCATAGCTATGGATTGAATTAGTGCTTGAAATTTTTATATGAAGTTAAGGACATAGTGAAGTGTCACTGTAAATTTTATTGTGCATTTGTTCAATCAATTGCTAGGGTGAAAAATTATGAGAACTCTTAGTCTGAGCTGTGAATTGGTAGTCCCTGACCACTGAATTTGTATAATTTACTGAAGCAGTTAGAGAGCTCCGTTTATGTTGAAATTTTTAGGGGACCTTGGGGACACATTGAAGTGTCATTGGGAATTTTTATAGCTTCTGAATTACTTGTTTGATGTGCAAATAAATTCGTACTACAATGGTGTAAAATCTGCCATTATGCTGAAAATGAATTGATGCTTTGAATTGATGAAATAATGGCATCTTGTATAGTATGGCATGAGCACAAGAATATGAATATGTATAATTGAGTACGTGACTCATTGATGAGGTTAGGCACACGTAGATGATTGTTTATTACAACTACTCATATGCGAAAGAAAAGTATAAGATTATGATTCTTGGGCTGGAGAAAGTAAATCCAGTTGTCTGGGAAAGTAAACCTGAACTTCCAAGAAAGGCATAAAGTTTATAATTCTTGGGCTTGGAGAAAGTATTGGTTGTCAGGGAAGTAAACCTGACTAGTCGGGGAAAGTAAACTGACTACCCTTGAATTAAGTCGGGAAAGTAAACCTGACCAGGGATAGGCCTGTATGAGATCCTCTTGATTTGTCAGGGCAATCAAGGGCAAATAGAGAGGCATGAGATCCTTTTGACTTGTAGTAAGAAAATAGAGGGGATGTGATCCTCTTGATTCATCAAGGGAAAATTAAGATGAATTTCATTGCATTGGGCATATACACACTTATGCATATTGGTTATTTTTGGTTGCCATTATTTACTATGAACTTGAGCTTATGGTAAATATGTACAAAGTGATTGATCCCTAAAAATAACCACTTGGAAGTATTATTTGAAACTTTAAAATGAATAGTTATTATTCAATGCCTGATCACCTTTTGTCAAATAAACCGAAGTGCTGGGCCGATTGATGACATGAACTTCAGTATTTGTTTTGGGGGACTGCCTATGAGAATTTTAGGATTCTCACCCCCTATGTATTTGTTTTTCCGTGTTCGTTCCCAGGTCGATCTAGAAGACGATGAGGTTGCTCAGGAAAAGATCAAGTGGATTTTGCAGTGTTAGTAGAGAAATTGTGTTTGTTGTACTTAGGTGTCTGTTATGTTGGAAAACATAAAAAGTAACATATGTACTGCAAGCTCTTAGAAGAGCTTACTTTTGTACTTGACCTGATTAAATAAAAAGTCGTTTTGTTATATATATTTCTAGAACCATTAGCTAATCAATAGCGATTTTGTTTCACTTTTATTATAGATAATTAAAGAAAGGTCCTACTTGGGAAGTAACAACTCCCCAGGATGATGTCATTACTTAAGGATGATGTTGTACTGGGAGGATGTTACATCTTGCAAACCTTAAGAACAACTTACTATCTATGCTACCCCATATAGTCTAATAATGTTCTTAAGGCTTATAATTGATGGTAATAAATCCCTTAGATGCATAAGTAATTAGTTTGATAATTAAGGTTACCCAATTTTAGTTTGGTTATTTAAGGGAGCTTTACTTGAAAATTTTAGATGACATCTTTTGATGCTTTGGAATGTGAGTTATATGATGATGTAATGCCTACTGAGAATTTGATATTATTGAATGATTTCATGGCTTGCATGTTATAATTGCTATTGCAAATAATGAGATGTTCGTGCATCTTGATGATTATGATATAACATGCTAAGACTTAATGGTGACTTAAACTCATGAGGAAATGATCCTTTGGACCCATCAAACTTATAGGTGGTGAAAGGTGATCTCTGAAAATGATCCTCCTAAAACCTATCAGACTAGAAGATGGTGAAAAGGTGATTCTTGCCCCAGCCCGTCTCTCAAAAAGGGAGAGTTTGGATTTTACTTATCAAAAGGATAAGTATATGCTAGTGACGATAGTAAGGTATGAGCTCATAACCTAGATTACTCCAAAAGGTGGAGTATAGGGTGGCCCCAAGGAAAATAATGATGATGATGACAAGATTTTAAGTCACCTAGGACATAAAGGAATGAATATGTGACCATGTCTTGTGCATAGCTATTATGGTATGATGTTCTTCTGTGCATAGCATTTTATGAGATGATGATGGAAATATGATGTTCTTTTATGCATAGTATTTATGATTTGATGATGAGAAATATGATGTTCTTTTATGCATAGTATTTATGATATGATGATGAAGACGTCATGTTGATAAAAGGAAAAGTTCATTATAAACATGACATGCTAAGTTTATGATGCATTATAAGACGCATGATTAAATCTACGACCCTCTGGAAGTATATTTTCAAACTTAATAAATCAATCTTAGCATGCTCACTATTTCATAATAACCCGAGGTTCCTGGCAACGATGATGATGACACAATGCATCATGTGAGAACCCAGTATTCTTTTTATAAGTCCACTCCCTCTATTTTTCTCTTCCATTCTCTCGCCCTTCAAGAAAAATAAGGAAGCATTCATGAATCACATTGAGGCTTCATGGGTAGCTGAACTTGATCTGCTAACTTGAAGAAAGAATTCAGCTTGAAGAGGAGGAGGAAATGAAATGAGAGCTTTTGGTGCTTTGGATAAACTAGAAATGTGTACAATTTTGAGCAAGCATCTAAGACTCCTTAAGCATGCCTATTTATAGAGGATTTAAAGTTCATGATGGACAATAAGGATGTTATAATTTTTGGATTTTTCATGGGGAACAAAGGGGAGGAAAATCATTCCTTGTTTAAGGCATGGTTTATGCCATGTTTTAGGAATTTTTGGCATTTTGTTTAGTGCATTATCTTGCAATAATTCTAATGATTATGGCTGAATTATTTCTGATTACAGCCTCATGGAAGAGGGTTTTGTGTGTTCCATGTATTATTGAGGTGTAGGCAAGGTATTCATGCAATTTAGATTTTAATCCGTTAAGGGCTTAGGTGAATTAGTAAGCAATTTTAGTGTTTTAAACCAATTTTAAATTCTAATTAATTTATAATTTTGACTCTTAGATTAATAATTAGAATTTAATAAGCTTTAATTTGAGCCTAATATTGCTTAGGTTTCTAATAATCAGAAAAAATCCCAAAATTTGTAAAACTTGGCACAAAGACATGGGCAAAACCCTATTTTACTTAAAATTGCCCCAGATGATTTAGCTAACCAATGGTCACTCATGGCTGAAAATACCTTTAAAACATTTTAGTGAGGTTCTGGGTCTAGTCCTATTATAAATTCTGAGTTCAAAGAGCACATGGGCGTTTTTGTCATTTCGCGCGAACTCAAAATTATTATTCTTCTCCTTGATTACACACATAACACAAACAATCCCAATTATTACAAAACATCCCTCTATGTCTGGTGGGCCCACGAATCTCATTTTTCCTAAAATAACTCTAGGGATTTTGTCATTTTACATTACAGTAAATTTGTGTTTGTACAATTTATTAATTGCTCCTAACTTCTTTTATGCTATCCTTTATTAAGGATTGTTTGGTTTAAATTCATAACATTTACTATTGGATTTGGGTCTAATTGTAGGTAAAATTAATAGAAAATTGGGGTTATTAAAAAAAATTTCATTAAGATAAAGGAGTAAGTCTTTGTGATTAAGAGATTTATTGATGTGATATCTTAGAATCATAAACATGTTATGAAACCTCATTTTAATCTTGTCATTATAAGGTGATACTTGGAAATTATAGACTATGCAAATTCATTTCTTTATCTTTAAGATTTAAGGTGATGACTTGAAAATTAAACATGATGCAAGAGTTGAAATATAAACATGATGCAAGAAACTGAGCCCGGAGTCCAGAGGATTACCTGTAGGAGAGAAAGAACCCAGCCTAATCTCACTTACCTGTGCTAGTAAGTACCTGAAGAAATCCTAGACTGTAGTCCGCATTGGACGTGAAGGATAAGAACTCTTATTACATCTTATTAAGCTCCAAACTAGACTTCTTAAGAATGAATTCTTTAACTCCAATAATCTTAGGAATTCTAAGTGATATGACTGATTTCCAACTTTGCTTGTGATAATCTGGCAAGTCTTTAGTTTAATTTTAGGTGATGACATAAAATAAACATGCCATCCGTTAATTCTTTTAACCATTATAAATAAAGTGAGATATAAATACATATGATGCATCCTCTTTATCATCTTTTAAAGATTAAGTGACAACTTGAATATAAACATGAAATGCAAAGTTGGAAATTTAAAATATTATATGCAAGTTCATTTATTTATTCTTTAGAACTTAGTGATGACATTAAAATTAAACATGGTTATGCAAGGCATAAACTTAGACATGGATGCAAGTTCCTTTTATTTCTTTAACTAGAGTTTTAAGACTTTAGAGAAATATAAATTCAACCCAATATATATATCTTAGCAAGACAGTGAAAAATACATCTTCAAGTTTAACTCAAGATCTAAAATTTTACATCAAAATATCATTCTTTAAAGTTTTGCATCAAGTGGAATTTTTAGCTTTAAAGGCCTAACTTGTGATGGATTTACAACCAACATCAAGGTCCTCATCATCAAGCTATCATCATATTCCTTCTTATGCCATTTGGCCAAAATCATTAGAAAATAAAGGAAAGTAAAAGTTAAATGTAAAGCTTTAAAACTAGTGTTCAGTTTAAGAAGAAGTTAACTGTGAGGCTTTGCAACCAAGATTAAGAACCTCATTATTAAACCATGGTCTCATCATAATCTAGGCCATAAGCCGAATGTTTTTAAAAGAAAGGGACAGTTTAAATTTAAGCTAGAAGAAAGTCCATGAAATCATCATTTTTGACCTAGAAACATAACTTGTTATAGACATAAATGATTAGAAACAACTCCCTACCTAATCTAATTTGAAGGAAAGGAGAGAACTTGGTTTCTTTGAGTGAAATGGAAGAAAATCTCTTTGAAAACTGAAGAGAAATTTGGCCAAGGAGGAAGAAGAAAGAAAGCTTTTGGTGCTCCTAAGAATAGAATTGTGTAAGTTATGATCAAAGGCTTATATCTTCAGCATGGCTATTTATAGAGATTTTGAAGCTTATAAATGGACAAATGAAGGAGGAAGGCTGATGGATTTTCATGGGGAACAAAGGAGGAAATCATTTTGAAGAAGAATGAATGAATTTAGGGAATTATGTCTGATGTGACATTTTGGCATTTTGTTTTAGTGTATCTTTGGGATTATTCTCACTATATGTTATCAATAATTTCGTCCATTACAGCCCAAGGAGGAGAAATTTGTGTGTTCCATGCATTATTTAGGTGTAGGTAGGAATCCTTGCAAATTAGAATTTGCAATTAAGGGCTTAGGTGAATTAGTAAGCATTTGGTGTTTTAAGCAATTTTAGGTTCTAATCATCTTAAATAAATAATTTTGACTCTATATTAATAATTAGAATTAATAACCTTTAATTTGAGCCTAATATTGCTTAGGTTTCGCTTGATCAAATCAAAAATTTCTAATTCAAAACCTACAAGAGAGGGACAAATGGTAATTTTACTAAAAATTGTCCGAGACTACTCGAGCTTAACTAATCGTTAATCAGCTTAAAAACATGTTTTAAAATATTTTAGTGAGTTTTTGGACTTAGCATCATTGCAAATTAAACTAAGAGCGGCAGGCGTCTTTGGTCATTTCGCGTGGCGAGAGTTCAAAATTATGATTCTTGTCCTCTATTAACACACATAACACAAACAATCCCTTATTAGCATCAAAACATCCCCTCAGGACGAAGTTGGGCCCACGACCCTCATCTCCCCAAAAATAACCTCAAGGCATTTTGGTCATTCTACACGTACAGGTTCTGTTTCAAACTCTCATGAATTGCTCCTAACCTTTCTTCTAATGTTATATTCCTTTATTGAGGATTGTTCTGTTTAAATTATGAAATTTACCTAGGTAAATTTGGGTTCCAATCCAGATAAAACTTTACAGGAAAATTGGTAATGACATCCCCCTTTGGCGATGCATATTTTGACAGGATACGTTACCCCCTGACGATACAAATTCCCGTAACCTGCTCCCATTCCTCAGCGTGTGTGACTATCCGAGTACGTACCCCTATACGTCGATGCGGAGGACCCGCCCGAGGATCATCCCTCCACCCTTATTCAGGATTCCTCCCTTCTGAACCTTTGGGAGTTCAGGAGCCCAGGAGATCCTTCAGCCCCAGGCCTATGAGCGTGAAATCAACCTTAACAAATGTCTCCATGTAACATCTAGTTTTTCTTTAGAAATTAATTGAGGAACGGTGAATTAATATCAAGCTTTAGAACTAAAACAGGTTATTGTGATTAGAATGACTCTATGAGGAGCACAAAAAAAATGTGAATAGTACTTTGTTGCTTAGGGCCTCCTGAATCCCTAAAATTGGCAATTGGGAACCGGAGGTGCCGAAGTTAGAAAATATGAGAATAAGATTATGATAATGGGAATGATAATTCCATACCTAATTAAATTTAGGTAATATCTGTGATATTCCTGACGCTTGCCACCCGCTTTGTGAGATTTCGTGTGTGTCCAGATTCTAAGATATTTCTACATTATTAATAAATGATTAATAATTGATATTATCATTCGACAATGAGGGGCTAAAATTTATCTTGGATTCCAATATCAAATCTTAGCCATCCACTTGGCTTTCTAGACAGCTTAAGTCATCACAAAACATGCTTTAATGAATGGTGACTCATATAAACACTTAGCAACTTCTCCACCAAGGTAGCAAACATTTGGCCAGGAGGAGAGGAAGAGAAACAGCAGCTGGTTTTCTTCTCATAGCCAAAGAACCTCATCTTACTTTCCAAGTTACAAAAACCTAACTGAGTCATCAAAACCTAAGCCTTTCTTCACTAAAGTTGCTCTACACCTCCATATCTATAACTCGAAATAAGATAATTCAAAACCTCATCCTTCTTGCACATCCATCACTGATTAGAGGAGGATTTGAAGTTGTGTGGGGAGTTGGTTGTGAAGACTTTCACCTCAAGCAAGCTAAAGACTATAGAAACTGGTGAATCTTCAAGAGTGTGTTCCCGCTTCCTTTTTGTGCAATTTTGCAATTCTATTTTAGCTTGTCTTAATTTCAAAATTTTTGATGATATTGATGCTTAACATATTGATATTGATGTATGAATTTTTGTGTTGTGTTTGGATGATTTTAAAAAGGGCTTTCTCAAGTGAAATTGGAACTAGGGTGCTTGGATTATTTTTTCCGCCGGAACTTATAACTTTTCACGAATTTTCTGGGAATTTTGTGGGTGGTTTTGTGAGCCATGAAAATTATATGTTGTAGCTAACCTCTTAAAATAAATACACGAATTTTCTTAGGGGTTAATTCTAAGGTTTTTATGCCTCAAAAAATTAAGGAACCTAATTGTAAACTGCTGCATTGAATGTTAGGTCTAAGTAACAAACTTGCTCTAATTTTTAATCATAGCAATTGATTGAGTATAGCTCCTGAAATTTTTATACAAGACTAATAACATGTTGAAATACCTCTTGTGAATTTTATTGTATCTTGATTCCATCGAATTCTAGGGTTAAATATTCTAAGAACACAAGTCTCACTATTATTTTGGCCCTTACCACCAGATTTGTCTATTTTATTGAAGTGGTTTTATAACTCTGATTATCCTGAAATTTTTACAGGGTATTCTTGACACATTGAAGTGTCACCAAGAATTTTTGTGGCTCTTGGAATGGTTGTTGGATGTAGAAACTCAAATGTTAAACTTAAAGAACAGAAATTCTGAAGGTGCTGAATATGAAAGTGGCTAAAATTTTGTGAATATATGATGCTGATCCAAGTCTATGGTATATGAATGCATACGGACCATTTTAATTCCTTATTCATGAATCCATGATATAATTGAATACCTGAATGGTAAGGTAATCATGACCTTAGAAAAGAGAGAGAAGTGCATAACTTAGTTATGTGAGGAACCTGATATAATCCCTATATTTCCTTCTTGCATATTTGATCATATCTGGGAAAACAAAAACAAGGCTTAGAGGGATAAGGGAAGGCAGAAGGGTTTCTAGAAAATCATAAGTCGGTAGACGTATCGATGAGGCATAGAACTGTGTGTGATCCGGAAATGGAAAAATGAAGTCCGAGATCACCTAGAGAAATTAGTCATGTCCTAGCAGCTTATTGTCCTATATGGAGTTGTTAAATAATGAAGTGACTCTATGTGAAACTGAGCCTTCCCTGATGTTTAATTGAAAAGACATGTGGCATTGAGCTTACGACGTAAATGAGTTACCATTGTATTGTTAATTTAAATTTCCATGACTCATATATGAATATGTTATATGCATGAGGCTATTTGATTATGTGTAGCACGTGGGGGAAACTACCCTACTAGAATTTTACATTATTCTTACCCCTATAGTTGTATATATTGTATGGTTCAGATCTAACAGATGCCGTCTCCGGTCTTCTTCCTTGACTTTGAACTAGTAAGTATGGCAGGACAACGGCTTGGATTCTATGTACACGTCCCATTTACGTCGCATATGATGTTGTTGATTTATCTTTAGACTCCCGTCTTTGCTGCCAGCTTTCACCATTTTCCTTATGAAGGGGTGTGCCTCTCCACATGGCACATCCAGACGTGTTCGAGGTTCTCTTCTAGCCCCACCCTGTGCACCGCCATGTTGCACCCGGACCTTCCGTCCTCCTCTTCTGAGTTCTGAGTCTCCCGATGGCCCAAATGCTCCCGGCTTAGGAGAGGCCATCGCACCAATGGCCAACGGTTTGAAGAGAGGGAGGGCGAGGTCATCAAACGTAGCCGACGTGGACAGAGACTAGTTAGCGTTAGGATTCTACCTACCTTAGTATGATGTACATAGAGGAACTTGCCATGATGTCCTTACATGTAAAGTTTATTATGGTAACAAATGATTGCAACTTTCTTATCATTACTTATTTCGACTAGAATAGATCCGAAACGCTAGTATATCTCTGAATTACCATGTCCATACTCGAGTAGATGTGGTAATTAGGCTGTTACATTATGGTATTAGAGTTTGTCTCATCCTATTAGCCTTGGCATTGGACCGCCTGATGTTCCGTGGTAGTTGTTATGCACTATGGACTATACACAGATATGTGTGTGTGTGTGTGTGTGTGTGTGTGTGTATATGACCCTTGGTTGAAATGTTGTCGATTATTGCCATATTGATTTGGTATTGAGCCCACGAATCAATATTTTGTTTGGTATGATAGGAATCAATAACTTCAAATTGGAGGACCAGGAGTGGAGCAAGGAACAATGTTGATATGATGAACACCTTCCATGAAATGGCCGCAACAATGAGGGAGCAAGCTGTCTTGCCTAATCGAATGATGGAAAGGTTGAACCGGAATGAGGAGCAGCATCCCTTCTGGAATTTGGGAGGAAATGAAGTGGATGGAGAATATAGAGATTTGAATTAGAAAGCTAATCCCCGCCTTTGAGGACCTTTGCCCTCAAGAGAAAGAGTGGATTAAGGCAATGGAAAATATCTTCTCAGCTCTTACCCCACAGGTTTAAAGGTGGCTTTTGCCACCTATATGCTAAGAAGCTATGTCTAGTTTTGGTGGATAGGTACTAGAGGGTTATTCCAGCGTTGAAATCAGGTCACCTGGATGTCTTTAAGGAGGCTTTTTATCATAAGTACTTCCCTTCTGTTGACAAAGGAGCTAGAATTTATGGCTTTAAGCAAGGACCTATGTGTGAGAGTATCGTAAGTTCAAGAGCTTTGCAAATTTTCTACGATTTACCAACATACCCGGATGAAGTCTGAAATGCATGAAATATGAAGGGGTTTATTGAAGATATAGAAGCCGTTGTGAGCCTCTTGGAGATTTGGATTATCTGACTTTGGTGAATAAGTGTCGGCGTGCTAAGAGGACTTAACAAGAAACTTGTGAGTTCAAGATACACAGTACACCTCCAGGAGGGGACTAGCACCCCGAGGCCCTCGAATCCAAGCCTGTGCACGAGCCTAGGGAAGGTTTCCGCGGATAATAACAACAACAACCGAGGAAACAAATTCAATCTCCATGCCCAGAGACAAGGAGAGAATGCCCTAAATGTGGGGAAGTTTTCAAGGAATCGGCCATACTGGACCACACAGATTACATGCTTCTGCGTGGGACACCAGGATGAGATTTTGAGTGCCCCAATAAGAAGGTTCAGCAGCAGCAGCAGCCCACCCTGAGGCCACAACAACAAGGACGGTTTGCCTTAGTGCCAAGGAGCTTCTCACTGCAACCGAATTGAGGAAGTTTGAAACAAATGGAAATACCTTAGACGTACTGGATGATTCAGGTGCCTCCCATTCTTTCATATCCTATGAATGTGTACAAAGGTTAGGAATACCTGTTGAATTACGTATGACCTCCTGTATCCACCCCACGCGAGTCCTATTAGGACTTGTCAAGCATGCATGACCATTTCCCTTTCTTATAAATACTAGAGAATTTAAGGCTAATTTGTTTTGTCTACCTTTATTTGGCCTAGAAGTCATTTTAGGTATGGATTGGATGATACCAAACTATGTGCTTTTACACTGTCTGTGACTAGAAACTTATGTTTCTCCTCATGTCTTCTTCGTTTCCATGGTCCCTTTTCATTCCACCTTACCTAGACACCTAACCCTAGTAAGGTAGAACATCGGGAATATGTTTCTCCTTTCGGCTAGTGAAGCCCGAAGATCCATGACGCTGAATACGATTCCAGTGGTAAGGGACTATCCAGATGTGTTCCTAGAGCATATTTTAGGTTTCATCCGAGCCCTAAGTCGAATTCTCCATTGAGCTGGTCCCAGGGACGGGTCCTATTTCAATTGCTCCCTATAGGATGTCTCCATTAGAGTTGAAGGAATCTAAGTTACAGATTGAAGAGCTATAGGGAAGCACTTTATTAGACCTAGTGCCTCGCTTGGGAGCCCTGTCTTTTGGTAAAGAAAAAAGATGGGGGTATGAGGTTTTGTGTGGATTAGACCAAATTGAACAAGGTAACGATCAAGAACAAGTACCCTACTATTCGACCCTTTGGATCAATTACGTGGGGCAACGTTTTTCAAAGATTGACCTTAGATTTGGTTATATCATTATTGAGTTCGGGATTAGGATATCCCAGACGCTTTAGAAACTCAAATACGGACATTATGAGTACAAGGTAATGTCTTTTGGACTTGCCAATGCTCGCGGTATTCATGGATTATATGAACCAACTTCGCGCCGTACTTGGATAAATTCAGTTGTCTTTATAGATGACATACTTATTTATTCAAGGACCGAAGAGGAACATGAGACATCTTAGGGTTGTGTTACAGATCCTAGGGAGAGGAAGTTGTATGCTAAACGTCAAAGTGTGAATTCCTGGATGGGAGAGGTTAAGTTCCTTGGTCATGTGGTGTCGCTCAGGAGTTTCCGTAGATCCCAGGAAAGACCGTATTAATTGGGGTTGGCCAATGACGGTACTGTAATTTGAAGCTTTCTTGGATTAGCTGGATACTATAGGCGATTTATTATGGGTTTCTTCCAGCTAGCTCTACCTTTGACCAACTAACTCCAAAGAATGCTCAATTCAAATGGACGCAGAATTGAGAATAGTTTCAGAGTTGAGAGAGTTGTTACCCTTCTGCCCTTGATGCTACGATTCTCATGGACCCTTCAAGGTTTATTGTGATGCTTCTAGTAAGGGTTTAGGGCATGTGTTAATGTAGCACAGAAATGTGGTTGCTTATGCCCTCTAGAGTTTAACCCCATGAGGTGAACTATCCAACCCATGACCCAGCCGGCTTGGTTTTTGCTCTAAAGATCTGCGACACCATCTTTATGGTGTAGTTAATGTTCTCCTATCATAAGAGTTTAAAATACCTCTTTGATCAGAAAAAATTGAATATGAGACAGAGACCTGGATGGAATTCCTTAAGGATTACGAAATATGAATTACCACCCAGGAGGCAAACGTCTGGCTGATGCATTGAGCAAGAAGTCCCTGAGTGAGCATGCATGATGATCAAGGAAATGGAACTAGTAGAAGACTTCAAAAAGCTTAGCTTGAGCACGTCGTTAGCCCAGAAGGTGTGGTGTTAGGTCAGATGAGAATAACAAGCGAGTTTTAGGAAAGAGACTTTGGCTGCACAACTTGTAAGATCAGCTTCAAGAGATTTTTAAATCAGCTGACACTAAAAGTTGTCCGGATTACCACACACCAGCAAGGTATATGGAGGTATAAGGACAGGGTCTTGTGTACCTGCAAGTGGTACTCTCAGGAATGAGATTTTGAAGGAGGCACACAAAGGTGAATTCACCATACACCCTGGGACTAGTAAGATGTATGCAGATCTCAAGAGAATGTTTTGGTGGCTTGGATGAAGAGGGATATAGCGTTTGTCGCAAGTGTTCAACTTGTCAAAGAGTCAAAATAGAAGACCAAGCCAGTGGAACCTTACACCCCTTAGAAACTCAGAATGGAAGTGGGAAAGATCTCCATGGATTTCGGAATGGATTACGAAAGAATGTCGTCAGGCCATGATGCTATATGGGTCATAGTGGATAGACTAACCAAGTCTGCTCACTCTTGCCCATCAAAGCTAATTATCCTTTGGATAGGTTAGCTTCCTACATCCAAGAGATAAGTAGGCTACAGGTGTCCCTTCTTCAAAAGTTTCCTAATAGGGGACCCTGTAACATCCTAGTTTCTTCAGATATTAATTGAGGAAAACTTAATAGGAATATTAGAATTCTGTAGCACGTGGTGATGAGCATGACTCCATGAGTGAGCACCCAAAAAATTTGAATAGTACTTTGCGGGCCCTTGGAGCCGCTGGCTATCCAAACTTGGAATTTGGGACCCAGAGGTGCCCAAAGTTAGGAAACATGAAAATAAGATTAGACATGTGTGGGAATGATAATGTTATGCTTAGAATTGCTTTACGTAATATCGGGAGATGGGGTTCGGTGTTTACCCGTTCTGGAGATTTCTGTGTGCGGTTTTTAACACCGAAGACACACCCATTACTACAACTAAATAATATCTCCCAAATTAAGACAAGTGGAAGGCTAGGATTTAATCTTGGAATCCAAGATCAAATCCTAGCCATCCATCATAGCCTAGTCACCAAGTTCATCATGACTTTTAACAAATATCTTACCTTGCATTTATTACAAGCCTAGTCACTTGATCTTCTTAACCAAGCTAAGCATAAACTCGGCCTTGCAAGGAGAAACCAGATGGGAAGTGCCTCCATAGCCAAGAGCTCCATCTTGTTTTCATCTCACAAAAACCCTAGCTTAGAATCATCAAAACCCAAATCTTCCTTCACAAAAATTGATCTACACTTCCACCTCTACAATTATAACCAATTGAAATTTCAAGAACCCTATCCTTCTTGCACATCCATCAGTGATCAGAGGAGGGTTTGAGGTTGTGTGGGGAGTTTTGGTTGTGAAGAAATCCCACCTTGAAGCAAGCTAGAGATAGAGACTTGCGAACCTTCAAGAGTAGGGTTTTCCGCTGCCTTCTTGTGGAATTTTTCAATTCTGTTTTGCTTGCCCTAATTCTGAAAATTTTGATGATACTGATGGTTAACATATTGATATTGATGTATGAATTTTTGTGTTGTGTTTGGATGGTTTTAAAATGGGTTTTCTCTCAAGTGAAATTGGAACTAGGTTGCTGGACTTATTTTTCTGAATCAGAATTTTCACGAATTTTCTGGAAATTTTGTGGGTGGTTTCATGAGCCATGAAAATTATATGTTGTAGTTAACCTCTTAGAATAAACACATGAATTTTCTTAAGGGTTAATTCTAAGGTTTGATGCCTCAAAAAAATTAGGAACCGAATTGTAACTGTTGCTGTCTAAATTGTTGAGACTGAAGTAACAAATTTGTCCGAATTTTTAATCATAGCAATTGATTGAGATAGCTCCTGAAATTTTTACACAAGACTAATAACATGTTGAAATACCTCTGTGAATTTTCTTGTACCTTGATTCCATCGAATTCTAGGGTTAAATATTCTGAGAACACAAGTCTTGGACTATGAATTTGTGACTTCTGACCACCAGATTTGCCTATTTTATTGAAGTGGTTATATAACTCTGATTGCCCTGAAATTTTTACAGGTTGTTTTAGACACATTGAAGTGTCATGTGAAATTTTCCTTAAGGTTGGAATGGTTGTTTGGTATGGTAATAAATTGTTGTGCCTGGAAAATTCAATTCTGCCAAGATAATGAGATGTGGAAATGGCTGAAATTCTATGATAGTATGTGCATATCTTACTACGTATGTTTGAGACATATGGAAAAAATAGAAACAAGGCTTAGAAAGAATTGAGAAGGAAGGCAAAAAGAAGGACTTCCCTAGAAAAGTTATGAGTCAGATACTGTTCGGCTAGGCATAGACCTGAGTGATCCGGAAATGGAAAAAATGAAGTTCGGTGATCTGAATAGGAATGAGCTCATGTCCTAGCAGTCTATGGTCCTCTCTGAAATTGTGAATTGTGAATGTATCTCTCTTGAGAATAAGCCTTCCCTATGTTGAGAAAATTGAGAAAGACATGAGAAATGGAGTTTCTGATTGTGCATATTATTACTCGATTGATTATTGTGATACTATCCTTAATTTCCTACGGGTTTTCAAGATTTCTGTGTATGTGTTTGTATGAATATTGTATATGCATGAATTGCTTATCCCTATTGTATATAGTATATGGGGGAACTACCCTATGAGAATTTTATATTATTCTCACCCCTGCATTGTATGTATTATATTGTTCAATTCAAGAGATGTCCCTAGTGTTTTTCGTGATCGCCACAATGGGTGTGGCAATATGATCCCATGGACCCGCATGTACGCGTTGGTTATTCCCAGTTCGGATCTACATGTTCTTTGATCGCTCCTTCAGTACTTCGGTCTTTGCCGCGGACTTCGACCTCGCTTTTTATGCCGGTGTGCCCCTTCACATGGCCCATCCTGGAGTGTTTGAGATCCTCGCTCCACCCCGTATCACCACTGAGCAGACGCACCCGTTTCGTCATCCTCCCTCATCTGACTCAGATCCCTCTGAGGACCCCGTGCCCCCCGGAGGAGAGGTCATTGCTCCGATGGCCAATGGCTTCCTGACGAGGAGTAGAGACCTCAGACGGATGCATTGTACATAGAGATAGGATAGTGTTAGGACCTTACCTACCTACAGACTGATGTACTTTTGGTTTTCTTTTGCTCTGTTGTATATGTACATGGTTTTGTCACAGGTGTTTGAGTAGGTTAGGTACCAGGTAAGGGGATTAGCCTCGTTCGCATCGAGTCCTGTACTTTTCGGGGTTATTTTGTTAGTCTTGCCCTTATGATGTATATATAGTGACTTGACATTATGCCCTTATATGTAAATCTCGTTATGATAGTATATGTATTGCGACATTTCGTGTTATTGATTATTTCAACTAGTATAGATCCGAACTTGTCAGGAATACTCTCTAATTACTATGTCCATACTCGAGTAAATGTGGTAATTTGGAGGGTGTTACATTATGGTATCAGAGCGGTCTATCCTATCAGCCTGGCATTTAGACGACTATGTTTCCGTAGTAGTTGTCATGCATAATGCTATATATATATATATATATATATATTTGTATACATGACGTTGTCGGAAATGTTGTAGGTTATGCCACACTTGGATTGGTATTTAGCCCAACTCAATATTTTGTTTGGTGTGACAGGAATCAATGACTTCAAATCGGAGACCAGGAGCGAGTAGGAACAATGTTGATATGATGAACACTTTCCATGAAATGGCCTGTAGCAATGAAGGGAGCAAGCCCAATTGCTAACCAATGATGGAACGATTCACCACAATGAGGAGACATCCCTCGGAACCCAGGTACCGAATGAAGTAGATGTAGAAATTGAAATTTGCTTAGTTTAGGACAACCCCCCGCCTTTTTAGGAGCTTCCAATCTACAAAGCAGAGGAGTGGATCAAGGCAATGAAAATTTTCTCAGTCAATCCAGATTCAAAAGGTGGCTTTTGCCACCTATATGCCGAAGCAGATGCCTAATTCGTGAGGTACTACAGAGGACTTTTCCAGCCTCCCGCATGAAGTCACCTGGGACATCTTTAAGGAGGCTTTTTATCACAAGTACTTCCCGCTTCTGTAGAAATGCGAAGGAGTTAGAATTTATGGCCCTTAGACAAGGTCCTATGAGTGTGGCAGAGTAACCGAGTTTGAGGAACTTTGCAAATTTTCTATTTTAAGCTTGACCCTGACGAAGTTTGGAAATGCATGAAATATGAAGGGTCTACGTGAAGATATTGAAGCCGCTGTGAGCCTCTTGGAAATTCGAGATTATCCTACTTTGGTGAACAAATGTCGACGCTGAGGAGTCTAACAAGAAGTTGGCAAACCTCAGGTATGCGCAAAACAATGTCAGGAGAGGACTAGCGCCAAGGCCCTTGATTCAAGCCTATGCACCAATCTAAGGGAGATTTCCATGAAACAACAACAACAACAACAACAGAGGAAAACAGATCCAATCTCCAAGACCGGAGGCAATGAGAGAGTGTTTTAAATGCGGAAATATCAGGGAACCGGCCTTGCTGGACCACACAAATCACATGCTTTGGTTGTGGAAAACCAAGACACAAGATCTTCGAGTGTCCTAATAAGAAAGCTCATGCCCACCCCAGGCCACAACAACCAGGACGTGTTTTTGCTGTGGATGCCAAGGAGATTTCTCAATCTGTCCGATTCTATTCGAGGTAAGTGTGAAATAAATGAAATTATTTTAGACGTACTGTATGATTTGGGTGCCTCCCATTCTTTCATATCCTATGACCTACAAAAGTTAGGATTACCTGTGTTAAGCTATCATATGACCTTCTTGTATCCACCCCTACCTCGAATCTCATCAGAACTTGTCAAGCATGCATGACCACTTCTCTTTTTATAAATGCCAGAGAATTTAATGCAAATTTGTTTTGTCTACCTTTGTCTGGCTTAGAAGTCATTTTAGGTATGGATTGGCTGGTACCAAATTATGTGCTTTTGCATTGTCCAACTAGAACTTGCTATATTTCTTCTCATGTCTTCCTCTTTATTGTGGTTCCTTTTTCTTTTTACTTGGACCTAGTAACACCTAACCCTAGTAAGGTAGGCCGTCAGGAATATGTCCTCTTAGCTTAGTGAAGCCGAAGTATCTATGACTGAATACGATTCCAAGTGGTGAGGGACTATCCAGATGTGTTCCCAGAGGATATTCCGTTTTCTGCCGAGCGGGAAGTCGAATTCTCCATTGAGTTGGTTCAGGGACGGGTCCTATTTCCATTGCCCCTTATAGGATGTCCCCCTTAGAATTGAAGGAATTAAAGTCACAAATTGAAGAGCTACTAGGGAAGCACTTTATTAGACCTAGTGCCTCGTCGTGGGGAGCCCCGTTCTTTTGGTAAGAAAAAGGATGGGGGTATGAGGCTTTGTGTGGATTACAGGCTTAACAAGGTAACGATCAAGAACAAGTACCCTCTGCCAAGAATTGATGACCTTCTGGATCAATTACGTGGGGCAACCTTTTTCAAAGATTGACCTTAGTCAGGTTACCATCAGATTTCAGTTCGGAATGAGGACATCCCCAAGACTGCCCTTTAGAACTCGATACGGACATTATGAGTATAAGGTAATGTCTTTTGGACTGACCAATGCTCCGCGGTATTCATGGATTATATGAACCGAATTTTCGCCGTACTTGGATAAATTCGTAGTTGTCTTTATAGATGACATACTTATTTATTCAAGGACCAAAGAGGAACATGTAGAGCATCTTAGGGTTGTGTTAAGATTCTAAGGAGAGGAAGTTGTATGCTCGTCAAAGTGTGAATTCTGGATGGAGAGGTTAAGTTCCTTGGTCATGTGGTGTCACGAGAAGGAGTTTCTGTAGATCCCAAGAAGAATTGTACTTATTGGGGACGGCCAACTACACGTTGAGATTTAAGCTTTCTTGGATTAGCTGGATACTATAGGCGATTTATTATGGGTTTTTCCAGCTAGCTCTACCTTTGACCAAGTTAACTGAAAGAATGCTCAATTCAAATGGACGCCAGAATGTGAGAATAGTTTTCAGGAGTTGAAGCAAAAGTTGACCACGGCTCTATCCCCTCTGGTAGCTATGATCTCAGGGACCTTCGAGGTCTATTGTGATGCTTCTAGTAAGGGCTTAGGTGTGTGCTTATGCAGCACAAAATGTGGTTGCTTATGCCTCTCGGGTTGAGACCCACGAGGTGAACTATCCAACCCATGATCTTGAACTTGCCGCTTGTTTTTGCTCTAAAGATCTGGCGACACCATCTTTATGGTGTCCAGTCAATGTCTTCTTGATCATAAGAGTTTAAATACCTCTTTTATCAAGAATTGAATATGAGAGAGAGAACGGTGGATGGAATTCCTTAAGGATTACGAGTTTAATCTGAATTACCACCCAGGCAAGGCAAACGTTGTGGCTAATGCATTGAAGAAGTCCCTGAGTGTAGCATGCATGATGATCAAGGAAACGGAACTAGAAGACTTCAAGAAGCTTAGCTTGAGCACGCGTTAGCCCCGAAGGTGTGGTGTTAGGTCAATTAGAATAACAAGCGAGTTTCAGGAACAGACTTTTGGTTGCACAACTTGAAGATCAAGAGCTTCAAGAGATTTTAAATCAGCTCACACTAAGAAGTTGCCCATTCAGACAACGAGGTATATGGAGGTATAAGGACAGGTCTGTGACCTGCAAGTGGTACTTTCTGAATGAGATTTTGAAGGAGGCAAACAAAGGTGAATTCACCATACACCCTGGGACTAGTAAGATGTATGCAGATTCAAGAGAATGTTTTGGTGGCCTGGGATGAAGAGGGATATAGCGGAGTTTGTCGCAAGTGTTTAACTTGTCAGAGTCAAAATAGAACACCAAAGCGGCTTAACCTTACACCCCTTAGAAATCCAGAATGGAAGTGGGAAAGTATCTCCATGGATTTCGTAATGGGTTTACCGAGGACGTCTTCAGGCTATGACGCTATATGGGTCATAGTGAAGACTGACCAAGTTACCTACTTCTTACCCATCAAAGCTAATTATCCTTTGGATAGGTTAGCTCCTTGTATATCCAAGAATAGTGAGGCTACACGGTGTTCCTTCTTCAATAGTTTCCAGAGGGACCCCGTTTTACTTCAAGGTTCTCGGAGCTTTCCAACGGGCCTTTGGAACCAAGCTGTTTGACCCTTATCACCCCCAAACGGATGGGAGACCAACGCACCATACAGACTTTGGAAGATATGCTGAGGGCATGCGTGATTGAGCAGAAGGGAGTTGGGATAAAGACTTCCGCGGTAGAGTTTGCTATATAACAACTATCATGCTCGTATTGGCATGGCCCCATACGAAGCCTTGTATGGAAGGAAATGTTGTCCCCATCGTGTTGGTATCATTGAGAAGCAAGATTGTTAGGACCTATCTTAGTTAATCAGACGACGGAACAAATCCAGAAGATTAAGGATAAAATCCTCGCTGGCAGAGTCGTCAAAGGAGTTATATGAAATATAACCAAAGGAAGCCTTTAGTTTAAAGAAGGAGAGCATGTGTTTGAAGGTCACACCCACTGATTGCTAGGAGAGTCTTGAAGGTCAAAAAGTTATCACCTAGGTTTATAGGTCCTTTTCAAATCTCTTCGAATTGGTCAGCTTTATCAAATAGCCCTACCCCCGTCTTTATCCAATCTCCATGATGTCTTCATATATGTACAACTTAGATGTACCACCCAACTCCACCCATATCATTGAACCCGAATCTATCAGTTACGGGATGACTTGACATTTCAAGTGCCTCCCGCTGAGATCGTGCATAGAGAGATCAAGCAACTGAGGAATAAGCAGTGACTAGTCAAAGTAGCTTGGGGTGGGCCAGGAAATGAAGAATTCACATGAGAAGTCAACTACTATGAAGAGAGACTATCCAGAATTGTTTCCAGGTACGAAATTTTGAGGGCAAAATTTTTACTTAGGTGGGTGGTAATGTAACATCCTAGTTTTCTTCAGATATTAATTGAGGAAAACTTAATAGGAATATTAAAATTCTGGAGACGTGGTTGTGATGAGCATGACTCCATGAGCGAGCACAAAAAAAAAATTTGAATACACTTTTGGCCCTAGGCCGCCGGGCTATTCAAACTGGAATTTAGGACCCAGAGGTGCCAAAGTTAGGAAACATGAAAATAAGATTAGAATGTGTGGGAATGATAATGTTATGCTTAGAATTGCTTTAGAGGAATATTCGGGTATATCGGGTTTGGTGTTTACCCGTTCGGTGAGATTTCGGTGCTGGTTTTTAACACCGAAAGATACACCCATCACTTCAACTAATAATATCCCCAAATTAAGACAAGTGGAAGGCTAGGATTTAATCTTGAATCCAAGATCAAATCCTAGCCATCCATCATAGCCTAGTCACCAAGTTCATCATGACTTTTAACAAATATCTTACCTTGCATTTATTACAAGCCTAGTCACTTGATCTTCTTAACCAAGCTAAGCATAACTCGGCCTTGCAAGGAGAGAAACCAGAATGCAAAGTGCCTCCATAGCCAAGAGCTCCATCTTGTTCATCTCACAAAAACCCTAGCTTAGAATCATCAAAACCCAAATCTTCCTTCACAAAAATTGATCTACACTTCCACCTCTACAATTATAACCGATTGAAATTTCAAGAACCCCATCCTTCTTGCACATCCATCAGTGATCATAGGAGGGTTTGAGGTGGTGTGGGGAGTTTTGGTTGTGAAGAAATCCCACCTTGAAGCAAGCTAGAGATAGACTTGTCTAAACCTTCAAGAGTAGGGTTTTCCGCGCCTTTCTTGTGGAATTTTTCAATTCTGTTTTGGCTTGCCCTAATTCCAAAAATTTTGATGATACTGATGGTTAACATATTGATATTGATGTATGAATTTTTGTGTTGTGTTTGGATGGTTTTAAAATGGGTTTTCTCTCAAGTGAAATTGGAACTAGGTTGCTGCACTGATTTCTGTTCTGGAATCAGAATTTTTCACGAATTTTCTGGAAATTTTGTGGGTGGTTTCATGAGCCATGAAAATTATATGTTGTAGTTAACCTCTTAGAATAAACACATGAATTTTCTTAGGGTTAATTTAAGGTTTGATGCCTCAAAAAATTAACCGAATGTAACTGTTGCCGTCTAAATTGTTGAGATCTAAGTAACAATTTGTCCGAATTTTTAATCATAGCAATTGATTGAGATAGCTCCTGAAATTTTTACACAAGACTAATAACATGTTGAAATACCTCTGTGAAGTTTCTTGTACCTTGATTCCATCGAATTCTAGGGTTAAATATTCTGAGAACACAAGTCTGACTATGAATTTGTGACTTCTGACCACTAGATTTGCCTATTTTATTGAAGTGGTTATATAACTCTGATTGCCCTGAAATTTTTACAGGTTGTTTTAGACACATTGAAGTGTCACATAAAATTTTCCTTAAGGTTGGAATGGTTGTTTGGTAGGGATAAATTGTTGTGCCTGAACTTCAATTCTGCCAAGGATAATGAGATGTGGAAATGGCTGAAATTCTATGATAGTATGTGCATATCTTACCTGTATGTTTGAGACATATGGGAAAAACAAAAACAAGGCTTCGAAAGAATTGAGAGGGAAGGCAAAAAGAAGGACTTCCCTAGAAAAGTTATGAGTCGATAGACGTGTCGGCTAGGCATAGACCTTAGTGATCCTAAATGGAAAAAAATGAAGTTTTATGATCTGAATAGGAATGAGCTCATGTCCTAGCAGTCTATGGTCCTCTGAAATTGTGAATTGTGAATGTATCCCCTGTGAGAATAAGCCTTCCCTATGTTGAGAAAATTGAGAAAGACATGAGAAATGGAGTTTTGATTTGCATATTATTACTTGATTGATTATTGTGATACTATCCTTAGTTCCCTATGTCTTACGTTTTCAAGATTTCTGTGTATGTGTTGTATGAATATTGTATATGCATGAGTTGCTTATCCCTACTGTATATAGTATATGGGAAACTACCCTACCTGAGAATTTTATATTATTCTCACCCCTGAGTTGTATGTATTATATTGTTCAGATTTTAGAGATGTCGTCCTAGTGTTTTTTCTGATTCACCACACAATGGGTGTGGCAATATGATTTTGCATTGGACTGCATGTACACCGTTGGTTATTCCCAGTTCCGGATCTACATGTTCTTTGATCGCTCCTTCCATACTTCGTCTCTGCCGCGGACTTCGACCCCGCTTTCCTTATGACTGCGTGCCCTTCACATGGCCCATCCTGAGTGTTTGAGATTCCCTCGCTCCACCCCGTATCCAGCAGACGCACCCGTTTCGTTTCATCCTCCTCATTTAGCTCAGATCCTCCTGAGGACCCTGTCCCTCCTTGGAGGAGAGGTCATTGCACCGATGGCCAATGGCTTCCTGATTAGGAGTAGAGACCTTGAGATAGATGCATTGTACATAGACATAGGATAGTGTTAGGACCTTACCTACCTAACTGATGTACTTTTGGTTTTCTTTTGCTCTGTTGTATATGTACATATGCGGTTTTGTCATCGGGTGTTTGAGTAGGTTAGGTACCGGTAGGGGGATTAGCCTCGTCGCATCAAGTCCTGACTTTTCGGGTTATTTTGTTAGTTTGCCTTATGATGTATATATAGTGACTCTCGACATTATGCCCCTATATGTAAATCTCGTTATGATAGTATATGTATTGCGACATTTCGTGTTATTGATTATTTCAACTAGTATAATCCCGAACTTGTCAGGAATACTCTACTAATTACTATGTCCATATCTCAAAATGTGGTAATTTGGAGGGTGTTACAGACCCCGTTTTACTTCAAGGTTCTAGGGAGCTTTCCAACGGGCCTTTGGAACCAGTCTGTTTGAGTACCACTTTCACCCCAAACGATGGGAGACCGACACCACAGAGACTTTGAAGATATGCCTAGGGCATGCGTGATTGAGCAAGGAGTTGGGATAAACTACTTCCGCTTGGAGTTTGCTTATACAGCTATCATGCTAGTATTGGCATGGCCCCATATGAACCTTACAGGAATGAGATGTCAGTCCATTGTGTTGGTATGACTTAGGGGAAACACGATTGTTAGGGCCCGATCTGTTAATCAGAACAGCAGAACAAATTCAGAAGATTAATAGAAAATCCTTATCTTAGTCCAAAGAGCTATGCCTACAAGAGAAGAAAGCCTTTATAATTTCAAGAGGGAGGCATGTATTCCCTAAGGTCACACCCACTACTGAGAGGTAGAGCCTTAGTATTAAAAGTTGTCACCTAGGTTTATAGGCCCTTTTCAAATCCTTCTACGAATTGGTTCGCGCTGATCAAATAGCCCTACCCCCGTCTTTATCTAACCTACATGATGTTTTCCATGTACTCAACTTAGAATGTATTACCCAGACCCAACCCATGTCATTGAACCTGAATCTATAGAGTTATCTGGATTATTTGACGTTCCAGTACTTCCCGTTCAAGAATCGTGGATAGAGAAGTTAGGCAACCAAGGAACAAATCGGTGCAACTAGTCAAAGTAGCTTGGGTGGACCAGGAAATGAAGACTTCACCTGGGAGCTAGAGTCAACCATGAGGAAAGATTATCCTGACCTGTTTCAGGACGAAATTTTGAGGACAAATTTTTATTAGTAAGGTGGGTGGTAATGGAATATTGTAGTTTTTCTTTAGAAATTAATTGAGGAATGTGAATGAAATATCGGAAGCTTTGAAGATGCAATTGTGATTAGATGACTCATGAGGGAGCACCAAAAAAAAAAAAATGTGAATAGTTCTGATTGGCCTCGCAGAGACAGTCGAACTGGGGATTTGGGACCGAGGTGCCCGAAGTTAAGAAAATATGAGAATAAGATTAGGGATGTATGGGAATGATAATTTTATACCCAGAATTAAATTTAAGGAATAATATTAGTGATATTCCTGGAACACGACGTTACCCGTTCGTGAGATTTCCGTGTGATTTACACTTCAAGACATTCTAACATTATTAATAAATGATTAATAATTGATATTATCATTTGAGACAAGTGGAGGGCCAGATTTGATCTTGGATTTAGATCAAATCCTAGCCATCCACTTGGCTTTCTAGAAGCATGAGTCATCACAAAACATGCTTTAATGAATGGTGACTCATATAAACACTTAGCAACTTCTCCCCCAAGGTAGCAAACATTTTGGCTAGCAAGGAGAGGAAGAGAAATAGCAGCTGGTTTTCCTCCATAGCCAAAAGAGCTCCATCTTGCTTCCAAATTACAAAAACCCTAACCTAGAGTCATCAAAACCTAAGCCTTTCTTCACTAAAGTTGCTCCACACCTCCATATCTATAATTCTAACGAAATAGAATTCTAAAACCTCATCCTTCTTGCACATCCATCACCAATTAGAGGAGGATTTGAAGTTGTGTAGGGAGTTGGCTTGTGAAGAAATTCACCTTAAAGCAAGCTAAAGATAGAAACTTGCTAAATCTTCAAGAGTAGGGTTTTCTACTTCCTTTTTGTGCAATTTTGCAATTTATTTTAGCTTGTCCTAATTTCAAAAATTTTGATGATATTGATGTATGAATTTTTGTGTTGTGTTTGGATGGTTTTAAAAAGGGCTTTCTCTAAAGTGAAATTGGAACTAGGGGCCTATTATTTCCGTCTGATAGAACTTTTAACGAATTTTGGAATTTTGTGTGTTTCATAAGCCATGAAAATTATATGTTGTAGCTAACCTCTTAAACTAAATACACGAATTTTCTTAGGTGGTTAATTCTAAGGTTTCATGCCTCAAAAAAATAAAGGAACCGAAGCTTGCCGCGTTGAAGTGTTAAAATCTGTAACAAACTTGCCCAAATTTTTAATCAGCAATTGATTGAGATAGCTTGTTACACAAGACTAATAACATGTTGAAATACCTCTGTGAAGTTTCTTGTACCTGATTCCATCGAATTCTAGGGTTAAATATTCTAAGAACACAAGTCTGGACTATGAATTTGTGGCCCTTGGTCACCAGAGAATTCGCTTATTTTATTGAAGTGGTTATATAACTCTGATTGTCTGAAATTTTTAAAGGGATTTTGACATATTGAAGTGTCACCAAGAATTTTTGTGGCTCTGGAATGGTTGTTGGATGTAGCAATTAAATGTTAAACTTAAACAGAAATTTGTAAGGTGCTGAATATGAAAGTGGCTGAAATTTTGTGAATATATGATGCCTATCCCAAGTCTATGGTATATGAATGCATACTTACCATTTTAATTCCTTATTCATGAATCCATGATATAATTGAATACCTAATGGTAAGGTAATCATGACCTTAGAAGAGAGAAGGATAACTTAGTTATGTGAGGAAAAGGCTGATATAATCTGGATATTTCTGTTATATTTGATCATATGGGGAAAACAGAAACAAGGCTTAGAGTGGGGATATAAAAGGAAGGCAAAAATAAGGACTTCCCTAGAAAGTTTATAAGTCGGTAGACGCACCGGCTAGGCATAGACCCTGTGTGATCCGGAAATGAAAAATGAAGTCCAATGATCACGGATAGGAATTAGCTCATGTCCTAGCAGTCTATTGTCCTATATGGAGTTGTTAAATAATGAAGTGACTTATGTGAAACTAAGCCTTCCCTATGTTTATGAATTGAAAAGACATGTGGCATCTGAATTACGATCGTAAATGAGTTATCATTGTATTGTTAATTTAAATTTCCATGACTCATATGAATATGTTATATGCATGAGGCTATTACTTGTATTATGTGTAGCACTGGGGGAATGATCTTATTGAGATTTTACATTATTCTCACCCATAGTTGTATATATTGTATGGTTTAGATCTAACAGATGCCGTCTCTGGCTTCTTCCTTGACTCTCCCCAGGCAGCATGACACGGCCCCTGGATTCTATGTACGCTGTCGGGTACTTACGTTCCGTATATATATGTTCTTTGACCAAATCTTTAGACTTCTGCTCTTTGCCTCTACTTTGACCCCATTTCCCTTATAAGGTGTGCCTCTCCACATGGCACATCCAGATGTGTTCGAGGTTCCTTGAAGCCTCACCCTGTCACCCGCCAGGAGACCAACCTGGCCCTTCGTCCTCCTCTTCCAGTCCGGACCCCTCCTTAGGGCTGAAGATGCTCCCACCGGGAGGAGGCCATTGCACCGATGGCCAATGGTTTTTGGAGAGAGTGGGAGGGCGAGGTCATTAGCCGGAGCCGACGTGTATAGAGTACTAGTGTAGCGTTAGGATTCACTGACCACCTGGAGACTTATGTACATACAGGAACTTGTGACGATGCCTTACATGTAAAGTTTATTATGGTAACAAATGTATTGCACTTTCTTATCATTACTATTTCGAGTTAGAATAGATCCGTAACGCTAGAATACTCTCCTTAATTACTATGTCCATACTCAAGTAAATGTGGTAATTAGGAGGGTGTTACATCTAGACCTCCTTCTCCAAGGTGGTCACGTCATTCTGCCGATTTCGCATGCCCATATCCCCTCTTCGATGGGCCACATTGAGGAGCTTCGGCAGTTCATAGGCTACATATCTCCGTCTCAGGATTTGTCGTCCGTTGGTTCCGAGAGGGTTGCTTTTGTGGGGAGAGTTCCGCTGGGCGTTCTATGTATTCGCTGTTATGTTCTTATTTCCGTTGTTGACTTAAAGCTCTGCCCACTTATATGGGTAAGACTCTATGTTTTCCGTTGTAACTTAGTGATCATGTACTAAACTATGTTAACTAATGTAATGAAAGAATGATGTTCATGATTGATGTGTTCTTTAATGCTTACATTTCTGCATGATTTATTTATTCTTCCGCTTCACGTACATTTATGTTACACGCAAAGGCTTTTAAGTTTTAATTTTTACATGATTCATTTAAAAAATTTACCCTGAATTTCGTGAAGTATTTTTAAATGAATTTAAAGAGAAATAATAACTAATAATCTCTTGAGACGTCCTAGGCGTATTGGGGTTAAATATTAGGGTGTACAATGATAGGTTTGATTTTGTAAAATGTGAGGTCATTTTAAGAAAATGTTAAGAAAGATGTTGTACATATCTCAAGGTGTTTAAGTAGCTTAGGATGTGTAAAAATCATGTTTTAAATTCCAGGTTTTGGTACGATTACCAAACAATGTACCGATTATCGAGGCTGGCCCTCATGCCCAGTAGGAATTTTAACTCCTAATCGATTACTGATTTATGGAATCGATTACCATGAGGTTCATTTTTCGGAACGGTTTAGCCCTAAGAAAATCAATTACCATCATGTGTAATTGATTACCTAGATGTTCCTCATATCCAAAACAAACCTAGGTTCTGGTAATCAATTACCAGGCCTATGTAATCAATTACCAGGCCACCTTTTTTGAGTTCTAAAATTGTTCCAAGAGAAAACTAGCAAGTTATATGCATTTAAGTCATGAAATTATGTGATTGTGTGAGCTATGCTTTTTGGTTCTACCTTGATTGTTTGGCCACTGTATTAATTATGTTTTATGGAGTTAAAATGTGTAAAATTATGTTTGAGTGAAGCAAGGAATGATTTGGGAAGTTAGGAAAGAATAAGTAACTAGAAAGGACTTAAAATGAGAATTCTAAAACCCTTAGACACAAGAAATGTAAATTCTATTCCAGCATAATTGAACTTAAGGAAAATGGTTTATAATTAGTGGATATGTAGGAATCCTAATAATTGGTTAGGAATTGAACATAGAGCCTTAGGCGAAGCGGAACAAAGAAAGGGTCAAGATAGAGATTCTAGAATCCCATAATCGAATAATAATCATGGCAACTAATTTATGCAATGCTATTTGGAAGAGTTAGTAAGCATAAATATTAGAGAGAATTACAAGTAATGATCCTTTAGGTGCATAAAAGATCTATTATGGGAGTTAGGATAATCAGGAATATTAAGTTTAAGACCCATAAGGGTCAAGGCATAAGATACTATAAGATAAGGAGGTTGATGAGAGCAAGTGACGAGTGAACACATAGTTCTGATATACCAAGAGTATATGTGAAATTGTTGATGACATGCGTATGAGAATATGTGAGCTTATGATGTGATTGTTATATGGCATGTTATGTTTGAGATGCAGAAGTATATGGAATTATAATGAAATGGGTGAACATGTCTATATGATTTTAAAGGTTTGTTTAGTTGAGATATTGAACGAGGAAGCATGTGTTATATGAGTTATGTGTCATGACTCAAATTTGAGGAAATTCATGTGAACCGTTGTGCTATCGAATTTTCATCAAATTTGAGGACTTAAGAAAGTTTTTGAAAGTGAGATTTTGAATGTGACATGCCAAGACGCATTTCTCCTTACCCGTAAGAGAAAGTAAACCCGTGGGGGGTAGGGTCGTGGAGAATACCGAAGTGGACAATGTCATCTGGCTTAGCCTAGCGACGTTTTGAGACTTTAGACGTCTTCTCCTATGCTGTGAGGAGAAGGTAAAACCATGAGGGCATCGACATTAGCCCTCAAAGTAGACAAAGTCACTAGTCTTAACCAATTAATGCGTTTTGAAGAAGGCAAAGTCCCATGATGGGTGATCCTTAGGCCCCTTAGCCGTACTCAGGAGCCGGGATTATTGTGATTATGTTACACTTATAAAGAGGATAAGTAAGAACTAGTGACGATGAGTTCGAGGTATGAGCTCATAGCCTAGTTTTAGGGGTATGGTTACTATTTTGATACCGTGATATCACAAGTTTGAGAAACGAGAAAGATGTGAAGTTCTATGCTTATGGAAGAGAAAGGTTTTCATGAGGAGTACATGCCACTTATATGATGATTAATTATTGATGACATGTTTTATTGGTTTGCTTGCATAAGGTATTGTCATGCATTCATGTTTCGCTATGCTGCATACATGCATTAAGATCCATCATAGAAGACACGGACCTTGGATAATTGCTTTTATAAAATCATAATGGACCTTTGCATGTTAAACCTTTTTATAATAAACCCAAGGTTCTTGGGGATGAAACGATAACATTAGGATAGGAGGATTCCCTACGAGATTCTTTAGCAAAGATTCTCACCCCCTCTTTGTCTCTTTTTGCTATGTCCAGATCTTTATAGCGTCATCGTGATCTTCGTTGATATGCCGATTTGGGAGGTGCACTACGACCCTGAGCATCAGTTATCATTTCGCGAGCCATTGTGCTGTCCGCATTTTACGTACATGGGACGCCCGTTCGCATCTGGTTTCCAACTTTCGCTTCACTCCTACCTCACCGTATGGCAACTACCTGATCTTTGAAAGGACTCAACCCCATGACGAGAGAATCGCCGTGCCCATCCATCATCCTAAAAATTAGAGACTACCCAAAGTACATTCCGCTCATACCACGCACTAGGGTCGACTTGTCCAGGACTCCCTGCCTACGTCCTACCGAAGGGTTCCGCTCCCTCATGCCCATGGACATGGGTAGGGCGGCGAGGCACCGCCACCCAGTTCTAGGCATGCGAGGCGAGTACGATAGTGAGAAACACCCGCGCGAGGAGGGCATGTTGTTGCCTTGCTCCGTGTACGCCCTTTTTTTGTTAGAGTACAAATGACCAAAATGCCTCTGAGGTCATTTTTACCCGAAATTTGAGGACAGCCGCCCTAAGTCCTCAAATGGGTCAACTCAATGTTTGAAGGGATTATATTTGTTACATTTGATATTCGAGGTGAAATTTTCATTTTCTAAACTTTCCGCTCAAAATGACCAAAAATACCCCTCTGTTTATAAAATGCCGACCCTTGAACTTTTCCAGGAAGTTTGGAATGATGTTTTTAAGTGTATTTGATATTAGTTAGGCCCTGAGGTTGGGAGTTTTAGTGTGAAATTACTATTTTGCCCCTAGAAGATGTATAGTAAGCCTAATGACGCAATTAAGCAAACCTAAGCAATATTAGGATCTAATCGAAGATTAATTTATTTCAATAATTAATCTAGAGTCAAAATAATTTATTAAGGTTAATAAGGACCTAAGATTTCTTAGTTAAACTCTAATTACATTCTTTACTTCAAGATTCCTAGTCATGGAATCTTCAATATTCTCTGGCAATTCCTTAAATTAAGGAATTGTGCCATACCTCATTTGACCAAAGAATGATTTTAAATTGTTAATCTAGCAAGATCACTCTCCTAATCAAGTCTTGACAACCTTAATTAGTCATTACCTCACCTAAACACTTCTTATAAACTCCTAATCAAAACCTTAATCAAAGAAACACCTAAACACATCATTAAACCACAATTACATGAACAATTTCTCTTTCCCCCTTGGCTAGAAAATCTAGCTGAATTCATCCCCTCAAAATTGTGTCACATGTTGATTTTGTTTCACTCAAAGACCATACCTCAAGCCATACTTTGAACCATACCTAGCCATGCTTCCAACCATGCCTTTGAATGACAAGTTTTTGAAGATATTTTTCCTCCCCCTTGGCATGAATACCTTCGGCCATCCTCCTCCCTTTTCAGCCTCATTGTTGAACTTTTTCTATAAATACCAAGCATTAGAGAACTTGGTTACACTTTAGAAGTTTTGCCAAGTTTAAGCTTTATTGCATTTTCTCTCCTTCTAACTTTATCTTCATCTTGTCCTTTTTCTTCCACCATCAAAGAAGGCTTACCACCACCACAAACCACCATAAACAATCTTGAACCACCACTCCTCCCCTCAAACCACCTCTCAAACACTAAACCTTTCCATTTCCAAGCTTACTTCTCAAGGAAAATCCATCTTCCTTGTGTCCTCCCTTGGCCGAATCTCATTGCCATCCAAGAGAAGATTTTGTCTTCTCATTTCATCAAGGGTCCAAGCTTTCATTCATTTCTTTCAAGACTTCTTTAGGTGGGGTTTTCTTCAGTTTTCTTTACTTTGAGAAAAGTTCTAGATTTCTCTTGGTTTTAAAGCTTTCTTTCTTCCTTTTTGTTTTCAGCCTTGGAGCCTTTTCAAGAGAAAACTTTAGCTTGATGATGAGGTTTCAAGATAATGACTTGTTGATGTCTGTGAGAAACCTCTAAAGCTTGAAACAACTTGGTCTTGGACCATATATGCTTGAGTTTTCCTTTTTCCTTTTCTTGTTTTGGTTTTGGTTTCCTTTCTTTTCTTTCTCAAAGGTTTTCCTTCCTTTTTCCCTTTAAAGATTTTATTTTCTTCCTTGGTTTGAACAAAGTTTGCTAAAAATGTTAAGTAGATCACAAAAGTTTTGTTAAAGAAAATTAATCCTATGTTTTCTAAGAGCTCTAAGCTTACCCTTGCCAACCTTAAAGTTGGTTGGCCGCTAAGAGTTTTACTCTAGATTGAAGCCCATGAGCAATAAAATAAAGAATATGACTTAGTTCTTGTATTTTGTTTAGACAAAGTGTTGAGCTTTGTGTCTATTTTCTTGAGCTTGATGATGAAGTTCAAAACTAAAGACTTCTTTGAAGTCTTGGTGCTAAGAACTCTAAAGCTCACTTTATGTTGTTAAGATGCATATTGGGTTAAGGTTATGATGTTCCTTTAAAGTCTTATAAGAGCTCTAGTTAAGATAAAATAAGTTGCACACATGTTTATTTATGCCTTGCATAACATGTTTATTTTGATGCCATCACTAAACTCTAAAGAATAACTAAATGGACTTGCATTTTCATGTTTAAATTTCAAGCTTGCATTTCATGTTTATATTTCAAGTCATCACTTAATCTTTAAAGATAATAATAAGGTTGCATCTCATATTTATTTTATGCTCTCACTTTACTTTCTAATGAAGAATAAAATGAGTGCATATCATGTTTAAGTTTATGCCATCACTTAAATGTCCTAGAGCTCAAAGACTTGCCCAAGTATCATAAAGTTTTAGAAAATGGAGGCATTTCAAGGATGCCATTTCGGCCTTGTAATGATGATGATGAACTTGGATGAGTTCATTTAATCACAAGTGCACATAGTCTAAGTCTTGGAATTTTAAGCTTAGGTGTACTCAAGGAACTTTATGAGCAAAGTTTTATGTTTTAAATCATCCTTGAGCTAAATAATTTAGCTACTGACCTTGTAATGCCCCGTTTTTTTTGTTTGAGTCATGACCGAAATGCCCTTGAGGTCATTTTTACCCGAAATTCAGGCACTTAATTAATTCGAATGGGTCAACTCAATGTTTGAAGGGGTTATAACTGTTATGTTTGATATTGAGGTGAAAATCTCGTTTCTTAACTTTCGGCTCAAAATGACCAAAATACCCCTGCGTGTTCTACACGGAAAAGGTGTCGTTGCGCCGAATTTTTCCAAGAAGTTTAGAATGATGTTTTTGAAGTGATGTTTGATGTTTAATCGGGTCCTGAAGGTCCCTGTAGCTTTAGTGCAAAATTATCATTTTGCCCCTAAGAATGAATAGCCTAATGACGCAATTAAGCAAACCAAGCAATATTAGGCTTAATCGAAGATTAATTTATTTCGATAATTAAACTAGAGTCAAAATAATTTATTAAGGTTAATTAGAACCTAAGATTGCTTAGATAAACTCTAATTGCATTCTTTAATTCAAGATTCCTAGTCATGGAATCTTGATGTTTTCTCTCCAATTCCTTAAATTAAGGAATTGTGCCATACCTTATTTGACTAAGAAAATGAATTTAATTTGTTAATCTAGTATGACCACTCCCTAATCAAGTCTTGACACTCCTAATTACCCAATTACCTCACCTAAACACTTTCTTACAACTCATAACCAAAACCTTAATCAAAGAAACACCTAAACACATCACTAAAACACAATTACATGAGCAAATTAATTCTCCTTTTTTGCCCAATCTGGCTGAATACATGGCCTAGGAGAATGCCACATGTTGTTTGATTTCTCACTCAAGAGCCATGCCTAGGCCATACCTCAAACCATACCTCACCATGCTTTCAACCATGCCTTTGCCCATACCTTGTAAGAGATATTTTCCTCACTCTTTCTTCTCTTTGGTCGTCGACCATGACCCCCAAGGAAGCCTCCATGTTGCAAAATTTCTATAAATACCAAGCTTGGAAGAACTTGGTTACACTTTAGAAGCTTTGCCAAGTTTAGTTCTCTTGCTTTTTCTTGCATTTTCTCTCTAAGTTCTCTTCATCTTCTTCATCTTCTTCTCCTCCCAAAGAATCCTTCCACCACCACAAACAACCACAAACCACCACTACCTCACCTTAAACCATACCTCAAACACTTAAGCTTTCCATTTCCAAGCTTAAAACTCAAGGAAAAATCATCTTCCTTGAGCTTCCCCTTTGGCCGAAACACATACCCACATCCAAGAGGAGATTTTGTCTTCTCAACTCTTCAAGAACTCAAGCTTTCTTTCATTTCTTCAAAGACTTCCTTAGGTAGGGGTTTTGTTTTCAAGTTTTTACTTGTTTTCCTTAAGAAAAGTTCTAGTTTTCTCTTGGTTCAAACTCTTTTCCTTCTTTCTTTTTCATTTTGGCCAAGAGGCCATTTTGTGAGAATAACATAAGCTTGATGATGGGGTTTCAAGATAATGACTTGTTGTTGTCATGTAAGAAACCTCTAAAGCTTGAAACAACTTGGTCTTGGACCATACATGCTTGTGTTTCTTCCTTTTCCTTGGTTTCATTTTCTGTTCTTTTCCTTTTCTTTCTTAAATGGTTTGGTTTCCTTTTCCTTTTTTGTCAAAGATTTCGTGTTTCCTTTGCCTTGGTTTGAACAAAGTTTGCTAAAAATGTAAAGTAGATCACAAAAGTTTTGTTAAAGAAAATTAATCACATACTTTCAAAGAGCTCTAAGCTTACCCTTGCCAACCTTAAAGTTGGTTAGCCGTTTAGAGTTTCACTCTAGATTGAAGCCCATGAGCAATAAAATAAAGAATATGATTTAGTTCATGTATTTTGTTTAGACAAGTGTTGAGCTTTGTGTCTATTTTCTTGAGCTTGATGATGAAGTTCAAACCTTAAGACTTCCTTGAAGTCTAGGTGCTAAGAACCCTAAAGCTTGCCTTATGATACATAATTGGTTGAGGTTTCATGTTCCTTAAAGTCTTGCAAAAGGGCTCTAGCTAAGATCTAAAATAAGATGCATTCATGTTTACTTTAATGCTTTGCATAGCATGTTTATTTTCAAGTCATCACTAAACAACTTAAAGATTAAAACAAGAATATGCATCCTCACTTAAATAATTAGCAGAGTATTACTGCAAGTTCCTAATCATACTAGTTGAAACAATCAATGACATGAAATGTCGCAATACATATACTACCATAACGAGATTTACATATAGGGTATAAGGTTCATCCACTATATATATATATATACATCATAAGGGTAAGACCAACAAAATGACCCCGAAAGTACATGACTCGATGCGAACGAGGCTAATCCCCCTACCTGATACCTAACCTACTCAAACACCCTGCGAACAAAATAGCATATGTACATATACAATAGAGCAAAAGAAAACCAAAAGTACATCAGGTCGTAAGAGGTAAGGTCCTAACACTATCATATTTCTATGTACATGCATCCGTCTTCTTGGAGGTCTACTCCTCGTGTAGGAAGCCATTGGCCATCGGGCGATGACCTCTCCTCCGTCCTGGGCACTCTGGTCCTCAGATTTTATTTGGAAAATAACATTCTTCAAAATCGGTGTGAGAAATGGCTAAGGAAGTTGAAGCCTTAAAAGATGAATGTGCTATCACAGGATTAAGAAAGGCAAAGAGAAGATCCGACTACTCAAGAACTAGAAGGAAGACTTCATATGTTTGAAAAAGAAAGGAACAAGTTAAAAGAGTGAGATTAATAAAAAGAGTCGCATAGTGAAAAGGGTAGAACAAGAAGTCAGGAAAAAAGATAAAAGCATTTGGAGCCTGAAAATGGAAATCAAATAGAATGACAAGAAAAGGAACTGAAGTGCAAATAGAACACTTGTCAACAATGTTGGCTTAGAACAAACATGATGCCGTTCGGGTGGATATCAAACTAATATCATGACTTATTTGTTGATGCGACCGAATTTGGAAAATCATGAGAGAAAAGGTCCTCGAATAGAAAGAAAAGTATGGGAAGTTAGCTTGTGAATTGAGTCATTACATCCCAAACTTTGTCCATTGCTTTGCAAAGGCAAATGAACAAATTGGTAAGATGCCACCATTCAAGTTACCTCAAGAAGTGAGAGAGTTCATGGATTCATGCGAAAACATTGCCAGAGGTCTCAAAAGAAAGAAGATGAAGCTTTTGATGTAGTTTCATGAATGAAGGTCCTTTTTGATGTAGTTGTTTTCCTATCCGTCTGTATTCTTAATGATTTGTACTAGAATTTCACTTGGAAGAATGAAATTTTTAATGTTTGTGCCTCTTATGCAAGTTACCAATTATCTATAGTATGCTCTAATGCTTTATGAAGGATCAAATTTCCCTTAGAAAGTGATCAATCACATTTTTGCTTTGAGATTGTTTATCCTTGCGCAAGAATGTGAGAAACTCAAGAAGAACTGCATTGCTAGTGTTCATTATATAGCACATCTATAGAACTTGGATTCTCCCAAAGAGTCGCTATTAACCGCAACTTTACTATAGGGTGATATGTAACACCCCGAAAAAAAAAAATTACTTAAAAATTAATTTGAGCTTTATTAGTCGTAATTTCAAAAATCTAACAGTTGGGCACTGATGAGGGCGGCCCAATTGACCTGTCAAAAAAAAAAAAAAATTCAGCCGATGAATAGTAACCTTGCGGGCCCACTGCCCGCCTGGACAGCTGAAAACCTAGATTTGGGCCCAGGTGCCCGAAATTAGGAAAACATGGGAATGAGGTTAGGAATATCTGGGAATGATAATTTTATACTTAAAATTAATTTTCGGTATATCGGTTTAATCGGGTACGTGTTTACCCGTTCGGCGAAATTTCGTGTAGAGCCCTTACACTCAATGAAACTTGCAGAGCAAGTTGCCACCTAGGAGGACAAGTGTGTGGCTTGAGATGTGCCACACAATTACACCTTTATGACTAACCAATAGGAATTGCACAAAATTACAATGATTATCTTCAAGAAAACATTTTTGGACTTGAAAATTCTATGTATTTTGCCCTAAACTCAAAATATCAACATCTTATCATTTCCCTTCATCATAATTTCGGCCAGACCTCTCTAAGAACCATTCCTCCATTGTTCTTCCTCTCAAACTCCATTAACAAGCTTCAAGCTTGCAAAACCCTAGCTAAAGTCACTAAAACCACAAACTCTCTTCACTAAACTTATTCTATTCATCATAACCTACAAATCTAACCGATTATAATTTGAATCCATCACTTTTTCCAAATTTGAGGGAACACAATCAGAGGTTAAAGGAAGGGTTTGATGTTGGTGGGAAGCTTTGAAGTGAAGCAAAAGCATTCTAGAGCATCCTTTGGAGCATAGAGCTCAAGAGCTCTCAAAGTAGGGTTTTCTGCTGCCTTTCTTGTGGAATTTTTCAATTCTGTTTTGGCTTGCCCTAATTCCGAAAATTTTGATGATACTGATGGTTAACATATTGATATTGATGTATGAATTTTTGTGTTGTGTTTGGATGGTTTTAAAATGGGTTTTCTCTCAAGTGAAATTGGAACCAGGTTGCTGGACTGATTTCTGTTCTGAATCAGAATTTTTCACGAATTTTCTGGAAATTTTGTGGGTGGTTTCATGAGCCATGAAAATTATATGTTGTATTTAACCTTAGACTAAATACACGAATTTTCTTAGGGGTTAATTCTAAGGTTTGATGCCTCAAAAAAATTATAAACCGAATTGTATGTGCTGCTGTCTAAATTGTTGAGACTGAAGTAACAAATTGCCCAATTTTTAATCATAGCAATTGATTGAGATAGCTCCTGAAATTTTTACACAAGACTAATAACATGTTGAAATACCTCTGTGAATTTTCTTGTACCTTGATTCCATCAAATTCTAGGGTTAAATATTTTGAGAACAAGTCTGGACTATGAATTTGTGACTTCTGACCACCAGATTTGCCTATTTTATTGAAGTGGTTATATAACTCTGATTGCCCTGAAAATTTTACAGGTTGTTTTAGACACATTGAAGTGTCATGTGAAATTTTCCTTAAGGGTGGAATGGTTGTTTGGTATGGTAACAAATTGTTGTGCCTAGAACTTCAATTCTGCCATATAATGAGATGTGGAAATGGCTGAAATTCTATATAGTATGTGCAATATTACTGTGTGTTTTGAGACATATGGGGAAAACAGAAACAAGGCTTAGAAGAATTGAGAGGAAGGCAAAAAGAAGGACTTCCCTAGAAAAGTTGTGAGTCGATAGACGTGTCGGCTAGGCATAGACCCTGAGTGATCCTAAATGGAAAAATGAAGTTTGGTGATCTCAGATAGAAATGAGCTCATGTCCTAGCAGGCTATGGTCCTGAAATTGTGAATTGTGAATGTATCTCTCTGCTGAGATAAGCCTTCTCTATGTTGAGAAAATTGAGAAAGACATGAGAAATGGAGTTTCTGATTGTACATATTATTACTCGATCGATTATGGTTATATTATCCTTAGTTTCCTGGCTCTACGGTTTTCAAGATTTCTGTGTTGATTTTGTATGAATATTGTATATGCATGAATTGCTTATGCCTACTGTGTGTATATGGGGGAACTACCCTACTGAGAATTTTATAATATTCTCACCCCTATGTGTTTGTTTCCGTGTCGCCTCCAGGTTAAGCCAGGGGATGGGGATGCTGTATGCAAAGGAGTGTAGGATTGCTGGAGTATAGTGTTACCTGTTTTATCCTCCTACTTAGTGAAATGAGTATGTATGTAAATGTATAAGAAGACAGATATGTACTAAAGCTCATAGAGGAGCTTCCTTATATATTTTTAGCTGTATGTTTAATAAACTTGATGTTTACTTGTAAGATGTTTTAATAGAATTATGCTTAGTTATCGTACATAAATCGAGCTTGTTATAGATAATTAAGAGAGGTCCAATTAACAAGTAACATCTCTCGAGTATGATATCATAGTTTAAGAATGGGGATATACTTGGGAGGATGTTACATTATGGTATCAGAGCTCATCCTTATAGGACCTTGAGGAATGGACTAGCTATGCTTCCTTAGTAGATGTCATGCATTATAATGTTATATATGTGTATGACCGCGGTCGGAATGTTGTGGATTGCCGCCACACTTAGCTTGGTATTGAGCCTGATCAACTCAATAATTCTTGTTTGGTGTGACAGGGATTGATGACTTCAAATCGGCAAACTAGGAGGGGAGAAGGAAATATAGCTGAAATGATGGACACCTTTCGTGAAATGGCAATGAGAGAACAAGCCCAGTTGCCAACAGGATGATGGAAAGGTTGGATCGATGCCGGAGGAAATCCAGTTTGGAATCCTGAGGAGTAGAAGTGGACATGGAATACCAAAATTCACAGAGTTTTAGGAAGGCAAACCCCCGCCTTTTCGAGGAGCCTTCAATCCCATAAGAGAAGAATGGATTAAGGCCATGGAGAAAATTTTCAGCCTTCCTTGCACTAATCCAAAAGGTGGCTTTTGCTACTTACATGTTAGAGGCGGATGAGAATTCTGGTGGTTGGCACCAAGGGGTTATTTGAAGCTTCTCACCGAGGTTACCTGGAAGTTTTTAAGGAGGCTTTTTATCACAAGTATTTTCCGCTTCCGTGAGAAATGCAAAGGAGTTGGAGTTTATGGCACTCAAACAAGGGTCCATGAGTGTAGCAGACACAGCCAAGTTTGAAAAGCTTTGCAAGTTTTCTACCATTTATCAACGTGACCTAGATGAAGCTTGGAAATGCATGAAGTATGAAGGAGGGTTACGTGAAGACATTGAAGTTGCTGTGGTCTTAGAGATTCGGGATTATGCAACCCTAGTGAACAAGTGCCAACGTGTAGAGGACTCCAACAAGAAGTTAGCAATGGCCGCTAAGGACACTTCTAACAAAAGGTTGGCACCTGAGGACCAAAGCTTTGAGGAGGCTTCGCCAAAGAAGCAATTCCAAGCCATCCCATTTGAAAAACACCCAAAGTCAACGTGTGGCAAGATTGCCCAAAATGTGGAAAGAATCATGGGAACAGACCTTGCTTGGCTGGACAATACGTATGCTACCGTTGTGAAACCGGCATAAGATCTGGAATGTCCCGAAAGATATCCAAAGCCTCTGAAAAGCCAACTACAAAGCCACAACGACAGAGTAGGGTCTTTACCATAAGTTGAAGGGACGTCACTACCAAGAATTCGACCTAAGGTAGGAGCGTTTAGGATCTATTGAATTGTTTGAACTGGATGTGTGAATTCCTTTTGTGATTTATTTAAGTTTGTCTTTTGAAAGTGTTTTCAAAGGAATTTTGAGGGCAAAATTCTTTTTAAGGTGGGTGGTAATGTATCTAAAAAAAAAAATTACTTAAAAATTAATTTGAGCTTTATTAGTCATAATTTCAAAAATCTAACAGTAGGCATAATGAGGCGGCCAACGACCTCCAAAAAAAAAAAATTCCTGTCAATGAATAAACTTGGGCCCATCTGCCGCCCCTGTACAGCTGAAACCTGACATTTGGGCCTCAGGTGCCCGAAATTAGGAAAACATGGGAATGAGGTTAGGAATATTGGGAATGATAATTTTATACTTAAAATTAATTTTCGGGTATATCTTTAATTGGATTGTTTACCGTCGAAATTTCGTGTACAGTTACACGAATGAAACTTGCTGAGCAAGTTGCCACCTAAGGAGGACAAGTGTGTGGCTTGAGATGTGCCACACAATTACACCTTTATGACTAACCAATAGGAATTGCACAAAATTACAATGATTATCTTCAAAGAAAACATTTTTGGACTTGAAAATTCTATGTATTTTGCCCTAAACTCAAAATATCAACATCTTATCATTTCCCTTCATCATAATTTTGGCCAGACCTCTCTAAGAACCATTCCTCCATTGTTCTTCCTCTCAAACTCCATTAACAAGCTTCAAGCTTGCAAAACCCTAGCTCAAGTCACTAAAACCACAAACTCTCTTCACTAAACTTATTCTATTCATCATAACCTACAAATCTAACCGATTATAATTTGAATCCATCACTTTTTCCAAATTTGAGGGAACACAATCAGAGGTTAAGGAAGGGTTTGATGTTGGTGGGGAAGCTTTGAAGTGAAGCAAAAGCATTCTAGAGCATCCTTTGGAGCATAGAGCTCAAGAGCTCTCAAAGTAGGGTTTTCTGCTGCCTTTCTGTGGAATTTTTCAATTCTGTTTTGGCTTGCCCTAATTCCGAAAATTTTGATGATACTGATGGTTAACATATTGATATTGATGTATGAATTTTTGTGTTGTGTTTGGATGGTTTTAAAATGGGTTTTCTCTCAAGTGAAATTGGAACTAGGTTGCTGAACTGATTTCTGTTCTGTAATCAGAATTTTTCACGAATTTTCTGGAAATTTTGTGGGTGGTTTAATGAGCCATGAAAATTATATGTTGTAGTTAACCTCTTAGACTAAATACACGAATTTTCTTAGGGGTTAATTCTAAGGTTTGATGCCTCAAAAAAATTATGAACCGAATTGTAAGTGCTGCTGTCTAAATTGTTGAGACTGAAGTAACAAACTTGCCCGAATTTTTAATCATAGCAATTGATTGAGATAGCTCCTGAAATTTTTACACAAGACTAATAACATGTTGAAATACCTCTGTGAATTTTCTTGTACCTTGATTCCATCAAATTCTAGGGTTAAATATTTTGAGAACACAAGTCTGGACCATGAATTTGTGACTTTGACCACCAGATTTGCCTATTTTATTGAAGTAGTTATATAACTCTGATTGCCCTGAAAATTTTACAGGTTGTTTTAGACACATTGAAGTGTCATGTGAAATTTTCCTTAAGGGTGGAATGGTTGTTTGGTATGGTAACAAATTGTTGTGCCTAGAACTTCAATTCTGCCATGATAATGAGATGTGGAAATGGATGAAATTCTAATGATAGTATGTGCATATCTTACGTGTATGTTTGAGACATATGGGGAAAACAGAAACAAGGCTTAGAAAGAATTGAGAAGGAAGGCAAAAAGAAGGACTTCCCTAGAAAAGTTATGAGTCGATAGACGTGTCGGCTAGGCATAGACCTGAGTGATCCGGAAATGGAAAAAAATGAAGTTCTGATCTCAAATAGAAATGAGCTCATGTCCTAGAGTTATGTCTTGAAATTGTGAATTGTGAATGTATTCTCTCTGAGAATAAGCCTTCCCTATGTTGAGAAAATTGAGAAAGACATGAGAAATGGAGTTTTTGATTGTACATATTATTACTCGATCGATTATGGTTATATTATCCTTAGTTTCCCGCCTACGAGTTTTCAAGATTTCTTGTATGATTTTGTATGAATATTGTATATGCATGAATTGCCTATGCCTACCTGTGTAGTATATGGGGAAACTACCCTACTGAGAATTTTATAATATTCTCACCCCTATGTGTTTGTTTCCGTGTCGCCTCCAGGTTAAGCCAGGGGATGGATGCGTGATGCAAAGGAGTGTAGGATTGCTGGATTATAGCAGTTACCGTTTATTTGCCTACTTAGTGAAATGAGTATGTATGTAAATGTATTAGAAGACAGATATGTACTAAAGCTCATAGAGGAGCTTCCTTATGTATTTTTAGCTGTATGTTTAATAAACTTGATGTTTACTTGTAAGATGTTTTAATAGAATTACGCTTAGTTATCTCGTACATAAATCGAGCTTGTTATAGATAATTAAGAGAGGTCCGCTAATTAACAAGTAACATCTCTCAAGTATGATATCATAGTTTAATAATGTATATACTTGGAGGATGTTACATATATGCCCATAAGAACGGTAGTAGGCATCTGAGTGTCGACAAAGAACTTTTGATGACTATTTCATTTGTTCTTCTGCATATAGTTATGATAATTTTTTTTTTAACTTGTTTGAATGTTGTTAACCTTTTGTCAATGTGAAACCAATTATCTTATCAATGTCATTTCTGAAAATACAAGGGGTGACCAATAGCTAAATTATTTAGCTTTGGTAAAATAGTTTTAAAACACAATCTTGCTCATAACATTCTTTGAGTACACCTAAGCTTAGAAAATTCCAAGACATAGGCTATGGGCACTTATGATTCAGTGAACTCATATTCAAGTCCATCATCATCATCACAAGGCAGAAATGGCTTCCTTGGGATGCCTCCATCTAAAACTTTATGTAGGATACTTGGGCAAGTCTTTGAGCTCTAGGATATTTAAGTGATGACATAAACTAAAACATGCTATCCAGTTATTACTCTTCATTATAGAATAAAGTGAGAGCATAAAATAAATATGAGATGCAACCTCATTATTATCTTTAAAAACTAAGTGATAACTTGAAATATAAACATGAAATGCAAGCTTCAAATTTAAACATGATAATGCAAGAGAGCTAGTGATGACATCAAAATAAACATGCTATGCAAGGCATAAGCATAAACTTGAGTGCAATTTCATTTTATCTTAACTGGACTCTTACAAAACTTAAAGGAACATCACAACCTTAACCCAAAATATGTATCTTAACAACATAAAGTGAGCTTTATAGTTCTTAGGACCAAGACTTAAAGAAGTCTTTGGTTATGAACATCATCATCAAGCTCAAGAAATGGACTAAGAGTAACACCTAATAATTAACCCAATACACCTAGGTTGTATCTGATTAATTACTAGACTTTACTCCTTGTTTCAGTTCTTTAATCATATTTTGAAAATACTTAGTGAAATTCCGAGCCATTTTTTAAACATAATTGAAAACGTGAGGGCGGCATCACGTGAACGAATTCAGCAAATATAAAAGAGACATATAGAATTTAAATACATCACATCACATAAACTGGCTCCGTAATATAACATCCATAATCCTTAACACATAATATTTTGTCTACCAAGGAGTTAACTTAGGTGAGGATAAACCAACATAAATAGTATATGGATGGAAAAATATCCATTAATGGCACCTACTTCATAACATTCAGAGAGATCAGAATGATATTTCCAACTCACGTGCAAAGTTTAGTAATAGTTTAGCTTCAAGGATAATAGGTTCACAAGATCACATGCATGTCTTACCAGGTGAGAGCATCAACGGGAATCATGAACATCACCATCATTTTCTGAAGACGAGATGGAAAGAAAAAAAGGAATGAGAAACTTATAAAAGAATCGTAGGGTACTCACCTCATATGTATCGTGTCATCGTCATCGTCCAGGAACCTCGGGGTTATTATGAAATAGTGAGCATGCTAAAATTGATTTATAAAGTTCGAAAATATACTTACAGAGGTTCGTCGGTTTTAATCATGCGTCTTATAATGCATCATGACACAGCATGTCATGTTTATAATGAACTTTTTCCTTTCATATATAATAACATAGTTATGCATAAAAGCACATCATATTCCTAACTCATCATTCATAATCCTATGCATCAGCAGAACCTCATATTTCTCATCATAGTCTAATAAATACTATGCAATCACAGAACGTCATATTCACATAATGCATTTACTTCATTTCTTAGGTGACTTAAAGTTACTTTCATCATCATTTTCTTCGGCCACACTCTCTCTCCATCCTGTAGGGTAATCTAGGTTATGAGTGTAACGCCCGGAATTTTCCTGTCTTTGAAATTATCGAATTACCCTAGGTAATTTTTCATATAATTAAAAACGAACAATCCTCAATAAAGGAATATAAATTAGAAGAAAGGATAGGAGCAATTCGTGCGAGAGTTGCAAACCCAATTTTCTGTACGTGTAAAATGACCAAAATGCCAGGTTATTTTACTCAGAAAACGAGGATCGTGGGCCCCACCCGTCCTCAAGGAGATGTTTTGATGTTAATAAGGGATTGTTTGTGTTATGTGTGTTAATAGAGGAGAAGAATCCTAATTTTGAGCTCAACGCGTGAAATGACCAAAATGCCCCTGCAAGTCTTTAACTTGATTTAATGGGTCAAGCCGAAACCTCACTAAAATGTTTTAAAACATGTTTTTAAGCTATGATTAACCATTAGTTAAGCTTGGGTGGTCTCGGGCAATTTTTAAGTAAAATGACCATTTTGTCCCTATCTTTGTGCAATTTTGCGAATTTTGAGATTTTTGATTCGTATAGCAAAACATAAGCAATATTAGGCTCAAATTAAAGGTTATTAGATTCTAATTATTAATCTAGAATCAAAATTATTTATTTAGATTGATTAGAACTTAAAATTGCTTTAAAACACTCAAATTGCTTACTAATTCACCTAAGCCCTTAATTGTAATTCTCTAATTTGCAAAGATACCTACCTACACCTACATAATACATGGAACACAAATTTTATCCTCCTTGGGCTATAATGCATGAAATTTTGGTCCATAATGCATCAGAAAATTGTCAAAGAATGCACAAAAACCAAGGTATGAAAACAAGGAACCATGAAAACATGATTCCATGTTTTAAGCCACCAAACAAGATTATTTTTCTTCCTTGTTTCCTCCTCAAATTTGGTCAGACTTTCCTCCTCCCTTTGTCCATTTATGAGCCTCAAAATCTCTATAAATAGGCATGCTTGAAGGAGTGTTAGAGGCCTTAGTTCATAACTTACACAATTCTAGTTTTTAGAAGCACCAAAAGCTTTCTTTCTTCCTCCTCTTGGCTGAAACTTCTTCTCCCATTTCTCAAAGAATATTTCTTTCATTTCACTCAAGGAAACCAAGTTCTTTTCCTTTCCTTCAAATAAAATTAGGTAGGGAGTTGTCTTTAAGCTTATTTCTATGCTTTGCTAAGTGTTGTTCTTGGTTCAAAATGATGATTTCATGGACTTTCTCTAGCTTTTCCATGGTTTTCTTCTTTCTTTTCCTTTGAACATTTCTGGCCATAAGGCCTATATGGGAATATGATGATAGCTTGATGATGAGGACCTTGAGTGTTGGTTGTAAATCCATCACAAGTTAGGCCTCTAAAGCTTGAAAATTCCACTTGATGCAAAACTTTAAAGAATGATGTTTTTATGATGTAAAAATAAAGATCTTGAGTTTAGAACTTGAAAGATGTATTTTTCACTTTGTCTTGCTAAGATATATTGGGTTGAATTTATATTTCTCTAAAGTCTTGGAGGAGCTCTAGTAAAGAAATAAAATGAACTTGCATCCATGTTTAAGTTTATGCCTTGCATAACTATGTTTACTTTCTATGTCATCACTAAATTCTCAAGAATGAATAAATGAACTTGCATTCTCATGTTTAAATTTCCAAGCTTGCATTTCATGTTTATGTTTCAAGTTGTCACTTAATCTCTAAAGATGATAAAAGGTTGCATCTCATATTTATTTTATGCTCTCACTTTATTTTATAATGGCTAAAAGAATCGACATATGACATGTTTATTATTATGTCATCACCTAAGAATCTTAGAGCTCAAAGACTTGCCCAAGTATCACAAGCAAAGTTGGAACCATGGTAATAAGAACTCTAAAGCTCACTTTCAATTTCCTTAAGATTATTGGAGTCAAAGAATTTATTCTTTAAGAAGTCTTGAGTTTGGAGCTTAATAAGATATAATAAGAATTCTCTTCTCTTTTACGGTCCAATGCGGACTCCGCGCTCGGTTTCTTATTTTCTTTTGTTAAGATTCTCTATCCCTCCACTAGTCAGTGCGGACTACGCCGCTTCAGTTTCTTGCATCATGTTTAAATTTCAAGTCTTGCATATCATGTTTAATTTCCAAGTCATCACCTTAAATCTTAAAGATAAAGAAAGGGATTTGCATATTATGTTTATGATTTTAGTTATCACCTAAATCTCTAAAGCTCAAGACTTGCTCCTTTTATCTTAAGTGAAAATTTTAATCATGAACATTCTTTCAATGTATAAATCGGCCTCATGATTAAGGAAGGCCTAAAGTCCTATGATTTCTTTCAAGTTTAACAAAAAGAATTAGTTTCTAAAGGAGTTTTAGGTTTTGCAAATATTTTACGGTAAACTAATATCACATGTGTACTTGAAATGTGATTTTAAGCAATTATATGAGGTTCATGATTCAGCCACTAATATGAGTTTAGTACTATTGTATGATGATGGTTTAATATGTTTGAAGTTGTGATAATTATGGTTTATTGCTAAAGGAATAATTCTATGCATGTTAGAGATAAAACTAGCTTCCTAGAAAACCGTAAAAGCAAGATTTCTAGGACTTAGAGAATGAAATTTATACATTCTGTCCAGAACCCTTAAAAGCTATAAGAATCAGATTTTATTATGTCTAGATAAGTGAAAATGATTCATAATTGGTTTAGTAATTAATTTTAGCATCATAGGGAAAGCCGGTAACAAGAAAGGGTTAAAGATGTAACTTCAAGCACACGTAAAGCCTTAAATATAACCTACTGCCTATGCTGTCCCATGTGGTTTAATAATGTACTTGAAGGTTATAATTAAGGGTAATAATGATAATGAATCCTTAGATGCATAAGAAAGTAAGATAATGATTGAGGTTACCTGATTCTAAAGTTCGGTTGTTTAAGGGAGCTTTTAGTGAGAATTTATGATGATGCCTCTTTGATGTTTGAAATGATAAGTCTATGTAGTAATTTGATGCTTATTAAGTATTTGATTTCATTGAATAACTTCATGGTTTGCATGTTATAGTTGCTGTTGCAAACAATGAGAATGTTTATGCATCTTGATGATTATGAATTGAGAGTTGTATTATGATATAACATGCAAAGACTTAATGGTGACTTAAACTTATGAGGAAATGATCCTTTGGACCCATCAGACTATAGGTGGTGAAAAGGTGATTCTTGCCCCCTAACCGTTCTCTCAAAAGGGTAGAGTCAGGATTTTAACTTATCAAAAGGGATAAGTATATGCTAGTGACGACTAGTAAGGTATGAGCTCATAACCTAGATTACTCCCAAAGGGTGGAGTATAGGGTGGCCCAGGAAAATGATGATGAAAGTAACTTTAAGTCACCTAAGGAACTAAGTAACGTATTATGTGGTTATGATGTTCTTCTATGCATAGTATTTATGAGATAATGATGAGAAATATGATATTCTTCTATGCATAGTATTTATGATATGATGATGACGAATGTGATGTGGTCTTATGCATAATTATGTTATTATATATGAAAGGAAAAGTTCATTATAAACATGACATGCTAAGTTTATGATGCATTATAAGACGCATGATTAAAATGAATGGACCGGTAAATATATTTCCGAACTAAATAAATGAATCTTAGCATGCTCACATTTTCATAATGAAACCGAGGTTCCTGGGACGATGATGATGACACGATGCATATGAGGTGAGTACCCTACTGAGATTCTTTTATAAGTTTCTTATTCCCTCTTTCTTCTTTCCATCTCGTCTTCAGAAAGTGATGGTGATGTTCGTGATTCCGTTGATGCTTTCACCCTGGTAGATGCACGTGATCTTGAACCAGCTTATTATCCTTGAGGAACGTATTGCTAGACCTTGAGCGTGAACTCGATATCTATTCCTTTCTTCTGAAGTGTTATAAATAGGTGCCGTTAATAGATGTTTGTCCATCCATATATTATTTATGTTTTGTTCGATTGCCTACATCTAGCTTAACTCTATTGGTAGGCAAAATATCTATGTGAAATGTAATTATGGATGTCATATGATGGAGCCAATATGATGTGTTCTTCATGATATGTTTGTTCATTTTCTGTTTATCCGATTATCGTTCACGTTATGCGCGGCTCACGTTTCAATTATGTTTTTTTTAAAAAATGGCTCGTAATTTCACTAAGTATTTTCAAAGCATGATTAAGGAACTGAAGCAAAGAGTAGTAATTAATCAGATACGACATAGGCGTATTGGGTTAATTTTTAGGGTGTTACAATGAGCTCATACCTTACTAGTCGTCACTAGCATATACTTATCCTTTTGATAAGTTAAAGTTCAGACTCTACCCTTTGAGAGAACGGTTTAGGGGGAAAGAATCACCTTTCACCACCTATAGTCTGATGGGTCAAAGGATCATCTCCTCATAAGTTTAAATCACCATTAAGTCTTTGCATGTTATATCATAATACAATTCTCAATTCATAATCATTTATAACATTTCTCGTTTATAGTCTTCTGGAATAATATATATACAGGTAATCAATGCATCTAGAGAATTCCAAGAAAAGAGAGGTAGGTCACAAATGGACACGCTTAAATACAAGTCTTTCCTAGCCAGAACCTTTCCAAATTACACTTCCAGTAATACACTTTCTTCCAAGCAACAAGGATAAATTTTTAAATAACAAAGAATATTTCATTATTTCATGCATAAGCATTCTCATTGTTTTCAAGCAACTATAACATGCAAGCCGGAATCATTCAATAACGTCAAATACTAATAAGCATCAAATCACTACATAGACTTATCATTTAAAACATCAACGAGGCATCATCATAAATCCTTATGAAAAATTTCTTTAAACAACTGAAACTTTAGAATCAGGCAACCTCAATTATTGAACTAATTAATTATGCATCTAAGGGATTTATTACCATCAATTATAAGTCTTAAGAACATTATTAGACTATATGGGGTAGCATAGACGTAAGTTGTTCTTAAGGTTTTATGTATAGAAGTTACGTTTTTAACCTTTCTCATTAGGCTTTCCTTATGATGCTAAAATTAATTACTAAACCAATTATGAATCATTGCCCCTTATCTAAACATAATAAAATCTGGTTCTTAAGGCCACTAAAGGTTCTGGACAGAATGTATAAATTTCATTCTTAAAGTTCTAGAAATCTTGCTTTTATGGTTTTCTAGTTGCTAGTTTCATTTTTAGTGTTAAAGGTTAATCTAACTAATTGTTACAGATTTTTATGACTAACCAATCTTAGGCAGAATTGTAACATACTAAAACATATTTGGTAGTGGATCAACTTAAAGAGATCAAAGACTAATATTAACCTAGCTTTATGGTTTATTTATATAGCTAGTTTTTCTTCTAACATGCATAGAATTGTTCCCTCATTATTAAACATAATAATCACAACTTCAAACATATTAAATCATCATTATACTAAATAGTAAGCTAGATCAGTTATCGAATCAAAAACCTCAATAATTGCATCAAATCACATTTTAAGTGTACTAAGATACTGGTTTTGGTAAAATCCTTGCAAAACTTCAAAACTCTTTTAGAAACTAATGCTTTTTGTTAATCTTGAAAGGAATTATAGAACTAAATTACTCTTTAAAATCACTTTAGACCTACCTTAATCATGAGGTGATTTATATATTGAAAGAATATTCATGATTAGAATTTTCACTTAAGATAAAAGGAGCAAGTCTTAAGCTTAAGAGATTTATGATATCTTAGAATCATAAACATGCTATGTAACCTCATTTTCTCTTCATTATAAGGTGATAACTTGGAATTATAAACATGATATGCAAATCAATTTCTTTATCTTTAAGATTCAAGGTGATGGGCTGAAAATTAAACATGATGCAAGAGATTGAAATATAAACATGATGCAAGAAGCTGAAATGACGCTTAGCAGGAGAAAGTGGAGGAAGAAGAATCTTAGAAGGAAGCCGGTAGTTGTAGCCCAATTTTTCTGGAATTTTTACTATCATTAGAATTACCGAATTACCGTAGGTAAATATTATATAAAATTTGAGACCAAACAATCCTTAATAAAGGAATATAACGTTAGAAGAGAAGTTAGGAGCAATTCGTGCAAGTATTGCAAACCCCAATTTTCTGTACGTGTAAAATGACCAAAATGCCCTGAGGTTATTTTACTCAGAAAATGAGGATCGTGGGCCCCACCCATCCTCAAGGGGATGTTTTGATGTTAATAAGGGATTGTTTGTGTTATGTGTGTTAATAGAGGAGAAAAATCCTAATTTTGAGCTCGACGCGAAATGACCAAAACGCCCTTACGCTTTTTAACTCAAATTTGCGTGCCGACTTAGCCCGAACCTCACTAAAATGTGTTAAAAGGTGTTTTTAAGCCATGATTAACCATTGGTTAAGCTCGGGTGGTCTGGGCAATTTTTAAGTAAAATGACCGTTTTGCCCCTTCTTGTGAGTTTTACAAATTTTGAGATTTTTGATTCGTAAACGAAACCTAAGCAATATTAGGCTCAAATTAAAGCTTATTAAATTCTAATTACTAATCTAGAGTCAAAATTATTTATTTAGATTGATTAGAACCTAAAATTGCTTAAAACACCCAAATTGCTTAGTAATTCACTTAAACCCTTAACCGTAAATTCTCTAAATTGCATGAATACCTTGCCTACACCTAAAAAATACATGGAACACACAAAATCCTCTTCCACAAGGCTGTAATGCACGAAATTATTGAGTAATAAGTCAGAAAATTATTACACAAAAATCCAAAGAATGAAAACAAAGAATCATGAAAACATGGAAACATGATTCCATGTTTTAAGCCACCAAACAAAATGATTTTTCTTCCTTATTTTTTTCTCTAATTTTTGGTCAGATTTCTTTCCTTCCTTTGTCCATTTATGAGCTGCAAAATCTCTATAAATAGGCATGCTTGAAGATAGTTTAGATGCTTAGTTCATAACTTACACAAATTCTAGTTTTAGGAGCACCAAAAGCTCTCATTTCCTCCTCCTCTTGGCTGAATTCTTTCTTCAAGTTTTCAAGAATATTTTCTTTCATTTCACTCAAGGAAACCAAGTTCTCTTCCTTTCCTTCAAATCAGATTAGGTAGGGAGTTGTTTTTAAGTTTATTTCTATGCTTTGCTAAGTGTTGTTCTTGGTTCAAAATGATGATTTCATGGATTTTCTCTAGTTTTTCCATTTGGTTTTCTTCTTCCTTTTTCTTTGAACAATTCAGCCATATGGCCTAGGTGGGACTAAGATGATGGCTTGATGATGAGGACCTTGAGGGTGGGTTGTGAATCCATCACAAGTTAGGCCTCTAAAGCTTGAAAGTTCCACTTGATGCAAAACTTTAAAGAATAATATTTTTATGATGTTTTTATGATCTTGAGTTTAGAACTTGAAAGATGTATTTTTCACTTTGTCTTGCTAAGATATATTGGGTTGAATTTATATTTCTCTAAAGTCTTGGAGGAGCTCTAGTAAAGAAATAAAATGAACTTGCATCCATGTTTAAGTTTATGCCTTGCATAACCATGTTTACTTTCTATGTCATCACTAAATTCTCAAGAATGAATAAATGAACTTGCATATTCATGTTTAAATTTCCAAGCTTGCATTTCATGTTTAAATTTCAAGTTGTCACTTAATCTCTAAAGATAATAAAGAAGTTGCATCTCATGTTTATTTTATGCTCTCACTTTATTTTATAATGGCTAAAAGAGTCAATGCATGGCATGTTTATTTTATGTCATCACCTAAAAATCCTAGAGCTCAAAGACTTGCTTATGAATCATAAGCAAAGAAATGAGATAATTGGAGTTAAAGAATTTATTCTTTAAGAAGTCTTGAGAATTGGAGCTTAAAAAAAAATGTAATTCTCATCTCCCTCAGGTCCTATGCGGACTACCGCGCTCGGTTGCTTAAGATTCTCTTCTCCTCTCCTGGTCCTATGCGGATACCAACAGTTTCTTGCATCATGTTTATATTACAAGTTCTTGCATCATGTTTAATTTTTAAGTTATCACCTTAAATCTTAAAGATAAAGAAATAGAATTGCATATCATGTTTATAATTCCAAGCTATCACCTTATAAAGATAAGATTAAAATAAGGTTGCATAGCATGGTAATAATTCAAAGATGTCACCTAAATCTCTAAAGCTCAAGACTTGCTCCTTTTATCTTAAGTGAAAGATTTAATTATGAACATTCTTTCAAGTTATAAATCGGTCCCATGGTTAAGTTAGGCCTAAAGTCCTATGACTTCTTTCAAGTTTAACAAAAAGAATTAGTTCTAAAAGAGTTTTAAAACTTTGTAAGAATTTTATGGGAAGCTAGTAATTTATGTGTACTTAAAATGTGATTTGATGCTTATTAAGAATTTGGTGTCATTGATTGATTCCTGGTTTATATGTTATAGTTGCTGCAAACAATGAAAACTTATGCATGAAATAAAGACATATTCTATTGGAAGAAAGTGTATTCCTAAGAGTGCAATTGGAAAGATTCTGGCTAAGGAAAGATTTGGTATTTAAGCGTGTCCATTGTGACCCACCTCTCTTTCCTGGGAATCTCCAGATGCATGATTCCAGTTGGTATATATTATTTCGGCATAAGACTATAAATGAGAAAATGTTATGATGATTATGAATGAAGAATTGTATTATGATATAACATGCAAAGACTTAAAGGTGACTCAAAATATATGAGAAAATGATCCTTTGGACCAATCAAACTATAGGCGGTGAAAAGGTGATTCTTGCCCCCTAGTCTGTTCTCTCAAAAGGGTAGAGACAATTTTTACTTATCAAAAGGGATAAGTATGTGCTGGTGACGACTAGCAAGGTATGAGCTCATAACCTAGATTACTCCCAAAAGGGTGAAGTATAGGGTGGCCCAGGAAAATGATGATGAAAGTAACTTTAAGTCACCTAAGAAACTAAGTAAATGCATTATGTGAATATGATGTTCTGCTATGCATAGTATTTATGAGATGATGATGAGAAATATGATATTCTGCTATGCATAGTATTATGAAATGATGATGAGGAATATGATGTGATTTTATGCATAACTATGTTATTATATATGAAAGGAAAAGTTCATTATAAACATGACATGCTAAGTTTATGATGCATTATAAGACGCATGATTAAAGGGACGAACCTCGGTAAATATATTTTGAACTTAATAAATCAATCTTAGCATGCTCACTATTTCATAATAACCCGAGGTTCCTGGGGACGATGATGATGACACAATGCATCATGAGGTGAGTACCCTACTGAGATTCTTTTTATAAGTTTCTCACTCCCTCTATTTTTCTTTCCATCGTCTTCAGAAACGGAAGGAAGCGTTCGTGAATCACGTTGAGGCTCAGGGTAGTGAACTTGAATCCTTAGTTTCACTCGTATATTTCAGATATCTATCCCTATCCCTGGAGTGTTATTAGGTGCCATTAATGGATGTCCTTCCATCCATATATTATTTATGTTTTATTAGATTGCCTACACTTAGTCTTATTCTCTTGGTAGGCAAAATATCTATATGATATGTAATTATGGATGCTGTATGATGGAGCCAATATATTATGATGTGATGTTTGTAAATTCCTATGTGTCTTTTAAATTTTGCTAAGCGCGGCGTTTTCAATTATGTTTAAAAAAAAAATGGCTCGTAATTTCACTAAGTATTTTCAAAGCATGATTAAGGAACTGAAGCAAAGAGTAAAGTCTAGTAATTAATCAAATCCTAGGTGTATTGGGTTAATTATTAGGGTGTTACATAGTCCGCACTAGACCGGTGAAGGGAGAAGAGAATCATATTAAGCTCCAAACTCAAGACTTCTTAAAGAATGAATTCTTTGACTCCAATAATCTCAAGAAAGCTTTAGAGTTTTTATTACCATGGTTCCAACTTTGCTTGTAATACTTGGGCAAGTCTTTGAGCTCTAGGATCTTTAAGTGATGACATAAACATAAACATGTCATGCGTTGATTCTTTTAGTCATTATAAATAAAGTGAAAGCATAAAATAAAAATGAGATGTAGCCTTTTTATTATCTTTAAGATTAAGTGACAACTTAAAACATAAACATGAAATGCAAGCTTAGAAATTTAAACATGAGGTATGCAAGTTCATTTATTTATTCTTGAGAATTTAGTGATGACATTAAAAGTAAACATATATGCAAGGCATAAACTTAAACATGGATGCAAGTTCATTTTTCTTTTACTAGAGCCCTTCAGACTTTAAAGAATTATAATTTCAACCCAATATATATCTTAGCAAGACAAAGTGAACTTTAGAGATTTCATTATTGAGCTATCCTAGAAAACTTTCTTAGGCCTTGAGGCTGAAATCAAATGGCAAAAAAAAGGAGAAGTTCAAGAGTCATCTAGAAATGAAAATTTGTTAAACATCATTTTAAACTAAAAACAAAGCTTAACAAGAAATGAAACATAAGTGTCAATATATTTTTCAAGTTCTAAACTCAAGACCTTCATCATAAAAACATAGTTGCTTCAAAACTTTGAAAACTAATGAAACCTTTAAGTCTTAGAGATCTAACTTGTGAAGGCTTTGCAACCAACACTCAGGAACCTCATTATCAAACCATGGTCTCATCATTACAAAGGCCACAAGGCCGAAATATACAAGAAAAGGAGAAGGAAAATCGAAATATGAAGCAAGGAGAAAGTACATAAAATCATCATTTTTAACCAAGAACAATACTTATCAATACTTGGAATTAAGCTTAAAAACAACTCCCTACCTAATTTGTTTTGAAGGAAAGGAAGAGAACTTGGTTTCTTTGAATGAAATGAAAGAAAATCTCCTTGAAAAACTTATGCTAAGGTTTCGGCTAAGGGAGGAAAGAATGAGAGCTTTTGAGCTTTGGAAAAACTAGAAATGTGTAACTATGATTCAAGGCTTCTAACACTCCTCAAGTATGCCTAATTATAGAAGATTTTGATGCTCATAAATGGACAAGAAAAGGAGGAAAGTCTGACCAAATTTGAGGAGGAAACAAGGAAGAAAAATCATCTTGTTTGGTAAACATGGAATCATGTTTTCATGGTTCCTTGTTTTCATACCTTGGTTTTTGTGCATTCTTTGACAAATTTTCTGATGCATTATGGACCAATAATTTTGTCCATTACAGCCCATGGAAGAGGAAATTTGTGTGTTCCATGTATTATTTAGGTGTAGGTAAGGTATTCTTGCAAATTAGAGAATTTACGATTAAGGACTTAGGTGAATTAGTAAGCAATTTGAGTGTTTTTAAGCAATTTTGGGTTCTAATCAATCTAAATAAATAATTTTGACTCTAGATTAATAATTAGAATTTGATAAGCTTTAATTTGAGCCTAATATTGCTTAGGTTTCATTAGCGAATCAAAATCTCAAAATTCAAAGCTGCAAAGACGGGGGCAAAATGGTCATTTTCTTAAAAACTAGGAGGCCACCCAAGCTTAACCAATGGACAATCATAACTTAGAAACATGTTTTAAAACATTTTAGTGAGGTTCGGCTAGTGGACACGCAAATTGAAGTTAAAACGGGGGGTGTTTTGGTCATTTCGCGTCGGAGCTCAAAATTAGAATTTTTCTCCTCTATTAACACACATAACACAAACAATCGCTTATTATCATCAAAACATCCCCTTGAGGACGGGTGGGGCCCACGATCCTCATTTTGAGTAAAATAACCTTAGGGGCATTTTGGTCATTTTACACGTCAAAATCGAGGTTTGCAACTTTCACACGAATTGCTCCTAACCTTTCTTCTAATGTTATATTCCTTCATTGAGGATTGTTTGGTCTCAAATTATATGAAAAATTACCTAGGGTAATTGGTAATTCTAAACGACAGTAAAAATTTACAGTAAAAATTGGGGTGTTACACAAGACATAAAATTCATCACTTTATCAAAGCAAACATAAAGGAAACTACTCATGTTCTTTATTTTATTGCTCATGGGCTTCAATCTAGAGTAAACTCTTAAACGGCCGACCAACTTTAAGGTTGGCAAGGGTAAGCTTAGAGCTCTTTAAAAACATATGATTAATTTTCTTAACAAAACTTTTAGTGATCTATTTAACATTTTTATCAAACTTTGTTCAAAGAAAAGAAAAGAAACGGAAACCTTGAGGAGGATAAGGAAAGGAAAAACTGAAACCTGAGCAAGAAAAAGGAAAGAAACCAAAAGCATATATGGTGCAAGACCAAGTTGTTCAAGCTTTAGAGGTTTCTCACATGGCATCACAAGACCATTATCTTGAAACCTCATCATCAAGCTAAATTTTTTCTCATGAGAAGGCTCCAAGGCCAAAAAAGAAAAAGAGAAGGAAAGGTTTGAAAAACCAAGAGAAAACTAGAACATTTCTTGAAGAAAAACAAGTAAAACTTTGAAACAAAACCCCTACCTAAAGAAGTCTTGAAAGAAATGAGAAGAAGCTTGTGTTCTTGAAAGAATGAGAAGACAAAATCTTCTCTTGAAGAAGGAGAGGATTTGGCCAAAGGGAGAACTCAAGGGAGATGATTTTTCCTTGAGAAAGCAAGCTTGGAAATGGAAAAGTTAAGTGTTTGAGAGGTAGTTTGAGGTGAGGGAGTGGTGGTTTAAGGTTGTTTGTGGTAGTTTGTGGTGGTGGAAAGGTTTCTTTGAGGGTGGAAGACGAAGAGCAAGATGAAGAGAAATTGAGAGCAAATGAGAGAAAATGCAAGAAAGCTTGAACTTGGCTAGGCTTCTAAAGTGTAACAAAGTTCTTCAAAGCTTGGTATTTATAGAAAATTTTACAATATGAAGGCTGCCAAGGGAGAGTGGCCGACGGCCTCATTGGCTTTGGGGGAGGAAAATATCTCTTGTTTGGTATGGTTGTAGTATGGGCAAGGCATGGTGAGGTATGGCTTCAAGTATAGTCCAAAGTATGGCTCAAAGTTGGTCTTTGAAACAAAATCAACATGTGATGAATTATGGAGGGGAGAATTCGGCAGCTTTCAGCCAAGAGGGTGGATGATTTGTTCAGTAATTGTGGTTTAATGATGTGTTTAGGTGTTTCTTTGATTAAGGTTTTGATTAGGAGTTTGTAAAAAGTGTTTAGGTGAGGTAATGGTTAATTAAGGTTGTCAAGACTTGATTAGGGGAGTAATCTTACTAGATTAACAATTTAAAATCATTCTTTAGTCAAATGAAGGTATGGGCACAATTCCTTAATTTAAGGAATTGGAGAGAGAAATACTATTTAAGATTCCATGACTAGGAATCTTGAATCAAAAGATGTAATTAGAGTTTAACCAAGCAATCTTAGGTCCTAATTAACCTTAATAAATTATTTTGACTCGAGATTAATTATCAAAATAAATTAATCTTCGATTAGAGCCTAATATTGTTAGGTTTGCTTAATTATGTCATTAGGTTCACTTTACACTGTTCTAGGGGCAAAATGGTAATTTTGCGCTAAACCTGCTCATTTAAGAGCCAACATCAAAAACCACTCATAGACATCATTTCAAACTTCCTGAAAAAGTCCTGGGCTCAAACGACACCTTTACCGCATAAAAGCTGAGGGTATTTTGGTCATTTTGAGCCGAAAATTCGGAAAACGAGATTTTTACCTCGGATATCAAGCATAACAGTTATAACCCCCTTCAAACATTGAGTTGACCCATTTGAGAACTGGGGTTGGCTCCCTTAAATTCCAGGTAAAAATGACCTTAGGGCATTTTGGTCATTTGCGCTAAAAGAAAAAATCGGGCGTACAGGTTGATTGTTAAAAGCTACCAACTTCGAAAGGATGATTTTAAAACTTTAAAATGAATCTTTAGTTTACATTACATGATCACATTTTTCTAATAAACCGAAGTTCCTAGGGCGATGACGATGACATTTATGATTGTGTAACTAGGGAGTTGCCCTCCTGAGAATTGTGTAATTCACACTTGTTTGTGTTTACTGTGTCGCCTCTAGGTTGATCCAAAGGACTACGAGGCTGCTACACTAAAGGAATCGGCAGTAGTTTAGTAGTTAGTGTTTTTATTATGTTGTACTTAGTGGTGTGTATATGTTTGTAAACGAAGTAACATGTATGTATTCAAACTCATAGAAGAGCTTCCTTTTGTACTTACTTATGAAATAAATAAATGTTTTGTTTATTTGTTGTATATATTTAATAGAAGCACGAATTAGTTGCTACTCGACTTGAGCAATCTTGCTATAGATATTTAAGAAAGGTCCGCAATTAATAAGTAACAACTCTCGAGTATGATGCGATGACTTAAGGATGGAATTGTACTTGGGGTGATGTTACACCAAGTTCCAGAAATAGATTCTCAGAATCCAAAGAGACATTCCATGCCAATTTTCCATTGGTTCGATATATAACGAACGAAACTATCATGGCAATTATAGTTATATCTCATTAAGAAAATGAGATTTAAGCGGAAACTTGTGGTCAAGTTTTCCACGTGCACTAAGCTAAGCGGTCAACGATCTAGTTGAACTTAATGAGATGTGGCCAAAGATCTACGATTCATATGCTGCAACAATCCATTGCAAGGATGATGTTTTCCAAGACATCATTTTTAATGATGTTTACTTCTTGTTGGAATTTCTTATTGTATTTTGTGATAACCCATGTGATCCTATTTTTTCATTTATGGATATTAATCAAGCAATTCTTGACCTAGTGACAGATAATCAAATACCATACTGTGTCCTGTAGCACCTTGAAAATTATTTAAAAATTAATTTGAGCTTTATTATTCGTAATTTCAAAAAATGTGACAGTTTAGCAATGATGAGGATGGCCTAACGGACCTATACAAATATATATATATATATATATTCGAACCAGGTGAATAGTAATCTTGTGGGGCCCACGTGCCCGTCAGATAGCCGAAACCCAAGTCCGGGATAGAGAATGGTCGAGGAAGAAGTGAGGGTTAAGGTTAGAAATAGTTACAAATAAGGATTTTATACCTGGAATTAATTTTCGGGCAAAGTTGGATTACCTGGGTATGGTGTTTTACCCGTTCGGTAAAATTTTAGTGTGCGATTTCTAACAGAAAGATAGTTTAATTGTAACATCCTCCCAAGTACAACCCCATCCTCAAGTCATGACGTCGTACTTGAGAGTTATTACTTATTAATTAGCAGACCTTTCTTAAGTATCTATAGAAAGCTCGGTTTATGTGTTTAATAACTAAGCGAAATTCTATTGAAATATGCATATAACAAAGAAAGTACAACCTTTATTGAATACACAACTAAGTACAAGAGGAAACTCCTCTATGAGCTTTAGTACATATCACTTCTCTAATGTAGTTACATACATATCCATTCCACTAAATATAGTATAATATAAACATTCACTGCTACACTATTGCCATTCGAGTCCTCTTACATAGCGTCATAGTCCTCTGGCTTAACCTGGAGGCGACACGGAAACACAAACACACAGGGGTGAGAATTACAAAATTCTCAGTAGGCATCCCCAAATATATACGAAAATCTATGTCATCGTCATCGCCCCAGCCACTTCGGTTTATTAAAAAAATGTGATCATGTAATGTAAATTAAAGATTCATCTTAAAGTTTTAAAATCATCCTTCAAGTGGATAGCTTTTATTATTCAATCCCTTAATATACACACATAATACTACTCAATAGCATAACATTACATTTTGAAATATACGTGCCCTCAGTACATAAAGGGACTTTTAATACCATTAAAGAGGACCTTTCCATGCCTATTAAAGGGGACATTCTTGTGCCCATTAAAGACGACCTTTTTGTGCCCATAAAAGGGGACTTTGCCATGCCCTTTACACATGAAAGGGGAATTTGATCAACTTAACATATACATCATCATCAAATTTATATAAGTATCCGTTCACAATAAAATTTTCAATTAGGTCTCATAAACTAATTGTTTAGGTTGCTATCATGCATTCACATACATCATACTTGAACCAAAAATGCCATTAGTTCATCAACTCACAACATTAATCCATTTCAAGCACAATGGCAGATTTCCTGTCCTAGGCACAACATTTAATTACCACATCAAACAGCCATTCCAAGTACCACAAAAATTCTATATGACACTTTAACATGTCTAGAAGACCCTGTAAAAATTTCAAGACAACAGAGGTCTATAGCTACTTCAGTAAAATGTACAAATTTGGGGTCAGAATTCACAAGTCCAAACCCGAGTTCCCAAATTTTTAACCCTACTAATTGATAGAATCAAGGCACAAGAAAATTTACAGTGATACTTCAATATTTACTAACTTCGTGTAAAAATTTCATGGGCTAATTCAATCAATTTCTATGATAATAAATTGGACAAATTTATTGTTTTCAGTTTCAACAACCAAGATAGCATCAAGTCACATTTCGGTCCTTAATTTTTTTGAGGCAGTAAACTTTAAAATCAACACCCAATAAAATTCATATAGTTAGTTTAAGATGTTACATACAACATATAATTTTTATAGCTCATGAAATTACCCACAACTATACCAGAAAATTTGTACACAATTACTGCTTCAGGACAACTAGGAATCCAGCAACCTCATCCAATTTCCTTGAGAAAAACCCTTTTTTAACCCCATCCAAACACACCACCAAAATTCACTCATCAATATCAACATATTATCCAGCAATACAACCAGAAATTTCGGACCTAGGTCATGCCAAAAGAGATCAGAAAAATTTGACAAGAAAAGACAACAAAAACCCTACTTTGAGTAACCTATTAGCTCCTTGGCTTCAAAATTAACCAAGCTTGCTTCCTTCTCCTCCAAAGCTGCCAATCCAACTTCAAACCCTCTAAATCAGTGAGGTGTGAGGTAAAAGACAAGGTTTTGATAAGGAATGAAAATTTTGTTCGGTTAGATTGGTAGAGAATTAGGTATAGAACAAGTTTAATGAAGAACTTTTGATATTTCAACAACTCTAGGCTAGGGTTTTTGGGCTTAGAACTCAAGATCAAGCTCTTGAAGATGAAAATGGTGGCTGGTTCTTTTTTTTTTGAAGGTTGCATGAAATTGATGCTTAAAGAAGAAGGATTTGGCTTCTTGAAGAAGCTTTGGACATGTGTTGATCTTATAACAAGTGTATGAAGATATTATGTAATAAAGCAAAATGGATGGCTAAGATTTAGTCTTGGATTCCAAGATCAAATCTTGGCCTTCCACATGTCCTAAAAGGATAAGCTTTGACCATTTGTGGTGAATAGAATATCTTTGTTAAAATTCGCACATCAAAATTTCCAGAACGGGTAAACAGTACCTAATTGAATCGATATTGCCCGAAAATTAATTTTTTAAGTATAAAATTATCATTCCCACCTATTTCTAACCTTATTCCTATGTTTTCCTAATTTTGGGCACCTTGGGCGAATCTAGGGTCTTAGCTTTTCCGGCCAGGTGGGGCCCACAAGGTTACTATTCACCCCTACCGAATTTTTTTTTTTGTAAAAGGTTCATTGGGCCACCCTTGTAAAATGTGAATAGTACTTGGCGGAGGCCTGCGGACGCCGAAGTTGGACAGGAGATGCCCAAAGTTAAGAAAATATGAGAATAAGATTAGGAATGTGTGGGAACGATAATTTTATACCTAGAATTAAATTTCGGGTATATATCGGTTAGAATTACGTGTTTACCCGTTCAAGATTTTAATGTGGTTTTTAACAGAAAGACATTTCCATCACTACAACTAAGACAAGTGGAAGGCTAGGATTTAATCTTGGAATCCAAGATCAAATCCTAGCCATCCATCATAGCCTAGTTACCAAGTTCATCATGATTTTGAACAAATATCTTACCTTGCATTTATTACAAGCCTAGTCACTTGATCTTCTTAACTAAGCTAAGCATAAACTCGGCCTTGCAAGGAGAAAACCAGAATGTGAAGTGCCTCCATAGCCAAGAACTCCATCTTGCTTTCATCTCACAAAAACCCTAGCTTAGAATCATCAAAACCCAAATCTTCCTTCACAAAAATTGATCTACACTTCCACCTCTACAATTATAACCGATTGAAATTTCAAGAACCCCATCCTTCTTGCACATCCATCAGTGATCAGAGGAGGGTTTGAGGTTGTGTGGGGAGTTTTGGTTGTGAAGAAATCACACCTTGAAGCAAGCTAGAGATAGAGACTTTGAACCTTCAAGAGTAGGGTTTTCTGCCTTTCTTGTGGAATTTTTCAATTCTGTTTTGGCTTGCCCTAATTTCGAAAATTTTCATGATACTGATGGTTAACATATTGATATTGATGAATGAATTTTTGTGTTGTGTTTGGATGGTTTTAAAATGGGTTTTCTCTCAGTGAAATTGGAACTAGGTTGCTTGACTGATTTCTATTCTGTAATCAGAATTTTTCACGAATTTTCTGGAAATTTTGTGGGTGGTTTCATGAACCATGAAAATTATATGTTGTAGTTAACCTCTTAGACTAAACACACGAATTTTCTTAGGGTTTTTTAAGGTTTGATGCCTCAAAAAAATTATGAACCGAGTTGTAACATTCTGTCTAAATTATTGAGACTGAAGTAACAAATTTGCCCGAATTTTTAATCACAGCAATTGATTGATAGCTCCTGAAATTTTTACACAAGACTAATAACATGTTGAAATACCTCTGTGAATTTTCTTGTACCTTGATTCCATCGAATTCTAGGGTTAAATATTTTGAGAACACAAGTCTGGACCATGAATTTGTGACTTCTAACCACCAGATTTGCCTATTTTATTGAAGTAGTTATATAACTCTGATTCCCCTGAAATTTTTACAGGTTGTTTTAGACACATTGAAGTGTCATGTGAAATTTTCCTTAAGGGTGGAATGGTTGTTTGGTATGGTAACAAATTGTTGTGCCTAGAACTTCAATTCTCCAGGATAATGAGATGTGGAAATGGCTGAAATTCTATGATAGTATGTGCATATCTTCCTGTATGTTTGAGACATATGGGAAAACAGAAACAAGGCTTAGAAAGAATTGAGAGGGAAGGCAAAAAGAAGGACTTCCCTAGGAAAGTTGTGAGTTGATAGACGTTGGCTAGGCATAGACCTCTGAGTGATCGGAAATGGAAAAAAATGAAGTTCGATGATTCTCAATAGGAATGAGCCCATGTCCTAAGTCTATGGTCCTCTGAAAATATGAATTGTGAATGTATCTCTCTGTGAGAATAAGCCTTCCCTATGTTGAGAAATTGAGAAAGACATGAGAAATGGAGTTTCTAATTATGCATATTATTACTCAATTGATTATTGTGATACTATCCTTAGTTCCCCGGCCTACGGGTTTTCAAGATTTCTGTGTAGGTGTTTATATGAATATTGTATATGCATGAATTGCTTATCCCTCCTATATATTGTATATGGGGAAACTACCCTCCTGAGAATTTTATATTATTCTCACCCCTCCAAGTTGTATGTATTATATTGTTCATTCGCAGATGCAATCCCTGTGTTTCTCTGATTCGCCACAATGGGTGTGGCAATATGATCCTGCATTGGATTCATGTACGCGTTAGTTATTCCAGTTCGGATTGTACATGTTCTTTGATCGCTCCTTCATACTTCGGTCTTTGTCAGACTTCAACCAGGCTTTCCCCTATGACGGCGTGCCCCTTTACATGGCCATCATCTAGTGTTTGAGATTCCCCTCGCCTCCACCGTGTGTCGGCAGAGGGGCGCACCGTTTTGTCATCCTCTTCATCTGACTTCAGATCCTCTAGGACCCAGTGCTCAGGAGGAGAGGTCATCGCTCAAATGGCCAATGGCTTCCTCCACGAGATAAGACCTCTAGACGGATGCATTGTACATAGACATAGGATAGTGTTAGGACCTTACCTACCTTCCAGACTAATGTACTTTTGGTTTTCTTTTGCTCTGTTGTATATGTGTATATGCTGTTTTTCTCAGGGTGTTTGAGTAGTTATAAGGTAGGGGGATTAGCCTGATTCGCATGAGGGTCCTGCTTTTCGGGGTCATTTTGTTGGTCTTGCCCTTATAATGTATATATATAGTGATTGCGACATTATGCCCCTATATGTAAATCTCGTTATGATAGTATATGTATTGCGACATTTCGTGTCATTGATTATTTCAACTAGTATAGATCCCAACTTGCAGTAATACTCTACTAATTACTATGTCCATACTGGAGAAATGTGGTAATTTGGAGGGTGTTACAACCCTCATCGTTTCTAAACTGTTAGATTTTTAAAATTATGACTACTAAAGTTTAAATTAATTTTTAAATAAATTTTAGGGTGGTACATTAATCATATAAAAGGATAATGTCTATCCGTTATATGCTAAGTGTAAGGCTAAGATTTAATCTTGCTTTACAAGATTAAATCCTAGCCATTCATCATATTTTCTTTTTAAAGAATTAGACTTTATACTCCATAATTCTTACAACATAATTTAATATCATTAAAAGCCACCAAACTTGGCCAAATCATCTCATCATTCTCAGCCATAACACTTACCCAAAGTCACTAAAACCATTAACTTCCTTCACCAAACTTGTTCTACATATCACTACCTACAAAACTAACTGGTTAAAATTTCAATTCTCCATCAGTCCCTCCTTGACATATCACTTTTTCATTGATTAGGAAGGGCTTGGGTTTGATTTGGGAGCTTTGGAGTGAAGGGAATCCATCTTGGAGTATTAAAGAGCCAAGGATACACTAGCTTCCAAGAGTAGGGCTTTCTTTGGCCTTTTCCTTCCAATTTATTATGAATTCTCTGATTGGTATTATTCAAAAATTTTTATTGTATTGGTTGATAATATATGGATAGTGATGTATTAATTTTGGTGGGGTGTTTGGATGATGTTAAAAATCATTTTGTCAAAAGGGGTTGTTCTATATGCTCCTGGATTTTTGGTTTCCTCTGGCAAGTGATTGTTCACAAATTTTCTGTATATTTGTGGTATTTTAATGGAGAAAAATATATGTTGAAGCTAACATCCTAAGGTAGTTCTATGAATTTTCTTGAGCCTTGTTTAGACTCTTACTACTTGAAAAAAAATCATGAACCAAGACTATATATGTGTTGTTAAAATTTCTGGTCTTGAAGCTACAAATTTTCCTAATATTTTGACATAGCAAACGATTGATTTTTCCTTTGAAATTTTTACTGAGTGTTGATAACATGTTTATGTATAACTGTGATTTTTCTTTTGGATTGATTCAACCATTTTCTAGAGTTAAAAAATAGGAATTCAGGTTTTTAGCTAAGGTTGAGTGGTTTTGGACCACCAAATTCATCTAATTTTGTTAACATAGTTAGAGAACTCTTTTCCTCTGAAATTTTTATGGAGTCTTGTGGACACATTGAAGAGTCTTAGATAATTTTTATAGCCTTTGAATTAATTGTTTGATATGCAAGTAAATTTGTGCTACAATGGTGTGAAACCTCCATTGTGAAAAGAACCAAAGACTTGAATTGATAATGTAATAGCATTTTGCTTCTAGTATGACATGAATACTTGATATTGAATAGTTGGCCATGTGATTTGTGACACATAAATTCATGCTAGAGGAAATAAGAGTGGTTTATGGGACATGATTGAAATTGCACTATGAATGAAATACCTACATGTGGCTTATGCATCCATTTGGAAAGAGAGGTACTTGATGCAATTATATGAGAAAAGAGAATATATAATTTCAATCGTGCTTGTTCTGACATATGGACAAAACAGAAACAAGACTTAGATTGAATTAGGGGAAGGAGATAAGAGAAACTTTCCCAAATTTATTTTGAGTCAGTAGACGTATCCTAGGAATAAACTATGTGATTCGTAAATGGAAAAAAATGAAGTTCAATGATCACGTATAAGAATGAGCTCGTTCCTGTCAGGGTCTTTTCCCTTAAGTAGTGTAATCCACTATAAATATCATTTGGTATAAAATATCTATTATGGAATTGTCCAGCAAATACCCGTTGGGTATAAACAAAGTCTTTCCTATGTCAATGAAAAGAGAAAAATGCACTGATTTGATTTTTGTGGCCACAAGTGAACACGGGTCACTTTGAAATAATTTTCAAGCGATTATCATATGCATGCTCATGTTATTCTAATTTGTCTTTCCTAGGATGATTTACTTGTCGTTAGAACATTATGATATGTGTGCACTAAGTGATTGATTGTTAAAAGCTACCCACTTTGTAACACCCTCCAAATTACCACATTTACTCGAGTATGGATATAGTAATTAGTAGAGTATTACCTGGTCTTGGGATCTATACTAGTTGAAATAATTCAATGACACGAAATGTCGCAATACATATACTATCATAACGAGATTTACATATAAGGGTATAATGTAGTCACTATATATATATACATCATAAGGGCAAGACTAACAAAATGACCCCGAAAAGTCAGGGACTCGCAGACGAGGCTAATCCCTACCTGGTACCTAACCTACTCAAACACCCTGATGACAAAACCGCATATGTACATATACAACAGAGCAAAAGAAAACCAAAAGTACATCGTCCTAGGTAGGTAAGGTCCTAACACTATCCTATGTCTATGTACAATGCATCCGTCTCTAGAGGTCTCTACTCCTCGTGCAGGAAGCCATTGGCCATCGGAGCGATGACCTCTCCTCCAGGGGCACGGGGTCCTCAGAAGGATCTGAGTAGATGAGGAGGATGACGAAACGGGTGCGTCTGCGCGCTCATACACGGGTGGAGCGAGGGATCTCAAACACTCCAGGATGGGCCATGTGAAGGGGCACACCGTCATAAGGAAAAGCGGGGTTGAAGTCCGCGGCGAGCCGAGGTCCTGAAGGAGCGATCAAAGAACGTATAGAGTGGGAAACTGGAATAACCAACGCGTACATACAGTCCAATGCCGATCATATTGCCACACCCACTGTGGCGAATCAGGAAAAACACTGGGACGGCATCTCTAAAATGAACAATAAAATACATACAACTCAGGGGTGAGAATAATATAAAATTCTCAGGAGGGTAGTTTCCCCCATATACAATATACAACGGGATAAGCAACTCATGCATATACAATATTCATATAAACACACACAGGAATCTTGAAAACCCGTAGGGGAACTCAGGATAGTATCACAATAATCAATCGAGTAATAATATGCATAATCAGAAACTTCATTTCTCATGTCCTTCTCAATTTTCTCAACATAGGGAAGGCTTATTCTCAGTGAGATACATTCACAATTCACAATTTCACAGAGGACCATAGACTGCTAGGACATGAGCTCATTCCTATTGAAGATCACCGAACTTCATTTTTTCCATTTCCGGATCACTCAGGTCTATGCCTAGCCGACACGTCTATCGACTCACAACTTTTCTAGGGAAGTCCTTCTTTTTGCCTTCCCTCTCAATTCTTTCTAAGCCTTGTTTCTGTTTCCCCATATGTCTCAAACATACACAGGATATGCACATACTATCATAAAATTTCAGCCATTTCCACATTTCATTATCCTGGCAGAATTGAAGTTCTAGGCACAACAATTTGTTACCATACCAAACAACCATTCCACCCTTAAGGAAAATTTCACATGACACTTCAATGTGTCTAAAACAACCTGTAAAAATTTCAGGGCAATCAGAGTTATATAGCCACTTCCATAAAATAGGCAATTCTGGTGGTCAGAAGTCACAAATTCATAGTCCAGACTTGTGTTCTCAGAATATTTAACCCTAGAATTCGATGGAATCAAGGTACAAGAAAATTCACAGAGGTATTTCAACATGTTATTAGTCTTGTGTAAAAATTTCAGGAGATATCTCAATCAATTGCTATGATTAAAAATTCGGTCAAGTTTGTTACTTCAGTCTCAATAGTTTAGACAGGCACAGTACAATTCGGTTCCTAATTTTTTTGAGGCATCAAACCTTAAAATTAACCCCAAGAAAATTCGTGTATTTAGTTTAAGGGCTTAAATACAACATATAATTTTCATGGCTCATGAAACCACCCACAAATTTTCCAGAAAATTCGTGAGAAATTCTGATTTCAGAACAGAATTCAGTCCAGCAACCTAGTTCCAATTTCACTTGAGAGAAAACCCATTTTAAAACCATCCAAACACAACACAAAAATTCATACATCAATATCAATATGTTAACCATCAGAATCATCAAAATTTTCGGAATTAGGGCAAGCCAAAACAGAATTGAAAAATTCCACAAAAAGGCAGCAGAAAACCCTACTCTTGAAGGTGCAACAAGTCTCTATCTCTAGCTTGTTTCAAGTTGTGATTTCTTCACAACCAAAACTCCCCACACAACCTCAAACCCTCCTCTGATCACTGATGGATGTGCAAGAAGGATAGGGTTCTTGAAATTTCAATTGGTTATAATTGTAGAGGTGGAAGTGTAGATCAATTTTTGTGAAGGAAGATTTGGGTTTTGATGATTCTAAGCTAGGGTTTTTGTGAGATGAAAGCAAGATGAAGCTCTTGGCTATGGAGGCACTTCACCTTCTGATTTCTCCTTGGAATGGCCGAGATGATGCTTGGCTTTGGGAGGAAGATTGGTGATTAGGCTTGTAATAAATGCAAGGTAAGATATTTGTTAAAAATCATGATGACTTGGTGACTAGGCTATGATGGATGGCTAGGATTTGATCTTGGATTCCAAGATTGAATCCTAGCCTTCCACTTGTCTTAACTTGGGGGATATTGTTTAGTTGTAGTGATGGAAATGTCTTTGTTAAAAACCACACACCGAAATCCTCCGAACGGGTAAACAATACGGATATCACAATATTAGAAATTTAATTCTAGGTATAAAATTATCATTCCCACACATTCCTAATCTTATTCTCATATTTTCTTAACTTCGGGCACCTCAGGTCCTAAATCCAAGTTTCGGCTTCCAAGGTCTCGGCCCGCCAAGTACTATTCACGTTTTTTTTTTTTTGGTACTCCTCATGGAGTCATTCTCATCATAACTGTTCCTGTCAGAATTCTAATATTCCTATTAAGTTTTCCTCAATTAATATTCTAAGAAAACTAGGATGTTACATTACCACCCACCTAAGTAAAAAATTTTGCCCTCAAAATTTCGTACCTGGAAACAATTCTGGGTAGTCTCTCTTCATAGTTGACTCTAACTCCCATGTGAATTCTTCATTTCCTGGCCCACCCCAAGCTACTTTGACTAGTTGCACTGCTTTATTCCTCATTGCTTGATCTCTCTATCACACTAGCGGGAGGCACTTGAAACGTCAAGTCGTCCGTAACTGTATAGATTCGGGTTCAATGATATGGGTGGAGTCTGGGTGGTACATTCTAAGTTGAGATATATGAAAGACATCATGGAGATTGGATAAGGAGGGGGTAGGGCTATTTGATAAGCAGCTAACCCATTCGTCGAAGAATTTGAAAAGGACCTATAAACCTAGGTGACAACTTTTTGACCTTCAAGACTCTACCTACGCCCGTAGTGGGTGTGACCTTCAGGAACACATGCTCTCCCTCCTTAAACTCTAAAGGCTTCCTTCGTTTATCATAACTCTTTTGACGACTCTGCGCGAGGATTTTATCCTTAATCTTCTGGATTTGTTCCGTCGTCTGATTAACTAGATCGGTCCTAACAATCTTGCTTCTCCTAAATCGTACCAACACAATGGGGATTGACATTTCCTTCCATACAAGGCTTCGTATGGGGCCATGCCAATACTAGCATGATAGCTGTTATTATAGGCAAACTCCACCAGCGGAAGTACTTTATCCCAACTCCCTTTCTGCTCAATCACGCATGCCCTCAGCATATCTTCCAAAGTCTGTATGGTGCGTTCGGTCTGCCATCCGTTTGGGGATAAGCCGTACTCAAACACAGCTTGGTTCCAAAGGCCCGTTGGAAAGCTCCCAGAACCTTGAAGTAAAACGGGGGTCCCTCGGAAACTATTGAAGAAGGAACGTGTAGCCTTACTATCTCTTGGATATACAAGGAAGCTAACCTATCCAAAGGATAATTAGCTTTGATGGGTAAGAGTGAGCGGACTTGGTCAGTCTCTCCACTATGACCCATATGGCGTCATAGCCTGAAGACGTCCTCGGTAAACCCATTACGAAATCCATGGAGATACTTTCCCACTTCCATTCTGGATTTCTAAGGGGTGTAAGGTTCCAGCCGCTTCTGGTGTTCTATTTTGACTCTCTGACAAGTTAACCACTTGCGAACAAACTCCGCTATATCCCTCTTCATCCCAGGCCACCAAAACATTCTCTTGAGATCTGCATACATCTTACTAGTCCCAGGGTGTATGGTGAATTCACCTTTGTGTGCCTCCTTCAAAATCTCATTCCTGAGAGTACCACTTGCAGGTCACAGACCCTGTCCTTATACCTCCATATACCTCGCCTGTGGTAAATTCGGCAACTTCTTAGTGTGAGCTGAATTAAAATCTCTTGAAGCTCTTGATCTTCAGGTGCAGCCAAAATCTTCCTGGAACTCGCTTGTTATTCTAATTTGACCTAACACCACACCTTCGGGGCTAGACGTGCTCAAGCTAAGCTTCTTGAAGTCTTCTACTAGTTCCGTTTCCTTGATCATCATGCATGCTACACTTAGGGACTTCCTGCTCAATGCATCAGCCACAACGTTTGCCTTGCCTGGGTGGTAATTCAGATTAAACTCGTAATCCTTAAGGAATTCCATCCACCGTCTCTGTCTCATATTCAATTCTTTCTGATCAAAGAGGTACTTTAAACTCTTATGATCCAGGAGACATTGAACTGTACACCATAAAGATGGTGTCGCCAGATCTTTAGAGCAAAAACTCCACGCAAGCTCAAGATCATGGGTTGGATAGTTCACCTCGTGGGTCTCAACTCCGAGAGGCATAAGCAACCACATTCTGTCGCATAAGCACACACCCTAAGCCCTTGCTAGAAGCATCACAATAAACCTCGAAGGGTCCTGAGGTCGGGTAGCACCAAGGGCAGGAGCTTGGTCAACTTATGCTTTAACTCCTGAAAACTATTCTCACATTCTGGCATCCATTTGAATTGAGCATTCTTTGAGTTAACTTGGTCAAAGGTAGAGCTAGCTGGAAAAACCCATAATAAATCGCCTATAGTATCCAGCTAATCCAAGAAAGCTTCGAAATCTCATGCCGTAGTTGGCCGCCCCAATTAAGTACGTTCTACTTTGGATCTACGGAAACTCCTTCTCGTGACACCACATGACCAAGGAACTTAACCTCTCCCATCCAGAACTCACACTTTGACAGTTTAGCATACAACTTCCTCTCCCTTAGAATCTGTAACACAAACCTAAGATGCTCTGCATGTTCCTCTTTGGTCCTTGAATAAATAAGTATGTCATCTATAAAGACAACTACGAATTTATCCAAGTACGGCGGAAAATTCGGTTCATATAATCCATGAATACCGGGAGCATTGGTCAGTCCAAAAGACATTACCTTATACTCATAATGTCCGTATCGAGTTCTAAAGGCAGTCTTGGGGATGTCCTCATCCGAACTGAATTGATGGTAACCTGACCTAAGGTCAATCTTTGAGAAAATTGCCCCACGTAATTGATCCAAAGGTCGTCAATTCTTGGCAAAGGGTACTTGTTCTTGATCGTTACCTTGTTCAACTGCCTGTAATCCACACAAAGCCTCATACCCCCATCCTTTTTCTTTACCAAAAGACGGGGGCTCCCACCCGAGGCACTAGGTCTAATAAAGTGCTTCCCTAGTAGCTCTTCAATTTGTGACTTTAATTCCTTCAATTCTAAAGGGGACATCCTATAAGGGGCAATGGAAATAGGACCCGTCCCTGGACCAACTCAATGGAGAATTCGACTTCCCGCTCTGCGGAAACTCTGAATATCCTCTGGGAACACATCTGGATAGTCCCTCACCACTTGGAATCGATATTCAGGTCATAGATACTTTCGGCTTCACTAGCTGAGAGGAGGACATATTCCTGACGCCTACCTTACTAGGGTTAGGTGTTACTAGGTCCAAATAAAAAGAAAAAGGAACCAGAATAGAGGAAGACATGAGAAGAAATATAGCGTTCTAGTTGGACAATGCAAAAGCACATAATTTGGTACCAGCCAATCCATACCTAAAATGACTTCTAAGCCAGACAAAGGTAGACAAAACAAATTTGCATTAAATTCTCTGGCATTTATAAAAAGAGAAGTGGTCATGCATGCTTGACAAGTTCTAATAGGGTTCGCAGGGGGGTGGATACAAGAAGGTCATATGATAGCTTAGACACAGGTAATCCTAACTTTTGTACACAGTCATAGGATATGAAAGAATGGGAGGCACCCGAATCATACAGTACGTCTAAAATAATTTCATTTATTTCACACTTACCTCGAATAAGATCGGGAAATTGAGAAATCTCCTTGGCATCCAACCAAAACACGTCCTGGTTGTTGTGGCCTGGGGTGTTCTGAGCTTTCTTATTAGGACACTCGAAGATCTTGTGTCCTGGTTTCCACAACCAAAGCATGTAATTTGTGTGGTCCAGGCAAGGCCGTTCCATGATATTTTCCGCATTTGAAACACTCTCTCATTGCCTCCGGTCTTGGAGATTGGATCTGTTTTCCTCTGTTGTTGTTGTTGTTGTTGTTTCGTGGAAATCTTCCCTTAGATTGGTGCATAGGCTTGAATCGAGGGCCTTGAGGCGCTAGTCCTCTCCTAACATTGTTTTGCGCATACTGAGGTTTGCCAACTTCTTGTTAGACTCCTCAGCGCGTCGACATTTATTCACCAAAGTAGGATAATCTCGAATTTCCAAGAGGCTCACAGGCGGCTTCAATATCTTCACGTAGACCCCTCGTATTTCATGCATTTCCAAACTTCGTCCCATCACGCTGGTAAATCGTAGAAAATTTGCAAAGTTCCTCAAACTTGGAGTGATACTCGCCACACTCATAGGACCTTGTCTAAGGGCCATAAATTCTAACTCCTTCGCATTTCTCAGGAAGCGGGGAAGTACTTGTGATAAAAAGCCTCCTTAAAGATGTCCCAGGTAACTTTGATGCGGGAGGCTTCAAAAAGTCCTCTAGTACCTACCCACCAGAATTTCAACATCTCCTTCTAGCATATAGGTGGCAAAAGCCACCTTTTGAATCCCTGAGGGGTAGAGCTAGAAAATCTTTTCCATTGCCTTGATCCACTCTCCTGCTTGTGAGGATCGGAAGCTCCTGAAAAGGCGGGGTTTGCCTTCCTAAACTCAGCAAATTTCTGATATTCTACATCTACTTCATTCCCTCCTGGGTTACCAACTGGGTGCTGCTCCTCATTGCGTGCAATCGTTCCATCATCGGTTAGCAACTGCAGCTTGCTCCCTCATTGCTGCAAGCCATTTCATGGAAAGTGTTCATCATATCAACATTGTTCCCTACTCGCTCCTGGCTCCGATTTGAAGTCATTGATTCCTGTCACACCAAACAAAATATTGAGTTGATCAGGCTCAATACCAATCCAAGTGTGGCAGGTAATTCCACAACATTTCCAACCGCAGTCATGTATACACATATATACATATGCATCATTATGCATGACAACTATACGGAAACATAGTCGGTCCAAATGCCAGGCTGATGGATAGACCGGCTTGATACCATAATGTAACACCCTCCAAATTACCACATTTACTCGAGTATGGATATAGTAATTAGTAGAGTATCCTGGTAAGCTGGGATCTATACTAGTTGAAATAATTCAATGACACGAAATGTCGCAATACATATACTATCATAACGAGATTTACATATAAGGGTATAATGTCGAGTCACTATATATATATACATCATAAGGGCAAGACTAACAAAATGACCCCGAAAAGTCAGGGACTCGATGCAGAGGCTAATCCCCTACCTGATACCTAACCTACTCAAACACCCTGATGACAAAACCGCATATGTACATATACAACGAGCAAAAGAAAACCAAAAGTACATGAGTCTTAGGTAGGTAAGGTCCTAACACTATCCTATGTCTATGTACAATGCATCCGTCTGAGGTCTTTACTCCTCAGGAAGCCATTGGCCATCGAGCGATGACCTCTCCTCCAGGGGCACCGGGGTCTCAGAGGGATCTGAGCAGAGGAGGAGGATGACGAAACGGGTGCGTCTACGGGCTGATACACGGGTGGAGCGAGGGGATCTCAAACACTCAGGATGGGCCATGTGAAGGGGCACACCGTCATAAGGAAAAGCGGGTCGAAGTCCGCGCGAAGACCGAGGTATGAAGGAGCGATCAAAGAACATATAGATCCTAACTGGGAATAACCAACGGCGTACATCCAGTCCAATGGATCATATTGCCACACCCACTATGGCGAATCAGGAAAACACTAGGACGGCATCTGCGAATCTGAACAATAAAATACATACAACTCAGGGGTGAGAATAATATAAAATTCTCAGGAGGGTAGTTTCCCCCATATACAATATACAACAGGGATAAGCAACTCATGCATATACAATATTCATATAAACACCTACAGGAATCTTGAAACCCGTAGGGGAACTCAGATATATCAATAATCAATCGAGTAATAATATGCATAATCAGGAAACTCCATTTCTCATGTCCTTCTCAATTTTCTCAACATAGGGAAGGCTTATTCTCAGAGAGATACATTCACAATTCACAATTTCACAGAAGACCATAGACTGCTAGGACATGAGCTCATTCCTATTTGAGATCACCGAACTTCATTTTTTTCCATTTCCGGATCACTCAGGTCTATGCCTAGCCGACACGTCTATCGACTCACAACTTTTCTAGGGAAGTCCTTCTTTTGCCTTCCCTCTCAATTCTTTCTAAGCCTTGTTTCTGTTTTCCCATATGTCTCAAACATACAGGAAGATATGCACATACTATCATAAAATTTCAGCCATTTCCACATTTCATTATCCTGGCAGAATTGAAGTTCTAGGCACAACAATTTGTTATCATACCAAACAACCATTCCACCCTTAAGGAAAATTTCACATGACACTTCAATGTGTCTAAAACAACCTGTAAAAATTTCAGGGCAATCAGAGTTATATAGCCACTTCCATAAAAATAGGCAAGTCTGGTGGTCAGAAGTCACAAATTCATAGTCCAGACTTGTGTTCTCAGAATATTTAACCCTAGAATTCGATGGAATCAAGGTACAAGAAAATTCACAGAGGTATTTCAACATGTTATTAGTCTTGTGTAAAAATTTCAGGAGATATCTCAATCAATTGCTATGATTAAAAATTCGGGCAAGTTTGTTACTTCAGTCTCAATAGTTTAGACAGCAGCAGTTACAATTCGGTTCCTAATTTTTTTGAGGCATCAAACCTTAAAATTAACCCCCAAGAAAATTCGTGTATTTATTTTAAGGGCTTAACTACAACATATAATTTTCATGGCTCATGAAACCACCCACAAATTTTCCAGAAAATTCGTGAGAAATTCTGATTTCGAACAGAATTCAGTCCAGCAACCTAGTTCCAATTTCACTTGAGAAAAACCCATTTTAAAACCATCCAAACACAACACAAAAATTCATACATCAATATCATTATGTTAACCATCAGAATCATCAAAATTTTCGGAATTAGGGCAAGCCAAAATAGAATTGAAAAATTCCACAAAAAGGCGGAAACCCTACTCTTGAAGGTGAAGCAAGTCTCTATCTCTAGCTTGTTTCAAGTTGTGATTTCTTCACAACCAAAACTCCCCACACAACCTCAAACCCTCCTCTGATCACTGATGGATGTGCAAGAAGGATAGGGTTCTTGAAATTTCAATCGGTTATAATTGTAGAGGTGGAAGTGTAGATCAATTTTTGTGAAGGAAGATTTGGGTTTTGATGATTCTAAGCTAGGGTTTTTGTGAGATGAAAGCAAGATGGAGCTCTTGGCTATGGAGGCACTTCACCTTCTGATTTCTCCTTGAATGGCCGAGAATGATGCTTGGCTTTGGGAGGAAGATTTGTGATTAGGCTTGTAATAAATGCAAGGTAAGATATTTGTTAAAAATCATGATGACTTGGTGACTAGGCTATGATGGATGGCTAGGATTTGATCTTGGATTCCAAGATTGAATCCTAGCCTTCCACTTGTCTTAACTTGGGGGATATTGTTTAGTTGTAGTGATGGAAATGTCTTTCCGTGTTAAAAACCACACACCGAAATCCTACCGACGTAACAATACCCAATCTAACCGATATTACCCGAAATTTAATTCTAGGTATAAAATTATCGTTCCCATACATTCCTCATCTTATTCTCATATTTTCTTAACTTCGGGCATCTCGGTCCTAATCAAGCTTGGCTGTCCAAGGCCTTCGGCCCACCAAGTACTATTCACATTTTTTTTTTGTACTCCCTCATGGAGTCATTCTCATCATAATTGTTCCTGAGAATTCTAATATTCCTATTAAGTTTTCCTCAATTAATATCTGAAAGAAACTATGATGTTACACATTTTAGGAGGATAATTTTAAACTTTAAAATAAATATTTAATGTGCATTGCATGATCACATTTTTCTTGATTAACCAAAGTGGCT
>JAMLFY010000074.1:0-81777 GCA_030441495.1 Dalbergia oliveri
TAAGTGCGAATTAAATGGTAGAACCTTAATTGTACTTGGATGACTCCTATGCTACTCCATTTCTTCATCTCACATGCTAGTGTCGAGTCCTTGAATATGAAAGTTTCTAAGCTTCCTTTTGACCTTATTGGAGTTTTCTCCCTAAGCATCCCTACATACCAGGAACTCGTTTGTTTAAAATTGCATCTACCGTTGAAAATAGGTCCTTTATCATAGATTTGATTTGTTTACCCTTGAAAGACATAGGAGTAATTCTGGCATGGATTGGCTCTACGCTAACCATGTGTTGTTAGATTGTTATACCAAAACCGTTATCTTTCCCTTCCCCAGCAAAACTAGTCAAACCTTGAAAATCTATGTGAATTCCGTAAGAGTGTCTTTTTTAGTGGGGAGAAAACTAAGGGATATGTCCTTCTAGCCGTAGTGAGGAGACTTTGAGCATAATATAGATGATATACCAGTGGTAAAAGAGTATCCTTAGGTATTTCCTGATGAGATACCCAAGTTTCCTCCCGAGAGGTGGAGTCTCCATTGAGTTAGTTCTGGTATAACATTCTAAGTAAAACCCCATCCTTAAGTCATGATGTCATACTCAGAGTTGTTACTTATTAATTAGCAGACCTTTCTTAAGTATCTATAGCAAGCTCGATTAATGTAGATAATAACTAAGCACAATTCTATTAAAACATATAACAAAAGAACACTACATTCATTGAGTACATAGCTGAATACAAGAGGAAGCTCCTCTATGAGCTTTAGTACATATTTCTTCTCTAATATAGTTACATACATATCAATTCCACTAAATATAATATAAACATTTACTTGCTACATGCATTTGCCATTTTGTTTTTGCGTAGGACGTCATTTATCCTGACTTAACCTGAGACGTATCTAAACACAAATGCATAGGGGTGAGAATTAAACAATTCTGAGTAGGCATCCCCCAGTTACACCATTATAATGTCATCGTCATCGCCCCAGCCACTTTGGTTTATCCAGAAAAGTGAGCATGCAACATAAACTAAAGATGCATTTTAAGGTTCTAAAATAGTCCCTTCGAAGTGGGTAACTTTTAATAATCAACCACTTAGAGCAAATATATCATAATGTTTCCACAAATAATAAATCATCCCAGTGCTGATAGTAAGATGAGTATGCATATAACACATGCGTGAACTTATTCCAATGTGCATAGTTCCACTTATGGCCATAGAAATCAAGTCAGTGCATTTCTCTTTTCATTGACATAGGAAGACTTAGTTATACCTAAGGGTATTTGTCATGGACAATTCCACAATAAATAATTTATACCAAATGGTATCTGTAGTGGTTTACACTACACAAGGGATAGTCTACTTATCAAGACGAGTTAGTCCTATACGTGATCATCAAACTTCATTTTTTCCATTTTCGAATCACACAAGATCTATTCCTAGCGATACGCTATCGACTCAAAATATTTAGGAGGTTCCTCTTTCCTTTTCCTTCCCTTATTCAATCTAAGTTGTTTCTCGTTTTTCCATATGTCAGAACATGCACAATTTAAGTTCATATATATTCTCTTTTCTCAAATGCACGCATAAGCCACATGTAGGTATTTCATTCACAATACAATTTCAATTATGTCTCATAAGCCACTCTTTATTTCCTCTAGCATGCATTATGTGTTCAAGTCATATGGCCAAATAACTAACATCAAATACTTTGTTCTCAAAAGCATGCTTATTACAAGTAGGTATTCAATCATATTAAAGGTCCATTCATGCCTCATGGATAAGTAATTGAAATAATTAGCATGCATTCATATGCAATACACTTGGACTAGATATCACTTTACCATAATTTTCAACCATTCTCACATTCCAGCACTTTGGCAGATTTACTATCCTAGGCGCAACATTTAATTACCATAAAACGGCTATTTCAAGAGCCAAAAAAATTCTATATGACACCTCAATATGTCTAGGAGACCCTGAAAATTTCAAGACAAATAGAGCTCTCAACTCCTTCAGGAATTTACAAATTTAGTGGTCAGGACAACTACTAATTCACAGTTAAACCAGGTTCTCATAATTTTTAACCCTAGCAAATGATTGAATCAATGCACAATAAAATTTACAGTAATATTTCAATATGTTATTAACTTCCTGTAAAAATTTCAAGGGCTAGTTCAATCATTTGCTATGGTAATAAAATCAGATAACTTTATTGTTTAGTTTCAACATTTCAGTAAAGCATCAGTCTCATTTTTGTTTCTGATTTTTTGAGGTAGTAAACCTTAAAATCAACACCCAAGAAAATTTATTAGTTATTTTAAGATGTTAAATCCAACATATAATTTTTATAGCTCATGAAAACACCAAATATACTAGAAAATTCGTGTACCACAACTGCCTTATAAAAGGAAAATCCAGGCTGCAGTTCAAACTTCTTTTGATAAAATATTTTCTAACACCATCCAAACACACCACCAAAATTAATACTTTCAATATCAACATAATATCAATCAATACAACTAGAATTTTGGACTTATCTCAACTCAAAACAGATCAGAAAAATTTGACCAAGAAGGGCAACAAAAACCTACTTTTGCCAACTTAGTGGATCTTTGGCTTCAAGATGATCCAAGCTTGAATCCTTCCACTCCAAAGCCCCCAAACCAACTTCAAACCTTCTCTTAAATCAGTGAGGTGTGAGGTAACAAGGCAAGTTTTGATGAGAAATAGAGATTTTGTTCGATTAGATTTATAGAGATCAAGGTGTAGAACAAGTTTAATGAAGGAACTTTAGGTTTCCACAACTCTATGCTAGGGTTTTTGGGCTTAGACTCAAGATCAAGCTCTTGAAGATGAAAATGGTGGCTGGTTCTTTTCTCCTTGAAGGATGCACGAAATTTTGAAGAAGAAAGTGATCAAGTTAGGTGGCTTAAAGAAGGAGTTGATGACTTGTTTCTTTTGTATTGAATGCTTTTGAAGATATTTTGTAAAGTAGTAATCATTTATGTAATAAAGCAAACTGATGGAGATTTATCTTGATTCCAAGATTAAATCTTGGCCTTCCACATGTCCTAACTAGATGGATATCATCCATTGGTGGTGATGGAAATATCTTTTGGTGTTAAAAATCACACATCGAAATTACACGAATGGGTAACGGCATCTAATTAGACCAATATTACTTGAAAATTAAATTCAGGAATAAAATCCTTATTCCTTAACTATTTCTCACCTTAACCCTCTCTTTCTCAATTTCGGGCATTTCCTGTCCTGATCTAGGGCTTTGGTCTTTGCAGGAGGCCCTGTAACTGCAAGGAACTATTTACCGGCCTCAAATTTTTTTATATGTCCATTTGGCCACCGCCATCATTGCTAAACTGTTATATTTTTAAAATTGCAACTACACAAAACTCAAATTAATTTTTAAGTAATTTCGTGTTACACCTGTAATCTGGACCTATCTCAGCTCTTAGAATGTCACCCTTGGAGTTGAAGGAATTGAAAACTAGTTGGAGGGAGCTGTTAGAGGATATTCTATAAGACCTAGTGCTTCACCATGGGGAGCCCCAGCGTTTGTTAAGAAGAAGGATAGGAGCATCAGGTTGTGATAGATTATAGGCATTTGAATCAGAACGTAAAAACAAATACCCTTTGCCTAGGATTGATGATCTCATGGACTAATTAAAAGGAGTAGTGGTATTCTCTAAGATTGATTTAAGGTGAGGATACCACCACAATTAGGTATGAGAATGAGGATATACCTAAAACCGCCTTTAGAACACCTCCAGACATTTTGAGTTCGTCTGATGTCTTTTGGATTGATCAATGTTCCTGTAGTGTTCATGGATACATGTATAGGATCTTTAGACCCTATTATAGATAATTTGCGTTCCTGACGTCAATTTTTACTGGAATTTTATCCTCATTAGAATTACCAAATTACCGTAGGTAAATATTATATAAAATTTGAGACCAAACAATCCTTAATAAAGGAATATAACGTTAGAAGAGAGTTAGGAGCAATTCTGCAAGATTGCAAACCCCAATTTTCTGACGTGTAAAATGACCAAAACCCCTGAGGTTATTTTACTCAGAAAATGAGGATCGTGGGCCCCACCCATCCTCAAGGGGATGTTTTTATGTTAATAAGGGATTGTTTGTGTTATGTGTGTTAATAGGGAGAATCCTAATTTTTGTTTTTAACGCGCGAAATGATGACAAAACGCCCTTGCGGCCGTTTTAACTCCAATTTGCATGAAACTGAGCCGAACCTCACTAAAATGTGTTAAAAGGTGTTTTTAAGCCATGATTAACCATTGGTTAAGCTCGGGTGGGTCTGGGTAATTTTTAAGTAAAATGACCTTTGCCCCTGTCTTTTGTAGTTTTACAAATTTTGAGATTTTTATTTGCTGAATTTAAACCTAAGCAATATTAGGGCTCAAATTAAAGCTTATTAAATTCTAATTATTAATCTAGAGTCAAAATTATTTATTTAAATTGATTAGAACCTAAAATTGCTTTAAAACACTCAAATTGCTCACTAATTCACCTAAGCCCTTAACCAAATTCTAAATTGCATGAATACCTTGCCTACACTTAAATAATACATGGAACACACAAAACCCTCTTCCATGAGGTTGTAATGCACTAAAATATAGCCATAATACAACAAAAAATTGCACTAAAATATAATGCCAAAAATTACCATAAAACAAGGAACTTTGAAACATGATTCCATGTTTTAAGCCACCAAACAAGATGATTTTTCCTTCCTTGTCTCCTCAAATTTAATCAGATTTCCTTCTCCTCTTGTCCATTTATGAGCTTGAATCTTCTATAAATAGGCATGCTTAGAAGTCATTAGAGACTTGCCAAAAATTTCACAACTTCAAGTTTTTCCTAAGCTCAAAACTTTCTTTCTTCTCTTCCCCTTGGTTGAATTCTTTCTTCAACCTTTCAAGAATATTTTTTCATTTCACTCCAAGAAACCAAGTTCTCTTCCTTTCCTTCAAATCAGATTAGGTAGGGAGTTGTTTTTAAGTTTATTTCTATGTTTTGCTAAGTGTTGTTCTTGGTTCAAAATGATGATTTCATGGATTTTCTCTAGTTTTTCCATTTGGTTTTCTTCTTCCTTTCTCTTTAACCAATTCGGCCATATGGCCTAGGTGGGACTAAGATGATGGCTTGATGATGAGGACCTTGAAGGTGGGTTGTGAATCCATCACAAGTTAGGCCTCTAAAGCATGAAAGTTCCACTTGATGCAAAACTTTAAAGAATGATGTTTTTATGATGATTTTATGATCTTGAGTTTAGAATTTGAAAGATGTATTTCTCACTTTGTCTTGTTAAGATATATATATTGAATTTGTATTTCTATAAAGTCTTGAAGGAGCTCTAGTAAAGAAATCAAATGAACTTGCATCCATGTTTAAGTTTATGCCTTGCATAATCATGTTTACTTTCTATGTCATCACTAAAATTTCAAGAATGAATAAATGGACTTGCATACTCATGTTTAAATTTCCAAGTTTGCATTTCATGTTTATATTTCATGTTGTCACTTAATCTCTAAAGATAATAAAGAAGTTGCATCTCATATTTATTTTATGTTCTCACTTTTTTTTATAATGCTAAAAGAATCAACGCATGACATGTTTATTTTTATGTCATCACCTAAAGATCCTAGAGCTCAAAGACTTACCCAAGTATCACAAGCAAAGAAATAAGATTATTGGAGTTAAAGAATTGATTCTTTAAGAAGTCTTGAGATTGGAGCTTAAAAGATGTAATAATAATTCTCCTTTCCCTTCATCTTGACGGATTACCGCCGTCTCCTTCTAAGATTCTCTTCTTCTCACTTGTCTTGCGGACTACGCCCTCCAGTTTCTTGCATCATGTTTATATTTCAAGCTCTTGCATCATGTTTAATTTTCAAGTCATCACCTTAAATCTTAAAGATAAAGAAATGGATTTGCATATCATGTTTATAATTCCAAGTTATCACCTTATAATGACAAGATTAAAATGAGGTTGCATAGCATGTTTATGATTCTAAGATATCACATAAATCTCTTAACAAGACTTGCTCCTTTTATCTTAAGTGAGAATTTTAATTATGAAGATTCTTTCAAAAAGAATTAGTTTCTAAAAGAGTTTTAAAGCTTTGCAAAGGATTCTACGGAAACTAATATTTTATGTTCACTTAAAATGTGATTTTATACAATTATATGAGGTTCATGATTGGCTTCTATATGAGATTAGTACCAATAAATGATTATGATTTAATATGTTTGAAGTTGTGATAATTATGGTTTATTCATATGCAATAGATAAAACTAGCTTCCTAGTCCGTAAAGCAAGATTTCTAACTTTAGAGAATGAAATTTATGCATTTTCCAGAGCCTTTAGTGACCTTAAGAACCAGATATTATTATGTTTAATAAGGGACAATGATTCATAATTGGTTTAATAATTAATTTTAGCATCATAGGGAAAGCCCTAAATCAGAAAGGGTTAAAAACGTAACTTCTAGCACATGTAAACCTTAAGACAACTTACTGTCATGCTACCCCATATAGTCTAATAATGTTCTTAAGGCTTATATTTGATGGTAATAAATCCCTTAGATGCATAAGTAATTAGTTTGATAATTAAGGTTACCCAATTTTAAGTTTGATTTAATGAAGCTCCACTTGTGAAAATTTTAGATGACATCTTTTGATGTTTTGGAATGTCAGTTTATATGATGATGTAATGCCTACTGAGAATTTGATATTATTGAATGATTTCATGGCTTGCATGTTATAATTGCTATTGCAAACAATGAGAATGTTCATGCATCTTGATGATTATGATATAACATGCTAAGACTTAATGGTGACTTAAACTCATGAGGAAATGATCTTTGGACCATCAGACTATAGGTGGTGAAAAGGTGATCTTGAGAAAATGATCCTCTTAAGACCCATCAGACGTAGAGGTGGAAAAGGTGACTCCTAGCCCGTTCTCAAAAGGGTAGTTGGGATTTTGACTTATCAAAGTGGGATAAGATATATGTGAGCTAGTTAGCTAGTAAGGTATGAGCTCATAACCTAGATTACTCCCAAAGGGTGGAGTATAGGGTGGCCCCAAGGAAAATAATGATGATGATGACAAGATTTTAAGTCACCTAGGACACTAAAGGAATGAAATATGTGCACCATGTCTTGTGCATAGCTATTATGGTATGATGTTCTTCTGTGCATAGCATTTTATGAGATGATAATGGGAAATATGATGTTCTTCTATGCATAGTATTTATGATATGATGATGAGAAATATGATGTTCTTCTATGCATAGTATTTATGATTTGATGATGAGAAATATGATGTTCTTTTATGCATAGTATTTATGATATGATGATGAAGAATACGATGTGTTGATAAAAGGAAAAGTTTTATAAACATGACATGCTAAGTTTATGATGCATTATAAGACGCATGATTAAAGCGGATTACCTTTGTAAAGTATATTTTCGAACTTAATAAATCAATCTTAGCATGCTCACTATTTCATAATAACTCTTAGGTTCCTGGACGATGATGATGATGACACAATGCATCATGAGGTGAGTACCCTACTGAGATTCTTTTTTATAAGTTTCTCACTCCCTCTATTTTTCTTTCCATCTCGTCTTCAAGAAATAGAGGAAGTTTCGTGAATCACATTGAGCCTCTATTGGGAAGTCTAACTTGATCATGCTAGTTTCACTCGTATATTCAGAATATCTATCCCTATCCCTGAGTGTTATTACTAGGTACCATTAATGGATGTCCTTCCATCCATATATTATTTATGTTTTGTTAGATTGCCTACACTTAGTCTTATTCTTATTGGTAGGCAAAATATCTATATGATATGTAATTATGGATGCTGTATGATGGAGCCAATATATTATGATGTGATGTTTGTAAATTCCTATGATCTTTTAAATTTTGCTATCATTCACGTTAAGCCGGGCCACGTTTTCAATTATGTTTTAAAAAATGGCTCGGATTTCACTAAGTATTTTCAAGCATGATTAAGGAGTGAAGCAAAGAGTAAAGTCTAGTAATTAATCAGACTGCCTAGGTGTATTGGGTTAATTATTAGGGTGTTACATTTTCATAGATGATATACTCATCTATTTGAAGACTCACGAGGAGCATGAACGTCACTGTAAGGATGCTTTTAGAGGTTTTAAAGGAGAATAAGTTATATGTGAAGCTTTCTAAGTGTGAATTTTGGTTGGAGGAAGTGAAGTTTTTAGGACATGTAGTGTCGAAGGAGGTATAGCTGTTGACCCTATAAGATATAAGCCGTGATGAATTGGGATAGACCAACCATCATAACGGAAATACAGGAGCTTTTGGTTTCCAGGGCTATTACCGTAGGTTTACAAAAGGATTTTCCCAATTGTCTTTCCCCTAACTAAGCTCACTATGAAGAACACCCGTTTTCATGGAATCCTGAGTGTGAGAAGAGCTTTCAAGAGCTAAAGGAAAGGTTAACCTTTACCCAATTTTGGTTTTACCTGACCCAATGTACCTTTTGAGGTATATTGTGATGCTTCGGAAAGGGTTTAGGCTGTGTGTTGATGCAAAATAGGCAAGTGGTAGGCTATGCATCTAGACAACTCAAGCCACGAGGTGAACTATGCCACCCATGACCTAAAGTTGGCCGCCATAGTGTTTGCCTTGAAGATTTGGAGGCATCACTTGTATGGAGTAAGGTTTGAAGTTTTCTCCAATCATAAGAGTCTTAAGCATCTCTTTGATCAGGGAAAGTTAAACATGAGGCAAAGGAGGTGGATGGAGTTTCTAAAGGACTATGATTTTGGCTTAAGTTACCACCAGGCAAGGCTAATGTGGTCGCCGATGCCTTGAGTCAAAAATCATTACGCCTGTCTCACATGATGGTCAAAGAAGTTGAGTTAATAGAGAAGTTTAGGGATATGAATTTGGGATGTTTGTGTTAGACAAGAGTGTGAAGATGTGTCACCTTACAATAACTAGTGGGTTTAAATAGAGGGTCATGATGGCACAAGTGGAGAATGAGGAGTTTAGGAGACCCTAGAGGCGATTAAGGCTGGTAAGCTTAAGGGTTTTGAGCAAGGGACCAATGGTTTGTAGAGGTTCAGGCAGATTTGTGTACCACAAGATGGTGACCTCTAGAGAAAGTATCTTGAGGAGGCCCACAAAAGCCACTTCACCATTCATCCTGGTGCTACCAAGATGTATTAGGATTTAAAGAAGATGTTCTGGTGGCCGATTGAAAAGGACGTAGTTGCCTGGGTTAGTAAGTGCTTGGTCGTCAAAAAGTGAAGATTGAGCACCAAAAGCCTTCAGGAATGTTACAACCCTTGTTTATCCCTGAATGGAAGTGGGATAGCATATCAATGGATTTTGTGACCGGCCTACCTAGGACCCAAGCCGGCCATGACGCTATTTAGGTAATAGTGGACAAGTTGACCAAGTCAACCCATTTCCTACCTATCAAGATCACCTTTTCCTTAATATAAGTTAGCCCAGTTGTACATCCAAGTTCCATTGACGATAATCTCAGTTTTCGAGATTTAAAATTGCCGTCACGTTTTTAGGGAGCTTTTCAAAAGGCGTTTAGTTTAAGCTGTTTAAGCACGACTTACCACCTCAAACATATGGACAATTAGAAAGAACTATCCAAACCTTGGAAGATATGTTGAAGGCGTGTGTTTTGGATAGAAAGGGAGGATAAGTACCTGCCACTTGTTGAGTTCGCATATAACAACTATCATGCGAGCATCGGTATGGCACCGTACGAAGCCTTGTATGGAAGAAAGTGCCAGTTGCCTTTGTGTTGGCATGACTCCGAGAACAAAGCATGTTTAAGACGGAAGTAGTGGGGGAAACCAGAGATCAATGATAGAATCTTGACTCACTAAAGGGACAAAAGAGCTACACGGATAAGTGGTGAAAGCCATTGGAATTCTGAGAAGGCGAGCATGTTTTCTTAAGGATTACCCTTACTAGGTATAGGTAAAGCCATGCAAGTCAAGAAGTTGAGTCCCCGATTTCTCGGTCCTTTTGAAATTCTCTAGAGAAGTCGGGAGGAGCTTACACAAAATAGCCCTACCTCTAAATCTGTAATCTTCATGACGTTTTACCCTTCCATGAAAATATGATTCCGATCCTAGCCATGTGTTAGAACCAGAGCATGCGTGTTAAGGGAGAACCTAACTTTCAATCTACCACCAACAAGGATCATGGACCGTGGTGTCAAGCAATCTGAGGAACAGGTTCGTTCCTTTGGTAGAAGTGGCGTGGGACGAGACAAGACGGAAGAATACACGCGGAGCTGAGAATCCGAGATGCGGATGAAATATCCCAAGCTTTTCTAAGGTAACGAATTTCTAGGAAAAAATTCTTTTTAAGGAGGGAAGTTGTATGTCTTTATTCTGTGTACAAATGACCAATGCCCTTAAGTCATTTTACCTAGAAATGAGGATTGCCCTTCTGCCACCCAAGGGGATGTTTTGATGTTGATAGGGGATTATATGTGTTATGTGAGGAATAGAGAGAAGAATCTCATTTTTGAGTTCCGATGCAAAATTACCAAACGCCCCTGGTTGTTTTTATCGTTTTAAGGTCCGTTTAGCTCTGAACTTTATCAAGAAGGTTTTAAATGATGTTTTTAAGTGAAGTTTTACAACATGTTAAGCCCGAGTGGTCTCGAGCAGCTTTAGTGCAAAATTACCATTTTGCCCCAGAACAGTGTAATGAGCCTAATGACGTAATTAAGCAAACCTAAGCAATATTAGGCTCTAATCGAAGATTAATTTATTTCTAATTAATCTAGAGTCAAAATAATTTATTAAGGTTAATTAAAACCTAAGATTGCTTAGTTAAACTCTAATTACATCTTTAATTCAAGATTCCTAGTCATGGAATCTTGAATAGTGTTTCTCTTTCCAATTCCTTAAATTAAGGAATTGTGCCCATACCTTCATTTGACTAAGAAAATGGTTTTAAATTGTTAATCTAGCAAGATCATCTCCTAATCAAGTCTTGACAACCTTAATTAACTATTACCTCACCTAAATACTTTCTTACAAACTCCTAATCAAAACCTTAATCACACCTAAACACATCATTAAACCACAATTAGATGAACAAATCATCCTCCCCCTTGGCTGAAAAATCTGGCCAAATACATACCCTTGGTTTTAAGTCACATGTTGATTTTATTTCACTCCAAGAATATGCCTTAGCCATACCTTGACCATACCTAGCCATGCTTTCAACTATGCCTTTGAATGACAAGCTTCAAAGATATTTTCCTTCCTCCAAAGGCCAAGAAACTTTCGGCCATCCTCCTTTCCAAAACAGCCACAATGTTTAATTTTCTATAAATACCAAGCTTTAAGAACTTGGTTACACTTTAGATCATTTGCCAAGTTAAGCTTTCTTGCAATTTTCTTTCTTTTCCTCTCAATTCTTCTTCATCTTGTTCTTTTCCTCCACCATCAAAGAAACCTTTCCACCACCACAAACCACCACAAACAACCTTGAACCACCACTCCCCTACCTCAAACCACCTCTCAAACACCAAACCTTTCCATTTCCAAGCTAACTTTTTCAAGGAAAATCATCTTCCTTGTGTCCTCCCTTGGCCGAATCCTCATTGCCATCCAAGAGAAGATTTTCTTCTCATTTCATCAAGGATCCAAGCTTTCTTTCACTTCTTTCAAGACTTCTTTAGGTAGGGGTTTTATTTCAAAGTTTTTCTTACTTTCTTCAAGAAAAGTTCTAGTTTTTCTCTTGGTTTTCAAAGCTTTCCTTTTCCCCTTTCTTCATTTTGGCCTTGGGCCTTTGGTTGAGAAAAACTTTGGCTTGATGATGAGGTTTCAAGATAATGGTCTTGTAATGTCATGTGAGAAACCTCTAAAGCTTGAAAAAACTTGGTCTTGGACCATATATGCTTTGGTTCCTTTCCTTTTCTTTGCCTAAAGTTTGAATTTTTCTTCTCCTTTCCCTTTAATGATTTCGTTTCTTCTTCCTTTATTTGAACAAAGTTTGTTAAAAATGTTAAGTAGATCACAAAAGTTTTGTTAAGAAAATTAATCTATGTTTTCAAGAGCTCTAAGCTTACCCTTGCCAACCTTAAAGTTGGTCGGCCGTTCTAAGAGTTTTACTCTAGATTGAAGCCCATGAGCAATAAAATAAAGAATATGACTTAGTTCTTTGTATGTTTGTTTAGACAAAGTGTTGAGCTTTGTGTCCATTTTCTTGAGCTTGATGATGAAGTTCAAAACCAAAGGCTTCTTTGAAGACTTGGTGCTAAGAACTCTAAAGCTCACTTTATGTTGTTAAGATACATGTTGGGTTAAGGTTATAATGTTCCTCTAAAGTCTTGTAAGAGCTCTAGTTAAGATAAAATGAGTTGCATTCATGTTTATGTTTATGCCTTGCATAGCATGTTTATTTTGATGCCATCACTAAGCTCTCAAGAATAACTAAATGAACTTGCATTATCATGTTTAAATTTTCAAGCTTGCATTTCATGTTTATATTTCAAGTCATCACTTAATCTTTAAAGATAATAATGAGGTTGCATCTCATATTTATTTTTATGTCTCACTTTATTTTATAATGAAGAGTAAAACAAGTGCATAGCATGTTTAAGTTTATGCCATCACTTAAATATCCTAGAGCTCAAAGACTTGCCCAAGTATCTTACATAAAGTTTTAGAAAATGGAGGCATTTCATGAATGCCATTTTGGCCTTGTGATGATGATGATGGACTTGAGATGAGTTCATCTAATCATAAGTGCCCATAGTCTAAGTCTTGGAATTTTTCTAAGCTTAGGTGTACTTAAAGAACTTTATGAACAAAGTTTTATGTTTTAAATCTATTCCTTGAGCTAAATAATTTAGCTACTGACCTTACCCATTTTTGTATGATTTTAATGAGAGGAATTGGTTTCTAAAAGAGTTTTGAGTTCCTAAAATGATTCCAAGAGAAACTAGCAACTTATATGCATTTAAATCATGAGATTATGTGATTATATGATGCTTGTATTTTTGGTTCTGCCTTGTGCACTTGGCCACTGTATAAATTCTGTTTTATGGTGTTAAAATGTGTAAAATTATGTTTGAGTGAAGCAAGGAAGAATTAGGGAAGTTAGAAAAGAACAAGTAACTAAAAAGGACTTAAAATGAAATTCTAGAACACTTAGAACCATAGATGAATTCTCAGCATAATTGGACTTAAAGAAAATGGTTTATAATTAGTGGAAATGTGTAGGAATCCCTCATAATTGGTTTAGGAGTTGATTATAGAGCCTTAGGCGAAGATGAAACTTAGAAAGGGTTAAAGACGGAAATTCTAGGACCCCGTAATCGAATGACAAAATTCTGCCCAAAGTGATGAAGTGCTGTTTGGTTATGTTAGTAAGCATAAACATTAGAGGAAATTATAGGTGATGATCCCTTAGGTGTGAATAAATGATCTATAATGGGTGTTAGGATAACTAGAACACAAGTTTAAATCCCATGAGGGCCAAAGCATAAAATATCTTAGGGTAAGGTGATGTGATGTGAGAATGAGATCAAATAGGTATGGTTTTGATGTATGTGAATGATTCAAATACCATGAGTATGAAAATGTATGGATGTGGCATGTTGCTATAATGACGCGGTATGCTATGTTTAAAATGCATGAAAATGTGAGATATGAGTAAAAGATATGTTATATGATGTTCTATGGTTGTTTGCTCATGTTGCATCCATATCAAATATGATAATGTGAAATGATCCCATTATAACTTCTGGACATTTAAAAATACTTAAAAATTAATTTGAGCTTTGTTAGTCGTAATTTTAAAATATAATAGTTTAACAACATGAGGGTGGCCCAACGAATGTTAAAAAAAAAAAATTTTCGGCCTGAAAATAATAACCTTGCCCGCTTGATAGCCCTGTGAAAAGCTGAAACCTAGATTTGGGTCCCAGGTACCCGAAATTAGGAAAACATCGGAATAAGGTTAGAAATAGGTGGGAATGATAGTTTTATACTTAAAATTAATTTTCTGCAATATCTGTTAATCGGGTATGGTGTTTACCCGTTCGGTGAGATTTCTGTGAGTTTGCTATATTTAATGAAACTCACAGTGAAATTTTGCCACCTAACTAGACAAGTGTGTGGCTTAGAAGAAGCCACACCATTACTACTTTATTACAACCAATAGGATGCTTACAAAATTACTAGACTTATCTTTAAGAAAATAAAACATTTTGTACTTGAAATTATTATGCATTTTGTCATAAACTCATAAAATCAATATCTCATCATTCCTTGCATCAAAATTTCATCCAGCACACTCCAAGAAGCTCTCCTCCATTGTTCTTCCTCTCAAACTCCATTAACAAACTTGGAGCTTCATAAACCCTAGCCTAAACTTGATAAAGCCTCAAGATCTCTTCACAAAACATGTCCTACACTTAATTCTCTACCAATCTAACCGAAATTTCCATTCCTTATCAAAACCTTGCTTGTACCTCACACCTCACTGATTTAAGAAGGGTTTGGAGTTAGTTTGGGGCTTTGGAGTGGAAGGATTCAAGTTGGATTATCTTGAAGCCAAAGATCCACTAAGCCCAAAGTAGGGTTTATGCTGCCTTTTTTGTCAAATTTTTCTGATCTGTTTTGCATGACCTAAGTCCGAAATTTCTGGTTGTTTTGGTTGATATTATGTTGAAATTGATGTATGAATTTTGGTTGTGTGTTTGGATGGGGTTAGAAAATGGTTTCATCAAAATAATTTGACTAGGCTTTGGAATTCTGTCCTGTAGGAGCAGTGGTTCATGAATTTTCTAGTATATTTTTGGGTGTTTTCATGAGCTATAAAAATTATATGTTGAAGAGAACACCTAAAATAACTACATGAATTTTCTTGGGTGTTAGTTTTAAGGCTTGATGCCTCAGAAAAATTAGAAACCGAAATGAGGCAAATGCTGTCCTGATTGTTGAAACTGAAGGAGTAAACTTGTCCGAATTTATTATCATAGCAAATGATTGAATTAGCCTTTGAAATTTTTACACGAAGTTACTAACATATTGAAGTGTTACTGTGAATTTTATTGTGAATTAATTCAATCATTTGCTGGGGTTAAAAATTAGGGGAACTCAGTTCTGGTCTGGGAATTGGTGGCCCCTGACCACTAAATTTGTGCATTTTACTGAGGTAGCTATAGAGGTCTGTTGTCCTGAAATTTTTACAGGTTATTCTAGACACATTGAAGTGTCATACAGAATTTTTGTGACTCTTGAAATGGCTGTTTGGTATGATAATGAAATGTTGTGCCTAGGAAGTAACTTGCCCATTGTGCTGGAATGGAACAATGCTTTGAATTGAGAATGTAATGTCACTTTGGCTCCAGTACGACATGAGTATTTGATATTAAGTGTTTGGCCATGTGACTTATAACATGTAAATGCATGCTATGGATTTTAAAGATTGAAGTATGAGAAAGAATGAGAATTTCATTGTGAATGATTGCTTATATGTGGCCTATGTATGCATTTGAGAAAGAGAAAGTATATGATGCCATTATAAGGATGTATAAATTTAAATTGTGCATGTTCTGTCATATGGACAAAATAGAAAAAAACTTAGATTGAATGAGGGAAGGCGAAAGAGTAACTTTTCAAAATTTATTTTGAGTCGGTAGACGTATCGGCTATATCTTGTGGGATTCCTAAATGTAAAAAAATGAAGTTCGATACTTGCATTTCCCTTGGTGTGGTGTGATCCACCATAAATACCCATTGGGTATAAACGGATCTATTGTGGAGTTGTCATTAAAATACCCGTTGGGTATAACTTAAGTTTTCCTATGTCAATGAAAAGAAAAAATGCACTAATTGGCTTTTCATGGCCATGATGGAAATCAAGTCACTTTGAGATAACTTTACTGTATTTAACATATGTATCACCTATATCATATGAAATACTTTAAGTAGATTTACTTACTATGTGTTTGAGCTTCTGGATATATGTACATGTACTGATTGATTGTTAAAAGTTACCCACTTCGGAAGGATGATTTTGGAATCTTAAAATGAACCTTTAGAATATATTGCATGATCACGTTTTCTAAATAAACCGAAGTGGCTGGGCGATGACGATGACATTATGATTGTGATTGGGAGTTTCCCTATGAGAATTATAAAATTCTCACCCCTATGTGTTTGTTTAGTGTCGCCTAGGTTAAGCCAAGGATGATGATGCTGCTATGCAAAGGAGTGTAGGATTGCTATAGTGTAGTAGTTCCTGTTTTATTCTCCTATACTTAGTGAAATGAGTATGTATGTAAATGTATTAGAAGATAGATATGTACTAAAGCTCATAAGGAGCTTCCTTATATATTTTAGCTGTATGTTTAATAAACTTGATGTTTACATGTAATATGTTTAATAGAATTAAATTTAGTTATCTCTGAATTGCAAATCAGCTTGTATAGATAATTAAGAGAGGTCCTAATTAACAAGTAACAACTCTCAATTTATATCATAGCTTAAGAATGGGGTTGTACTTGGGAGGATGTTACAACTTCTCGAGTTAAAGGGTTGTATGGGTGATCCAAGAAGAGATATGGTTTCCCTTTTTTTCCCTGATGAATCTAGCGAATGGCTAGTTAGGTTTGAACTAATTCCTAAGCAATGGGTGTATTTGGAAGTTTCGATGGCTATGTGAAAATTGCTTGGGCGACATGTTGGGGTGATTTTGGTGGCTACGATGAGGTGGAAAAAGTTAAAGAAAGGAACTCGAAGAGTTCATAAATGATAAAGCAAAAGACGCACATGCATATGTTTTGTATTGTTCCGTGGTGCTTAAGAGTTAAGTGATATATGTTGAGTACATGACTGTCATGCTCAAGCATTGCCATGCATACATAAAATATCTGCATTCATACCATCAAGACTCATGCTAAAAGAAACCCACTTCAAATAGGATTTGAGAAATTTAAAACTGAACCTATGCATAAACACCTTTTTTGAACGACTTGAAGCTTGTCCTGGGTGTAACGACGATAACACTTATGTTAAAGTCGGGAAAGCCCTCCTAGAATCTTGAATAATCTCCACCCCCTTTTTCTCTCTTCCGTGGCTCGTCACTTATGAACTGGAATGATGCAGATTGTTCGCATCTTCCTTAAGCGTTACACCCTAGAAAATTATTAAAAATTAATTTGAGCTTTATTAGTCATAATTTCAAAAATTGAATTTAGCAACGATGAGGATAGCTCAACAGACATTTAAAAAAAAAAATTCCCGTGCCTGGTGAGCAGTAACCTTGTGGGCCCCATCTACTCGTTGGAGCTCTAAACCTTAGAACGGAATCCCAAGATGTTGAAAACTAGAAATTATAGGGATAAAAATTTATACTAGAATTAATTTTTGGGCATGTTTGATTACCTGGATAATATGTTTTACCCATTTAGTGAAATATTGATGTGAAAATTTCCGGACGTATGAAACTTCAGGAATTTTGCCACTAACTAGACAAGTGTATGGCTAGGATTTGGCCACACCATTGTCTTTAACAAGATTTAATTACAACCACATAAAATTATTAATTTCTATTACAAGATATATTATTTGTGGTGACAAATTTATTACATATCTTATATAAATAAAAAAGAAAAACTAAACAAAGTTCTCATTCTTCTTCTCAAGTTCGTAAGCCATCTTTTTAGCATTCTCCATTCTTTCTTCCTCAAGAACAGCACAAATTTGCTAAGAACACTAAACCATAACATCAAACATCCATATGCTTTGTCACAAACACAAACTTACCTCTTGAAACTTGAATCAATTCTTCTCACAAATCCTCTCCTTATCATATCAACCAACTTAGCTGCTGTTACTGCTTTGTTAGAAGAGGATTTGAAAGGGTTAGATCAATAATTAGGTCTAGGAACTTTAGGGAAGCCAATAACAAAGTATGAGTTCCAAGAGCTAATTAGGGCTTTATTATCCACTTTTCTTTCCAAATTCTACTCTAAATTTTCTATTCATGAGCTTGGAATTTCTAGTTTTATTGGCTGATATTATACAGTAATATTGATGTGTTTAAATTTGCTGAGTGTTTGGATAATGTTAGGAATCAATTTTTGTCTGAATGAGCTTTGGACCATGCTGCGGTTTTCCATTTTCCAACTTGGATGATCTAATTCAATGAATTTTCTAGCACAATTGTAACTATTTCACCTAGCGAGAAAAATATATGTTAAAGCTAATCCTAGGCTAGTTCCAAAAATTTTCTTGAGTCTTGATTTCTGACACTAAATGCCAAAAATTCGGAATTCTGAAATGGTTCCCATGCTGCCGAAAATGTTGAAATGAAGCAATAAAGTTGGCCGATTTTATTACTATAGCAAATGATTGAAAAAGGCCTTGAAATTTTTTACACGAGTTAATGACATATTCAAGTATCACTGTAAATTCATTGTGCAGTTTATTTTACTCATTTGGTAGGGTTAAAAATTATGAGAACCCTAGTCTAATTTGCTAGGTGGTTCCTGACCACTAAGTTTGTACAATTGACTGAAGTAGTTAGAAGAAGTTTAGCGTGTTGAAATTTTTATGGATCCTTGTGTACACATCCAGTGTCTTACAGAATTTTTCTAACCTTGAAACTGATTGTTTATGTGCAAATCAATTGGCATAATGTGGTGCAGAAATTGCCTAATCCTTTAGAAAATGAATTGATGCCTTGAATTGATAATGTAATGACATTTTGGCTCTAGTATGACATGAAAAGATCTGATGTTAACTATTTGGTCAAGTGACTTGTGACATATAAATGCATGTTAGTAAGTAAAGAGTGGTTTATGAGGCATGATTAGAAAGTCACATTGTGAATAAATGCCTATAGATGTTTTATGCATACATTTGGAAAAAAGGAAAGTGAATGACATATGAAATTAAGTTATATAGCCATAAGTAAAATGAGATCCTCTTTGACTTGTCAAGGCAAATAAAAACAAATTAGATCCTTTTTCGGCTTGTCAAGGGCAAGTAGAGAGATAAGATCCTTTTGACTTGTAAAGGGCAAATAAAGTAGATGACAATTTTTCAACTTGTCCGAAGGCAAATAAAGAGCTATGAGATCCTTTTGATTTGTCAAGGGCAAATAAAGATAGATGAAATCTCTTCCACTTTATCAAGGTAAATCAAAGATAATTTCACTACATTGGGCATATACATATTTATACATATTGAATCATATTTTGTTTAATCTTATTTACTAGGATTAGGAACTATGATAAATGTGTATGAAGTGATTGACTGTTAAAAGTAACCCACTTCTAGAAAGATTGATTTTGAACTTTAAAAATGAATGGTTATTATGGAATGCATGATCACCTTTTCTTAATAACCAAAGTGGCTTGTATGATACGAAGACTTGAATTTCAATATAGGTTTTGGGATGGCCTATGAGAATTTTAATTCTCACCCCTATGTATTTGTTTTCCCATGTCGCTTCCAGGTTCATCTAAAGGACGGTAGAGGCTGATACCTAAAGACAAAGTGGAATTGCAGGATCAGAGTGGAAACCCTGGCATTGGTACTTAAAAGTGTGTGCATATATTTGTAAATATAAAAGAATACATATGTACTGGAAAGCTCCAGAAAAAGAGCTTTATTTTGTACTTGACTTGTATTAAATAAATACATTGTTTTGTGCTACATATTTGATAGAACCATGAGTTAGTTAATACACGATTTAATCATTTTTTTTTATTTTATAGATAATTAACAAAAGGCGCAAATTTATGAGTAACAACTCTCCAGCACGCACCATGACTTAAGGATGAGGTGTACTTGAGAGGATGTTACAAGGCGTGAGCATAGGAATCACATCATCCAGCGAGACCAGAAGGTATACATCCAAGCATGAAAACTAGTCTAGCTTTGCTAATCTTTTGTTTCGTTAGTTAAGTTGTTTTGTAATTGATACCCCTAGGTGTTCTTATATTTATAAGGACATCGTTGTTATGTTATGATTATGACATATACTATAATTTCTGTTGTGATTGTTCTATAGTTTATTCATGGTTGTTATGATGACGCATATTGTTGTTATGTTTTATGTTTAATAGTCGTTGTATTTATGCGCATGCGCGGCTCTTATTTTAGTCTTTAGTTCAAAAATAAAAATTTAGTCGTATTTTATTAATCGTATTTTAAAGAAAGTAAGTCAAGATTTAAAACAAAGGCATAACAACTAATAACTAACTGAAATGCGACTCTTAAGCATATGAGGTTAAAAGTTAGGGTGTTACATGGAGTAATGTAACGCCTTAATTTTTCGTTTGAGTACAATGACCAAAATGCCCCAAGTCATTTTTACCCTGAATTCGAGGGAAAGACGCCCTGCTCCTCGAATGGGTCAACACAATGTTTCAAGGGATTATATCTATTATGTTTGATATTTAGGTGAAAATCTCATTTTTTGAAACATTCTCAAAATGACCAAAATACCCCTCCTGCGTTTTGATGCCTGTAAAGGTGCCGTTTTGAGTCTGTAGAACTTTTCAGGAAGTTTCGTATGATGTTTATGAGTGGTTTTTGATGTTTAGTTTGACCGGAAGGTTGAAATTCTTTAGTGCAAAATTACCATTTTGCCTGAGAATAGTGTATAGTGAGCCTAATGACATAATTAAGCAAACCTAAGCAATATTATGTTTAATCGAAGATTAATTTATTTTATAATTAATCTAGAGTCAAAATAATTTTTAAGGTTAATTAGAATCTAAGATTGCTTAGTTAAACTCTAATCTCATTCTTATTCAAGATTCCTAGTCATGGAATCTTGAATAGTAAATTCTTTCTTCCAATTCCTTAAATTAAGGAATTGTGCCCATACCTTCATTTGACTAAGAATGATTTAAATTGTTAATCTAGTAAGATCACTCCCCTAATAAGGTCTTGACAACCTTAATTAACCATTACCTCACCTAAACACTTTCTTACAAACTTCTAATCAAAACCTTAATCAAAGAAACACCTAAACATATCATTAAACCACAAATTACATGAATCATCTCCTCCCCCTTGGCTATAAATTTTGCCGAATACATACCTTAGAAATATGTCATATGTTGATTTATTCACTCCAAAGACCATGCCTTAGCCATACCTTGACCATACCTAGCCATGCCTTCAACCATGCCTTTAATGACAAGCTTTTGAAGATATTTTCTCCTCCTCCTTGGCCTAAACCGTCAGCCACTCCTCCTCCAATCAGCCCCCATGTTTCAAATTTTCTATAAATACCAAGCTTTGAAGAACTTTGTTATACTTTAGAAGCTTTGCAAAGTTTAGTTTTCTTGCATTTTCTCTCATTTTCTCTCAAAGTCCTCTTCATCTTACTCTTCTTCTTCCCCTCAAAGAAACCTTTCCACCACCACAAACCACCACAAACAACCTTGAACCACCACTCCTCACCTCAAACCACCTCTCTCAAACACTCAAACTTTCCATTTCCAAGCTTGCTTTCTTAAGGAAAAATCATCTTCCTTGAAGTTTCCTTGGCCGAATCCTCCTCCTCAATCAAGACATTTTTGTTTCTCATTTCTTTAAGAACACAAGTTTCTTCTCATTTCTTTCAAGACTTTTTATGGGTTTTATTCAAAGTTTTAATCTTGTTTTCTTCAAGAAAGGTTCTAGTTTTCTCTTGGCTTTTCTTTTCCAAGCCTTTCTTTCTCTTTTCTTTTTCGGCTTGGAGCCTTTTCATTGAAATACTTTGGCTTGATGTAATATTCAAGATAATGGTCTGTGATGCCATATGAGAAACCTCTAAAGTCTAAAAAAGCTTGGTCTTGGACCATATATGCTCTTGGTTTCTTTCTTTTGTTGCTTAGTTTTCAATTTTCGTTTCTTTTTCTCTCAAGGTTTCGGTTTTTTCTTTCCTTTCTTTGAACAAAGTTTGATAAAAATGTTAAGTAGATCACTAAAATTTTTTTTAAGAAAATTAACCATATATTTTCAAAGAGCTCTAGCTTACCCTTGCCAACCTTAAAGTTGGTCCACCGTTTTAAAAGTTTACTCTAGATTTTGAAGCCTGATGAGCAATAAAATCAAGAACATGAGTAGTTTCCTTTATGTTTGCTTTGATAAAGTATTGAAGTTTATGTCTTAGTCTATTTTCTGAGCTTGATATGGTTCAAACCAAAGGTTTTGAAGAACTTGGTGCTAAGAACTCAAGCTCACTTTATGTTGTAAAGATACAAATTGGGTTAAATTGTAATGTTCCTCTAAAGTCTTGAAAGAGTTAGCTAAATAAAAAGAAGTTGCATACATGTTTATGTTTATGCATTGCATACATGTTTATTTTGATGCCATCACTAAGCTCTCAAGAATAATAAATGAACTTGCATTATCATGTTTAAATTCCAAGCTTGCATTTCATGTTTATATTTCAAGTCATCACTTAATCTTTAAAGATAATAATGACCTTTCATCTTGATATTATTTTATGCTCTCACTTTATTTATAATGAAGAGTAAAACAAGTGTATAACATGTTTAAGTTTATGCCATTACTTAAATATCCTAGAGCACAAAGACTTGCCCAAGAATTCTTACATAAAGTTTTAGAAAAATGAAGGCATCGAAAGAAGCCATTTGGGCCTTGTGATGATGATGATAGACTTTAGATGAGTTCATCTAATCATAAGTGTCCATATGTAATGTCTTGGAATTTTGAAGCTTAGGTGTGGTTAAAGAATGTTATGAGCAAGATTTTGTGTTTAAAACTATTTTATGATGATAATTAGCCACTGACCTCACTTGTATTTTCAAATGATTTTGATGAGATAAATTGGTTTCTAAAAGAGTTTGGACTTTGAAAATGATTCCAACAGAAACTATATGCATTTAAATCTATGAAATCATGTGATTTATGTAAGCTATATTTCGTTCTACCTTGTGTTCTTGGCCACTATATAAATTATGTTTATGGTGTTAAAATGAGTGAAAATGATGTTTGAGTGAAGCAAGGATTGATTTATAAAGAGGAAAGAACAAGTAACTAGAAAGGACTTAAAATGAGAATTCTAGAACACTTAGATGCACAAATTGTAAATTTTGTTCCAGCATAATTGGACTTAAAGAAAAATGGTTTATAATTAGTGGATATGTGTAGGAATCCCTCAATTGGGTCAAGGAGTTGACAAGCTACTGAAGATTAACCAAAAACAAATTCAGAGAAATTTAAGGTAGTTTCTAAACCCGTAATCAGACTTATAATTTTTTTCCTCTAGCCATGTAATGTTGTTCCTTATGCCTAGAAAGCATAAACATTAGAGGAAATTAGACATAATTATCCCTTAGGCAAGAAAAAATCCATAATGAATGTTAGGACAATTAGAGCACAAGTTTAAGGCCCGTAAAGGCCAAAGCATAAAACACCATGAGATAAGAGGTGTGATGTGAGAATGTGATCGAGTAAGTATATTTATGATGAATTGAATATATTACACGCCATGAGTATGAGGAAAATGTGGTTGTATGACTTGATGTTGTTGATAAAGTGGAATGATGTGATTAAGATGTATTAGAATATGAGATGTGGAAATGTCATAGGAAATATGTATGATGTGATTGAAAGATTTACTTGATCTCCAAAAATTGCATGAGAGCAACATGTTTATTTGGTTTTGGTTGCATGACTCAAATTTGAGGAAATTTGGGTGCAGCCCACGCCTCCAATTTTTGAATTTTAAGGGCACTCCAGAAGTTCTTAAAGAAGATTCACACCTGACATGTCAGACCGAATTTCTCCTTGGAGGAGGAGACCCTTGTGGGTAATGGTCGTGGAGCTTATTGAGCCACGTCATTGGCTCTAAGTTATGCCTCCCACTCTGAGACGTATTTTCCCTATGGTGGCTAGAGGTACGTGAGGGTATCCAACATCAGCCCCTCAGCCGAACAAAGTCACCAGTCTAAACCAGTTGATGCGTTTTGGAGAGGAAAAAGTCCCATGATGGGTGATTCCGTTCCCTTGTGTAACACCCTCCAAATTACCACATTTACTCGAGTATGGATATAGTAATTAGTAGAGTATTATCCTGTAAGCTCCTGATCTATACTAGTTGAAATAATTCAATGATACGAAATGTCGCAATACATATACTATCATAACGAGATTTACATATAAGGGTATAATATCAATCACTATATATATATACATCATAAGGGCAAGACTAACAAAATGACCCCGAAAGTACAGGACTCGATGTAGACGAGGCTAATCCCCTACCCTGTACCTAACCTACTCAAACACCCTGATGACAAAACCGCATATGTACATATACAAGAAAAAAAAAGAAAACCAAAGACATCAACCTAGGTAGGTAAGGTTCTAACACTATCCTATGTCTATGTACAATGCATCCGTCTCTAGAGGTCCCTACTCCTCGTAGGAAGCCATTGGCCATCGGAGCGATGACCTCTCCTCCATCCTGGCACCTGGGTCCGAGGATCCGAAGTAGATGAGGAGGATGACGAAACGGGTGCGTTGGAGGGTCACACGGGTGGAGCGAGGGGGATCTCAAACACTAGGATGGGCCATGTGAAGGGCACACCGTCATAAGGAAAGCGGGTCGAAGTCCGGCGAAGACCGAGGTACTGAAGGAGCGATCAAAGAACATATAGACCGGACTTGGGAATAACCAACGCGCACAGATCCAATGCCGGATCATATTGCCACACCCACTGTGGCGATCAGAAAAACACTAGGGACGGCATCTGCGAATTGAACAATAAAATACATACAACTTCAGGGTGAGAATAATATAAAATTCTAGGAGGTAGTTTCCCCCATATACAATATACAACAGGGATAAGCAACTCATGCATATACAGGATTCATATAAACACCTGATAGTAAATCTTGAAACCCCGTAGGCCGGGGAATGAGGACAGGATCACAATAATCAATCGAGTAATAATATGCATAACAGAAACTCCATTTCTCATGTCCTTCTCAATTTTCTCAACATAGGGAAGGCTTATCTCAGAGAGATACATTCACAATTCACAATTTCACAGAGGACCATAGACTGCTAGGACATGAGCTCATTCTATTTGAGATCACCGAACTTCATTTTTTTCCATTTCCTATCACTCAGAGGTCTATGCCTAGCCGACACGTCTATCGACTCACAACTTTTCTAGGGAAGTCCTTCTTTTTACCTTCCCCTCTCAACTCTTTCTAAGCCTTGTTTCTGTTTCCCCATATGTCTCAAATATACACAGTAAGATATGCACATACTAACATAGAATTTCAGCCATTTCCACATCTCATTATTTCTGGAGAATTGAAGTTCTAGGCACAACAATTGTTACCATACCAAACAACCATTCCACCCTTAAGGAAAATTTCACATGACACTTCAATGTGTCTAAAACAACCTGTAAAATTTCAGGGCAATCAGAGTTATATAGCCACTTCCATAAAATAGGCAAGTCTGGTGGTCAGAAGTCACAAATTCATAGTCCAGACTTGTGTTCTCAGAATATTTAACCCTAGAATTTGATGAAATCAAGGTACAAGAAAATTCACAGAGGTATTTCAACATGTTATTAGTCTTGTGTAAAAATTTCAGGAGATATCTCAATCAATTGCTATGATTAAAAATTCGGGCAAGTTTGTTACTTCAGTCTCAATAGTTTAGACAGCAGCAGTTACAATTCGGTTCCTAATTTTTTTGAGGCATCAAACCTTAAAATTACCCCAAGAAAATTCATATATTTAGTTTAAGGGCTTAACTACAACATATAATTTTCATGGCTCATGAAACCACCCACAAATTTTCCAGAAAATTCGTGAGAAATTCTGATTTCAGAACAGAATTCAGTCCAGCAACCTAGTTCCAATTTCACTTGAGAGAAAACCCATTTTAAAACCATCCAAACACAACACAAAAATTCATACATCAATATCAATATGTTAACCATCAGAATCATCAAAATTTTCGGAATTAGAGCAAGCCAAAACAGAATTGAAAAATTCCACAAAAAGGCAGCAGAAAACCCTACTCTTGAAGGTGCAGCAAGTCCTTATCTCTAGCTTGTTTCAAGTTGTGATTTCTTCACAACCAAAACTCCCCACACAACCTCAAACCCTCCTCTTATCACTATGGATGTGCAAGAAGGATGGGTTCTTGAAATTTCAATCGGTTATAATTGTAGAGGTGGAAGTGTAGATCAATTTTTGTGAAGGAAGATTTGGGTTTTGATGATTCTAAGCTAGGGTTTTTGTGAGATGAACACAAGATGAAGCTCTTGGCTATGGAGGCACTTCTTCCTCTGTTTTCCTCCCAAGGCCGAGTTCATGCTTAGCTTGGTTAAAAAGATCAAGTGATTAGGCTTGTAATAAATGCAAGGTAAGATATTTGTTAAAAATCATGATGACTTGGTGACTAGGCTATGATGGATGGCTAGGATTTGATCTTGGATTCCAGATTGAATCCTAGCCTTCCACTTGTCTTAACTTGGGGATATTGTTTAGTTGTAGTGATGGAAATGTCTTTCTGTGTTAAAAACCACACACCGAAATCTACCGAACGGTAAGCGCCGTACCACCCAACCGATATTACCCGAAATTTAATTCTAGGTATAAAATTATCGTTCCCACACATTCCTAATCTTATTTTCATATTTTCTTAACTTCTGGACTCTCTGTTCTTAACCAGCTTTGGCCGTCCGGAGGCCTGGGCCCGCCAAGTACTATTCACATTTTTTTTTTTTGTACTCCCTCATGGAGTCATTCTCATCACAATTGTTCCTGTCAGGAATTCTAATATTCCTATTAAGTTTCCTCAATTAATATCTAAGAAAACTAGGATGTTACATTACCACCCACCTAAGTAAAAATTTTGCCCTCAAAATTTCGTACCTGGAACAATTCTGGTAGTCTCTCTTCATAGTTGACTCTAACTCCCATGTGAATTCTTCATTTCTGGCCACCCCAAGCTACTTTGACTAGTTGCACCTTCATTTCTCTAGCTGCTTGATCTCTCTATCCACGATCTTAGCGGGAGGCACTGAAACGTCAAGTCGTCCCGTAACTGGATAGATTCGGGTTCAATGATATGGTGGAGTCTGGGTGGTACATTCTAAGTTGAGATATATGAAAGACATCATGGAGATTGGATAAGGATCGGGGTAGGGCTATTTGACAAGCACTTACCCATTGTCGAAGAATTTGAAAAGGACCTATAAACCTAGGTGACAACTTTTTGACCTTCAAGACTCTCCTACGCCCGTAGTGGGTGTGACCTTCAGGAACACATGCTCTCCCTCTTAAACTCTAAAGGCTTCCTTCGTTTATCCGCATAACTCTTTTGACGACTTGCGGATGAGGATTTTATCCTTAATCTTCTGGATTTGTTCCGTCGTCGATTAATGAGATCCTGAACAATCTCGCTTCTCCTAAATCGTACCAACACAATGGGGATCAACATTTCCTTCCATACAAGGCTTCGTATGGGCCATGCCAATACTAGCATGATAGCTGTTATTATAGGCAAACTCCACCAGCTTAAGTACTTTATCCCAACTCCCTTTCTGCTCATCACGCATGCCCTCATATCTTCCAAAGTCTCTGCATGCGTTTGGTCTGCCCATCCGTTGGGGGTGATAAGCCGTACTCAAACACACTTGGTTCCAAAGGCCCGTTGGAAGCTCCCCAGAACCTTGAAGAACGGGGTCCTATCTGAAACTATTGAAAAGGAACGCCGTGTAGCCTTACTATCTCTTGGATATACAAGGAAGCTAACCTATCCAAAGGATAATTAGCTTTGATGGGTAAGAAGTGAGAGAGACTTGGCTCAGCTCATCCACTATGACCCATATGGCGTCATAGCCGAAGACGTCCCGGAAAACCCATTACGAAATCCATGGATACTTTCCCACTTCCATTCTGGATTTCTAAGGGTGTAAGGTTCCAGTTGGCTTCTGATGTTCTATTTTGACTCTCTTGACAAGTTAAACACTTGCGAACAAACTCCGCTATATCCCTTCATCCCAGGCCACCAAAACATTCTCTTGAGATCCCCATACATCTTACTAGTCCCAGGGTGTATGGTGAATTCACCTTTGTGTGCCTCCTTCAAAATCTCATTCCTGAGAGTACCACTTGCAGGTAACACAGACCCCTGCCCTTATACCTCCATATACCTCGCTGGGTCTGGTAAATTCCGGCAATTTCTTAGTGTGAGCCGATTAAAAATCTCTTGAAGCTCTTGATCTTCAGGTTGTGCAACCAACCTCTTGGAACTCGCTTGTTATTCTAATTTGACCTAACACCACACCTTCTGTGAACAGACGTGCTCAAGCTAAGCTTCTTGAAGTCTTCTACTAGTTCCGTTTCCTGATCATCATGCATGCTACACTCAGGGACTTTCTGCTCAATGCATCAGCCACAACGTTTGCCTTGCCTGGGTGGTAACAGATTAAACTCGTAATCCTTAAGGAATTCCATCCACCGTCTCTTGCCCTCATATTCAATTCTTTCTGATCAAGAGGTACTTTAAACTCTTATGATCCAAGAAGACATTGAACTGGACACCATAAAGATGGTGTCGCCAGATCTTTAGAGCAAAAACTACAGCCGCTAGCTCAAGATCATGGGTTGGATAGTTCACCTCGTGGGGTCTCAACGTCGAGGCATAAGCAACCACATTTCGTGCTTGCATAAGCACACACCCTAAGCCCTTGCTAGAAGCATCACAATAAACCTCGAAGGGTCCCTGAGGTCGGGTAGCACCAAGATAGGAGCTGGTCAACTTCCTTTAACTCTTAAAACTATTCTCACATTCCGTCCATTTGAATTGAGCATTCTTTCGAGTTAACTTGGTCAAAGGTAGAGCTAGCTGGAAAAACCCATAATAAATCGCCTATAGTATCCAGCTAATCCAAGAAAGCTTCGAATCTCATGACGCAGTTGGCCGTCTCCATTGAGTACCCAATTCTACTTTGCTTGGATCTACGGAAACTCCTTCGTGACACCACATGACCAAGGAACTTAACCTCTCCCATCCAGAATTCACACTTTGACAATTAGCATACAACTTCCTCTCCCTTAGAATCTGTAACACAAACCTAAGATGCTCTAATGTTCCTCTTTGGTCCTTGAATAAATAAGTATGTCATCTATAAAGACAACTACGAATTTATCCAAGTACGGGCGGAAAATTCGGTTCATATAATCCATGAATACCGCCGAGCATTGGTCAGTCCAAAAGACATTACCTTATACTCATAATGTCCATATCGAGTTCTAAAGGTCTTGGGGATGTCCTCATCCCGAACTGAATCTGATGGTAACTCAACCTAAGGTCAATCTTTGAGAAATGGTTGCCCCACGTAATTGATCCAGAAGGTCATCAATTCTTGGCAGAGGGTACTTGTTCTTGATCGTTACCTTGTTCAACTCTAATCCACACAAAGCCTCATACCCCCATCCTTTTTCTTACCAAAAGAGGGGCTCCCACGCGAGGCACTAGGTCTAATAAAGTGCTTCCCTAGTAGCTCTTCAATTTGTGACTTTAATTCCTTCAATTCTAAGGGGGACATCCTATAAGGGGCAATGGAAATAGGACTCGTCCCTGGACCAACTCAATGGAGAATTCGACTTCGCTCGGGCGGAAACTTGGAATATCCTTGGGAACACATCTGATAGTCCCTCACCACTGGAATCGTATTCAGGTCATAGATCCTTTCGGCTTCACTAGCTGAGAGGAGGACATATTCCTGACGGCCTACCTTACTAGGGTTAGGTGTTACTAGGTCCAAGAAAAGAAAAAGGAACCAATGAAGTAGAGGAAGACATGAGAAGAAATATAGCAGTTCTAGTTGGACAATGCAAAAGCACATAATTTGGTACCAGCCAATCCATACCTAAAATGACTTCTAAGCCAGACAAAGGTAGACAAAACAAATTTGCATTAAATTCTCCTGGCATTTATAAAAAGAGAAGTGGTCATGCATGCTTGACAAGTTCTGATAGGATTCGGAGTGGGTGGATACAAGAAGGTCATATGATAGCTTAGACACAGGTAATCCTAACTTTTGTACACAGTCATAGGATATGAAAGAATGGGAGGCACCCGAATCATACAGGACGTCTAAAATAATTTCATTTATTTCACACTTACCTCGAATTAGACCGGAGATTGAGAAATCTCCTTGGCATCCACAACAAAACACGTCCTGTTGTTGTGGCTGGGTGGGCCGTGCTGAGCTTTATTAGGACACTCGAAGATCTTGTGTCCTGTTTCACAACCAAAGCATGTGATTTGTGTGGTCCAGGAAGGCCGATTCCCTGATATTTCGCATTTGAAACACTCTCTCATTGCCTCCGGTCTTGGAGATTGGATCGTTTTCCTCTGTTGTTGTTGTTGTTGTTGTTTCGTGGAAATCTTCCCTTAGATTGGTGCATAGGCTTGAATCGAGGGCCTTGAGGCGCTAGTCCTTACATTGTTTTGCGCATACTGAGGTTTGCCAACTTCTTGTTAGACTCCTCAGCGTCGACATTTGTTCACCAAAGTAGGATAATCTCGAATTTCCAAGAGGCTCACGGCTTCATATCTTCACGTAGACCCCTTCATATTTCATGCATTTCCAAACTTCGTCCGGTCACGCTGGTAAATCGTAGAAAATTTGCAAAGTTCCTCAAACTTGGCGGATACTCTGCCACACTCATAGGACCTTGTCTAAGGGCCATAAATTCTAACTCCTTCGCATTTCTCACAGAAGCGGGGAAGTACTTGTGATAAAAAGCCTCCTTAAAGATGTCCCACGAACTTCAGTGCGGGAGGCTTCGAAAAGTCCTCTAGTACCTACCCACCAGAATTCATCCCGCTTCATATAGGTGGCAAAAGCCACCTTTTGAATCTCTGTGGGTAGAACTGAGAAAATCTTTTCCATTGCCTTGATCCACTCTTCTCTTTGTAGGATCGAAGCTCCTCAAAAGGCGGGGGTTTGCCTTCCTAAACTCAGCAAATTTCTGATATTCTACATCTACTTCATTCCCTCCTGGGTTACCAACCGGGTGCCGCTCCTCATTGCGGTGTAATCGTTTCATCATTCGGTTAGCAACTGGGCTTGCTCCCTCATTGCTTGCCATTTCATGGAAAGTGTTCATCATATCAACATTGTTCCTGCTCCTCTCCTGTCTTCTCCATTTGAAGTCATTGATTCCTGTCACACCAAACAAAATATTGAGTTGATCAGGCTCAATACCAATCCAAGTGTGGCAGGAATCCACAATATTTCCAACCAAGTCATGTATACACATATATATATATATGCATCATCATGCATAACAACTACCACGGAAACATAGTCCTGTCCAATCCCCAGGCTCATAGGATGGATCCTTATACCATAATGTAACACCCTCCAAATTACCACATTTACTCGAGTATGGACATAGTAATTAGTAGAGTATTACTGCAAGTTGGATCTATACTAGTTGAAATAATCAATGACACGAAATTTCGCAATACATATACTACCATAACGAGATTTACATATAAGGGCATAAGTCAACTCACTATATATATACATCATAAGGGCAAGACCAACAAAATGACCCCGAAAGTAGGACTCGATGCAAACGAGGCTAATCCCCCTACCTAATACCTAACCTACTCAAACACCCTCTGACAAAACGGCATATGTACATATACAACAGAGCAAAAGAAAACCAAAAGTACATTAGTTATAGGTAGGTAAGGTCCTAACACTATCCTATGTCTATGTACAATGCATCCGTCTCTAGAGGTCTCTACTCCTCGTGCAGGAAGCCATTGGCCATCGAGCGATGACCTCTCCTCCACCGGGGCACCGGGGTCCTCAGAGGATCTTAGTCAGATGAGGAGGATGACGAAACGGGTGCGTCCCTGGCTGATACACGGGTGGAGCGAGGGGATCTCAAACACTACAGGATGGGCCATGTGAAGGCACACCGTCATAGGGAAAAGCGGGTCGAAGTCCGCGGAAGACCGAAGTCCTAAAGGAGCGATCAAAGAACATGTAGATCCAAACTGGGAATAACCAACGGTACATGTCCAATGCCCATCATATTGCCACACCCACTGTGGCGAATCACAAAAACACTAGGATGGCATCTGTCGAATCTGAACAATATAATACATACAACTCAGGGTGAGAATATATAAAATTCTCAGGAGGTAGTTTCCCCCATATACAATATACAGGGGATAAGCAATTCATGCATATACAATATTCATATAAACACCTACAGAAATCTTGAAAACCCGTAGGCCGGGAACTAAGGATAGTATCACAATAATCAATCGAGTAATAATATGCATAATTAGAAACTCCATTTCTCATGTCTTTCTCAATTTTCTCAACATAGGGAAGGCTTATTCTCACAGAGAGATACATTCACAATTCACAATTTCACAAAGGACCATAGACTGCTAGGACATGAGCTCATTCCTATTTGAGATCAAACTTCATTTTTTCCATTTCCGGATCACTCATAGGTCTATGCCTAGCCGACACGTCTATCGACTCACAACTTTTCTAGGGAAGTCCTTCTTTTTGCCTTCCCTCTCAATTCTTTCTAAGCCTTGTTTGTTTTCCCCATATGTCTCAAACATACACAGGAAGATATGCACATACTATCATAGAATTTCAGCCATTTCCACATCTCATTATCCTGCAGAATTGAAGTTCTAGGCACAACAATTTGTTACCATACCAAACAACCATTCCACCCTTAAGGAAAATTTCACATGACACTTCAATGTGTCTAAAACAACCTGTAAAAATTTCAGGGCAATCAGAGTTATATACCACTTCAATAAAATAGGCAAATCTGGTGGTCAGAAGTCACAAATTCATGGTCCAGACTTGTGTTCTCAGAATATTTAACCCTAGAATTCGATGGAATCAAGGTACAAGAAAATTCACAGAGGTATTTCAACATGTTATTAGTCTTGTGTAAAAATTTCAGGAGCTATCTCAATCAATTGCTATGATTAAAAATTCGGGCAAGTTTGTTACTTCAGTCTCAACAATTTAGACAGCAGTTACAATTCGGTTCCTAATTTTTTTGAGGCATCAAACCTTAAAATTAACCCCAAGAAAATTCGTGTGTTTAGTTTAAGAGGTTAACTACAACATATAATTTTCATGGCTCATGAAACCACCCACAATTTTCCAGAAAATTCGTGAGAAATTCTGATTATAGAACAGAATTCAGTCCAGCAACCTAGTTCCAATTTCACTTGAGAGAAAACCCATTTTAAAACCATCCAAACACAACACAAAAATTCATACATCAATATCAATATGTTAACCATCAGTATCATCAAAATTTTTGGAATTAGGGCAAGCCAAAACAGAATTGAAAAATTCCACAAGAAAGGCAGCAGAAAACCTACTCTTGAAGGTTCAAGTCTCTATCTCTAGCTTGCTTCTTCACAACCACTCCACACAACCTCAAACCCTCCTCTGATCACTGATGGATGTGCAAGAAGGATGGGGTCCTTGAAATTTCAATCGGTTATAATTGTAGAGGTGGAAGTGTAGATCAATTTTTGTGAAGGAAGATTTGGGTTTTGATGATTCTAAGCTAGGGTTTTTGTGAGATGAACACAAGGTGAAGCTCTTGGCTATGGAGGACTTCCAAGCTCTGATTTCTCCTTGAAAGGCCGAGTATGAGGATGGCTTTTGGAGGAAGGTGGGTGACTAGGCTTGTATTAAATGCAAGGTAAGATATTTGTAAAAGAAATCATGATGGATTTGGTGACTAGGCTATGATGGATGGCTAGGATTTGATCTTGGATTCCAAGATTAAATCCTAGCCTTCCACTTGTCTTAATTTGGGGATATTATTTAGTTGTAGTGATGGAAATGTCTTTCCTGTTAAAAACCACACACCGAAATCTACCGAACGGGTAAACACCGTACCCACTCAACCGATATTACCCGAAATTTAATTCTAGGTATAAAATTATCGTTCCCACACATTCCTAATCTTATTCTCATATTTTCTTAACTTCTACTTCCTGTCTAATTCCAGCTTCGGTCCTGTCCGCGGCCCCAGTACTATTCACATTTTTTTTTTTTGTACTCCTCATGGAGTCATTCTCATCACAATTGTTCCTGCCAGAATTCTAATATTCCTATTAAGTTTTCCTCAATTAATATCTGAAGAAAACTAGGATGTTAAGCTTGGAGGTGGATTTTCATCAATTTTTAGACCTATTTGTATTCATGTTTATGAACTGAAAAAACAATATGTGCAAGCTAACATATTACCTAACTATATGAATTTTCTTGGGCATTGGATGTGTGGCACATTAAAATTTGGATAACTATGTTGTCTTGATTGTTGAAATTGAAGCAATAAGATTGCCCATTTTATTACCATAGAAAATGATTGAACTATACCTTGAAATTTTTATAGGAAGTTTCTGACATATTGAATTATCATTGTAAATTTTATTATGAGTTGATTCAATTATTTGCTAGGGTTAAAAATATGAGAACCCTAGTCTGATCATTAATTGGTGCCCTGACCACTAATTTGTACAATTTACTAAAGGAGTTAGAAAGCTCCGTTTGTGTTGAAATTTTTACAAGGCCTCTTAGACACATTGAAGTATCATGGAGAATTTTGGTGGCTCTTGAAATCAACCATGTGGTAAGGAAAATAAATTTTGCTACATAAGCATAAATTCTGCCAACATGCTGGAATTGGATCCAAGTGTTGATGTAGTAATATAATGACTTGTAATTCAACTAGGATGGGAATGAATGCATACTATGGATTCTAATGATTGATTTATGAGAATTTCATTGTGCATGAATGCATATATATGGCTTATACGTGCCATTGGGAAAAGAGAAAAGTACATGATGCAATTTTATGATAAAAGAGATGTATAAATTTCGTGTGTGCATGTTTTAACATATGGAAAATAGAAACAAGGCTTATATGGGTTAAAGAGGGAAGGCAAGAATAAGGACTTCCCTAGGAACTTTATGGGTCGGAGCTGTATCGGCTAGGAATAGGACTTGTATGACTTGAAATGGAAAAAATAAAGTCCATGATCACGAACAGGAATTAGCTCATGTCCTAGCAATCTATTGTCCTTTGTGGAATTGTCCAATACAAACACCTCTTGATGTGATATTTGTAACACCCTAATATTTAACCCTAACATGCCTAGGACGTATCAAGATTAACTATTAGTTATTACTACCTTTTGAACATCATTTGTAAAATAACTTAGTGGAAAATAGAGATAAATTTTTTGAAATGGAATATGTAAATAAAGTGCGAGCATTTGCACATAACGTAAATAAAACGTAAAGCGGAAGCAGGAAATCATGCAGGCAAGCATAAAGGAACACCTTAATCATAAGAACATTCACCATAATATTAATCATAGAAGTTTAGTACATAACTACTGAAATGTAAAAGGAAGCATAAAGTCTTACCCTTATAGGTGGGTAGAGCTTGCAATACATAGAAACTGGAAATACATAAATAGAAAGGAACATAAAAGCAAGTACATGGTAAATCCCCAAAGATAAGACTCCCAACTATCACTACCCTCACCCTCCACGCCTACGATGACGTAATCTCCTACGGGAGATGTAGCCCACGATCTACGGAGCTCCTCGGATGTAGCCCAACGAAGCGGAGACCTGGGCATGGGAATGAGGGAACGGCATGGCCTCCACAACGTGGTCACCTCTCGGCCGTCGTCACGCCTCGCACCTCGCCTCGGTGAGAGTGGCCCCGCCACCTCCACCGAGATCCATAGGAAAAGGAGAAGAGCCCTTCGAGGGGTCGGCCTCCTCGAGAACGGGGAACATACTGGGGTATCCAGTGCCGCCGATGAAGGAGGACGGCACGACGGTCCGCCCGTCTCCTGGTCGCGTCCTCTCAAAGATCAGGTCATCGCCAAAAGGTGAAGTCGGATGGAAGCGATAGCGGAGACGGGGAAAGAAAATGGGCGTCCCACATACACAAACACGCACCTCACAATGACCCTGGAAGTGGTAGGACTGATGCTTGGGGTCATAGTGCACCTCCCAAGTGGGCGGGTCAATAAAGATCACAAACGACGCCATCGATGTCTGAAGACGTAACGGAATGAGAACAAAGAGAGGGGTGAGAATCTTGCTAAAGAATCTCAAGGGGAACCTTTATCCTAGTGTCATCATTTACGTCCCCAGGAACTTGGGTTTATTATGAAAAGGTTAAACATGCATAGGTTTATTATGAGGTTTCGCAAAGATAGTCATCCAAGGTCCGTGTCTTTTTATAATAAATCTTAATGCATGTATGCAGCATAATAGAATGTGACAATACTTTAGGAAAACCAAACAATAATTAACCATCATATAAGTGGCATGTAACTTTTCTTGAACATCATTTCTTTTCTCATACTTGTGACACTAATATCATAATAGTAACCGCACCCTTAAACTAGGCTATGAGCTCATACCTTAACTAGTCGTCACTAGTTCTTACTTATCCTCTTGATAAGCGAATCATAAACATAATCATAATCATCATAATAATCCCGACTCCTAGAGTACGGGTAGGGGCTAAGGATCACCCATCATGGGACTTTTTCCTTCTTCGAAACGCATCGACTTGTTAAGACCAGCGAACTTTGTCCGCTTTGGCAGGCTAATGTCTATGCCCTCACAGTTTTACCTCCTCTGGAAGAGGAGAAGTACGTCTCGGTGTGTCACATCAAACATCTTATTCTTTAAAACTTTCTTAGTCTCAAATTGACGGAAATTGGCAGGCATAAGAACTTGCAATCTGAATTTCCTCAAATTTGAGTCATGCCACATAACTCACATAATGCATGTTGTCTCATAATTTCATTAATCAATTAAACCTTTCAATCATAACGACATACTCTTTTATTTTAATTCACTTGTATCACATAATCTCATGCATCATGCTCACAATATATCAAAACATCATCACATCATGGATCCTTATGTTATCAAACTCATGTCATTAACACATTCACACATAACACAAGCGCACTCGCTTAGTCTCATTCTCACATCATACTTCCTACCTCATGGTGTCTTATGCTTTGGCCCTTAGGTTTAAACTTGTGTTCCAACTATTCCATCCTTTCTTATGAATTTGATCATTTCCTATAATTCTTTCTAACATTTTATGTTTACTAACTCATCCAATCAGCATTGTATAGATTAAACATCATGATCATTATCTCGACTATGGGGAATTCTAGGATCTTCACCTTAGGTTTTTTTCTAAGTTCTGACTTTGCCTAAGATCCTATGAACCCTAGGCATAAACACTTCTTTATGGGTCATCTTCCTTAAGTTCAATTATGCTGAACGTAAGTTATCATTATTCTCGTGTCTATGGGTGTTAAGATTTTAGTTCTCAAACCTTTCTATTTGCTTCGTCCTTCCTAACCATCAACATCGTTCTCACTTCTCTTAAACATAATCTTACGCATTCTAACTCCTCAAAACAGGATTTATATAGTGGCCAACAAGATAGAAAAAAAACCATAAGTATGTATCACGCATAATCGCATAAAATCATGTCACAAGTGCATACAAGTTACTAGTCTTTCTCTTGGAATAATTTCAGGGCAAAAAGGTGTTTTGGAAATCGATTACATGTGCCTGGACGATTACCAGAGACTAAATTGTTCTGGGTTTCAAAAAGGGGTAATCGGTTACATAGGATGGTAATCGATTACTAGGTTAATCCGTTTCGGAAAATGAAGACATGGAGTAATTGATTACACAAGTAGGTAATCGATTATAGGGTTTTAAGGACCGATTCTGGGCATGAAGAACAACCTTGGTAATCGATTATATATTGTATGGTAATCGATTACCAGAACCAAAAACCCTTCGAAAACCACTTGGTAATCGATTACATAAGCTGTAATCGATTACCAGAACTCTAAACTTGAGAAAACATAATTTTTGACACATTTCAGACTTTTAAACACCTTGAGACCTCATAAAATAGTTTTCCAACATTTTCCTGAAATCATCCTTACATTTTACAAAATCAAACCATCATTGTATCATACTAAAACACATCCATTCCTTTTTTATTAAAGTTCCCTTTGAAGATACTTAGGGCAAGTCTTTGAGCTCTAGGGTGTTTAGGTGATAACATGAACTTAAACATGCTATGCTTTTAGTTTGCTCTTTTATAAAATAAGTGAGTGCATAAAATAAACATGAGATGCATCCTCATTATTATCTTTAAAGATTAAGTGATGGCTTAAAATATAAACATGAAATGCAAGCTTGGAATTTAAACATGATAATGCAAGTCCATTTAGTTATTCTTAAGAGTTTAGTGATGACTTGAAGATAAACATGCTATGCAAAGCATTAAAGTAAACATGAATGCATCTTATTTTAGGTCTTAGCTAGAGCTCTTTACAAGACTTTGTAGGAACATAAAACCTAACCCATTATGTATCATAAGGCAAGCTTTAGAGTTCTTAGCACCTAGACTTCAAAGAAGTCTTAAGGTTGAACTTCATCATCAAGCTCAAGAAAGTGGATTAGAACAAAAACACCAACACTTTAACAAAACAATATAAATAGAACTACTCTCATGGGCTTCAACCTAGAGTAAAACTCTTAGAACGGCGACCAACTTTAAGGTTGGCAAGGGTAAGCTTAGAGCTCTTTGAAATCTTAGGATTAATTTGTATTAACAAAACTTTTGTGATCTACTTTACATTTTTAGGAAACTTTATTCAAACCAAGGCAAAAGAAACCGAAATCCTTCAAAGGAAAAAGGAAAGGAAACCGAAAATTATAAGCAAGGAAAAGAAAGAAACACAAACATGTTTGGTCCAAGACCAAGTTGTTTCAAGCTTTAGAGGTTTCTCACATGACAACAACAAGTCATTATCTTGAAACCTCATCATCAAGCTCATGTTTCTTCATAAAAAGGCCTCTTGGCCAAAGAAGAGAAAAGAGGAAAGGAGTTTGAAACCAAGAGAAAGCTAGAACTTTACTTGAAGAACTTAAGCAAAATCATCAAACAAAACCCCTACCTAAAGAAGTCTTGAAGAGAGATGTAAGGAAGCTTTGTTTTCTTGATGGAATGAGAAGGAAATCCTCTTGAAATCTTGAGGAAGAACTTTTGAGAGAATTTTTGCAAGAAGTGTAAACTTAATAGATGAACCAAAGTGTGACAAGGTTTATCAAGGCTTGGTATTTATAGAAAACTTGCAATATGGAGGCTGAAATAGGAGGGAAAAAACGGCCTTTTGGAGGAGGAAGAGAGGAAATATCTCTTACAAATGTATGGTTGTGAGTATGGTTGAAGGTATGGTGTGAGCATGGCTTAGGGTATGGCTCTTGAGTGTAATTGAAACAACACATGATGGGCTATGGAGGGGGTGGAGTGGCCGGCCATCCAAGGCCATGAGAGAGGAAATTAGTTCTTCTAATTGTGGGTTAATGGTGTGTTTAGGTGTTTCTTTGATTAAGGTTTTGATTAGGAATTTGTAAGAAAGTGTTTAGGTGAGGTAATGGGTAATTAAGGTTGTCAAGACTTGATTTAGGGAGTGGTCATACTAGATTAACAAATTAAATTCATTTTCATTAGTCAAATGAGGTATGAAAATTCCTTAATTTAAGGAATTGGAGAGAGAAATACTATTCAAGATTCAATGACTAGGAATCTTGAATTAAAGAATAATTAAAGTTTAACTAACCAATCTTAGGTTCAAATTAACCTTAATAAATCATTTTGACTCTAGATTAATTATAAAATAAATTAATTTTCGATTAGAGTCTAATATTGCTTAGGTTTGGTTAATCGTGTCATTAGGCTCACTTACACTGTTCTAGGGGCAAAATGGTAATTTTGCACTAAAACTGCTCGGGACCTTCCAGCCCGACTAGACATCGGATATCACTCATAAACATCATTCCAAACTTCCTGGAAAAGTTCCAGGCTCAAACGGCACCTTTACCCGTGTAGAATACAACAGGGGTAATTTGGTCATTTTGAGTGAAAGTTTAGAAAAAGATTTTCACCTCGTATCAAACATAACTTATAACCCCCTTCAAACATTGAGTTGACCCATTCGAGGACTGCGCGGGCAACTTCCTTGAATTCTGGAAATTACCTCTGGGCATTTTGGCCATTTGTACTACACAGGAGAAATCGGGCGTTACAATATTAAGTCTTCCCTATGTTAGTAAAAAGAGAAAAATGCGGAATGAGATTCTTTGGTTCCAAATAGCAATGCATAATTCATTACGTGGTTACATCTTGATTTCACACAATGTACATACTTTAGTATTGATGCTTATAATTCTTGCATGAATATTCTTATGTGAATGCATTTATTATCGATTCTCTACATCATATCTGAGGGATAACCCTATTGAGAATTTTATAATATCTCACCTCAGAGTCTGCATGTACTTATGTTGCTCATTCACAGATGACGTCAATAGTATTCTTCCTTGACTCGCCACAGTGGGTGTGGCATTACGACCTGCACTTGACTCACTGTATACTGTAGGTCACTCACAGTTCGTGTGTGTACGTACTTTTTGGCCGTTCTTTTAGTGCATCAGTTTTTGAGAGTTCGACCCTACTTCTCCTACGATGCGTGCCCCTCCATATGGCACACCCAGAGGTATCCAGATTCCGATCGCTCCACCTGTACCCTCCAGCAGATGTACCCGCTTCTTCATCATCATCCTCAGCTCGGACCCCATCTGAGGGTCCGACGCCTCCTGAAGGCGCGAGGCTATCATATCGGTGGCCAATGACTTCCTGGAGGAGAACGTGAGGTTGCAGGGACTCTTGGCTTGTATATAGTAGTAGTGTAGTGTTAGGACTTTACTAGCTTGTGGACTAATGTACTATTAGATGTATTCAGGTTCATTTGTATCTACACGTGATTTTGTTGACCGGATACTCGAGCACTAGGTTAAGGCGATGGCTAGTACTTTCGATCAGTCCCTGACTAGCTTAGGAGTTAACTGACTTGTTTGGTAGTATGATGTATATATTGTGAACTTAGAGATTATGTCCATATATGTGAATACGAGCTTTGCAACATGCACATCTAAATTGCTTTATTTCATTATTATTTCGCCTAATTTAAATTATGAACATAAGTAATATTCTTAATTACCGTGTTAACAATTGGGTAAAATATGGTAATTAGGAGGGTGTTACATTATGGTATCAAGCCAGGCTATCCTATAAGCCTGAGGATTGGACCGACTATGCTTCTGGAGTAGGTGTCATGCATCATGTTGCATATATATATATATATATGTGTGTGTGTGTGTGTGTGTGTGTGTGTGTGTGTGTGTATTGCTTGGTTAGAAAGGTTGTAGGTTACTGCCACACTTAACCTGTATTGAGCCTGATCAACTCAATATTTTGATTGGTGTGATAGGAACCAATGACTTCAAATCAGCAAACTAGGAGTGGAGCGGGAAATGAAGCCGACATGATGAATACATTTCATGAGATGGCAACGGTAATAAGAGAACAAGCGCTATTGCTTACCAAATGATAGAAAGATTGAACCGCAATGAAGAACAAAACCTAGTTGGTAACCCGGGAGGAAATGAAGTGAATGAGGAATATCAAAAATTTGCTGAGAAGGCGAACTCCACCATTTCGAGGAGCCTTCAATCCCCACAAGCCGGAAGAATGGATTAAGGCCATGGAAAAGATTTTCAGTTCTCCCTTGTAAGAGGTTCCAAAGGTGGCTTTTGCCACCTACATGCTAAGGCAAATATAGAATTTTGGTGAGTTGGCACTAGGGGATTATTTAAGCTTCCCAGACTAAAGTTACCTGGGATATCTTCAAGGAGGCTTTCTACCATAAGTACTTCCCAACTTCCGTGAGGAATATGAAGGAGTTAGAGTTCATGGCTCTTAAACAGGGACCTATGAGTGAGCAGAGTATACTGCCAAATTTGAAGAGCTTTGCAAGTTTTCCATGATTTACCAACGTGACCCAGATGAAGCCTAGAAGTGTATGAAATATTAAGGGGGCCTACGTGAAGATATAGAAGCAACCATAAGTCTCTTGGAGATCAAAGACTACCCTACTTTGGTAAATAAATGTCACGCTCCGAGGAGTCTAACAAGAAGCTTGCAAGTCTCAGGTATGCGCAAAATAATGGCAGGAGGATTAGCACCCCAGGGCCCCCATTCAAGCCTGGAACCGCCTAGGGAAGATTTCGACCTAATAACAAAAACAACAAGGGAAGCAGCTTCAATCCTAAGACCGGAGATAAGACGAGTTTCCAGATATGGGAAATATCACTGGAATATGCCATGTTGACAACGCAAATTGTTTTCTTTGGTCTGGGAAACCAGGACACAAGATATTTGAATGCCCCAACAAGAAAGTCAGCAGCCCTCCCCAGGCCACACACAATAAGGGCGCATTTTATGGAAGTGCTAAGGAAGCTTCTCAATCTACCGATTTGATTCGAGGTAAGTGTGAAATAAATGGCAATATCTTAGATGTACTATGATTCGGGTGCTACTCATTCTTTCATATCCCATGACTATGTACAAAGGTTAGAATTATTTGTGTCTAAGTTACCTTATGATCTCCTTGTATCCACTCCTACTGGTCCTATTAAGACTTGTTATGCATGCATGAATCTCCCTTGTCTTATAGATGCTAGGATTCACCATTTAGTTTGTCTCCCTTTATCTAGTTTAGAAGTCATCTTAGGTATAGATTACTTGTACCAATTATGTTCTTTTACATTGTCCAAATAGAACGCGTGTTTCTTCATACACTACCTTCTATTCCTATGGTCCCTTTTTCTTTTTACTTAAACCTAGTGACACCTAACCCTAGTAAGGTGGACCATCAGGAATATGTTCTCCCTGAGTGAAACTAAAGTAACCAAGAATTGAGTAAGATTTCAGTGGTGAAGGAATATCCAGATGTATTCCCAGAGGATATTTGAGTTTCCTCCTGAAGAAGGAGATTGAACTCTCCATTGAGTTGGTTCCAGGAACGGGTCCTATCTCAATTGCCCCTTACAGGATGTCACCCTTAGAGTTGAAGGAATTAAGGCAAAGATTAAGGAACCTAGGGAAAGCATTTTATTAGACCAAGTGCCTCTCCATGGGGAGCCCCGTTCTCCTGGTAAAGAAAAGGATAGGGGTATGAGGCTTTGTGTGGACTATAGGCAATTGAATAAAGTGACGATCAAGAACAAGTACCCTTTGCTAAGGATTGAAGACCTCATGGATCAATTATGCGGGGAACTTTTCCCAAAGATTGATCTTAGATCAGGTTATCATCATATTTGAGTTCGGGATAAGGATATCCCCAAAATTACTTTTAGAACTCGAATGGACATTATGAGTATAGGGTGATGTCTTTTGGATTGACCAATGCTCCTGCAATATTCATGGATTATATGAACCAATCTTCCGCCCTTACTAGATAAATTTGTAGTTGTCTTTATAGATGATATACTTATTTATTCAAGGACCGAAGAAGAACATGTGGAGCATCTTAGGATTGTGTTACAAATCCTAAGAGAAAGGAAGTTGTATGCTAAGTTGTCAAAATGTGAGTTCTGGATGGAAGAGGTTAGATTTCTAGGTCATGTAGTATCGCAAGGGGGATCTCGTAGATCCCATAAGGTGGGGTCAGGACTTCATGGGAACGATAACTCTACGGAGATTCAAAGTTTCCTAGGGTTAGCTAGAGATATAGACGGTTTATCATGGGTTTTCTCATAATGGCATTACCTTTGAGGCCAGGATTAGTATTACTCGATCCTCATGAATCCTTTGAGGTTTATTGTGATGCTTCTAATAAGGGTTTAGGGTGTATGTTGATGTAGACCAAAATGTGGTTGCCTATGCCTCTCGATAGTTGAAACCCCATGAAGTAAACTACCCAACTCATGATCTTGAACTCGCAGCCATGGTTTTTACTTTGAAAATATGGCGACACCATTTCTATGGTGTGCAGTTATGTTCTCTGATCATAAAAGCTTAAAATACCTTTTTGATCAGAAAGAGTTGTATATAAGGCAAAGAAGGTGGATGGAATTCCTCAAGAATTATGAGTTCAGTCTGAATTACCATCCAGGCAAGGCAAATGTTGTGGCTGATGCATTGAGCAGGAAATCCCAAGTGTAGCATGCCTAATGATCAAGGAAACGGAGCTAGTGGAGAGCTTTAAGAAGCTTAGTGTGGATATGTCGTGAACCTGAAGGTGTAGTGCTAGGTTAGATAAAAGTAACGAGTGAGTTCAAAGAATGAATTTTGGCCGCACAATACGAAGATCAAGAGTTTCAAGAAATTTTAAAACCAATTCATAGGAAGAAGTTGCCAGAATTTACTTAAGACTAGCAAGGTATATGGAGGTATAAGGATAGGATGTGTACCTGCAAGTGGTAATCTTAGAAATGAGATCTTAAAGGAGGCGCATAGAGGCGAATTCACCATACACCCTGGAACTAGTAAAATGTATGCAGATCTTAAAGGATGTTTTGGTGGCCCCGGATGAAGATAAACATAGTGGAGTTTGTTCGAAAATGTCTAACTTGCCAAAAAGTTAAAATAGAACACCAGAAGCAAGCTGAACCTTGCACCCCTTAGAAATTCTAGAATGGAAATGGGAAAGTATCTCCATGGACTTTGTAATGGGTTTGCCAAGAACGTCGTCAAGTCATGACGCTATATGGGTTATAGTGGATAGATTGACCAAGTATGCCCACTTCTTACCCATCAAAGCTAGTTATCCTTTGGATAAGTTAGCTTCTTTGTATGTCCAAGAAATAGTGAGGCTACATGGTGTCCCCTCTTCAATAGTTTCTGATCAGACCCAAATTTGAGATTCTATGAAGCTTTCCAAAGAGCCTTTGGAACCAGGCTTTGTTTGAGTACTGCATATCACCCCTAAACGGATGACAAACCGACGCACCATACAGACTTGGAAGATATGCTAAGGGCATGCATGATTGAGCAAAAGGGAAGTTGGATAAACCTTCCGTGGGTGAGTTTGCTTATAATAATAGCCATCACGCTAGTATTGGCATGGCCCATATGAAGTTTTATATGGAAGGAAATGTCAATCTTCATTGTGTTGGTATGATTTGGAAAGAGGGTTATTAGAACCCAATCTTGTTAATCAAATGACTGAGCAAATCCAGAAAATTAGGAGAAAAATCCTTACCGCAGAGAGTTGTTAGAAGAGCTATGTTGATATCTCAAGGAAACCCTTAGAGTTTCAAGAAGGAGAACATGTATTCCTGAAGGTTACGCCCACTACGGGAGTAGTAGAGCCCTAAGAGTCAAAAAGTTCACCCAGGTTCATAGGCCCTTTTCAAATCCTTTGACAAATTGGGTCAACGCCTATCAAGAAAGCCTTACCCGCATTTATCCAACCTTCATGATATCTTCCACATATCTTGTAACATCCTAGTTTTCTTTCAATTGATTGAGGAATGGTTAATGGGAAAATTAAGATTCTAATAGAAAAGAGTTGTGATGAGAACGACTTTATGATCGAGAAAAAAAAGAAGGAAAATGAATAGTGTTTTGCGGGCCTAAGCCAAAACCCTGTTCGGGACCCAAAGGTGCCCAAAATTAGGAAAACATGGGAATAAGGTTAGAAATAGTTAGAAATGAAAATTTTATGCTTAGAATTAATTTTCAGGTAATATCGTTTTATCGAGATATGGTGTTTACCCGTTCTGGGAAATTTTGGTGTGTGATTTTTAACACCAAAAGATATTTCCATCATCACCAATGGATAATATCTATCCATTTAAGACAATGGAAGGCCAAGATTTAATCTTGGATTCCAAGATTGAATCTTAGCCATGCATTTTACTTTTTAGCTTAGGATTTATCTAGTTATATTATATAATATTAAGTCATTAATTACAAGATATATATGAACTCATTTCTTCTTCAAAATGGCAGAATTTGACCATGTCCAGGAGCAGCCATACCTCCATTTCCAAGAGCTTAAGTTTCCATTCCAAGCCCATAAACACTAGCTTGGTGTTAGAAAACTCCAAATTCCTTTACAAAACTTGTTCTACACCTTGATCTCTACAAATCTAACCGAACAAAATCTCTATTCCTCATCAAAACTTGTCTTGTTACCTCACACTTCACTGATTCAAGAAGGGTTTGGAGTTCGTTTGGGAGCCTTAGAGTGGAAGGAATCAAGCTTGGATCATCTTGGAGCCAAGGAGCCACTAGGTTACTAAAAGTAGGGTTTTTGTTGCCTTTCTTTGTCAAATTTTTCTGATATGTTTTGGGTTGAGCTAGGTCCGAAATTTCTGATTGTATTGATTGATATTATGTTGATATTGATGTATTAATTTTGGTGGTATGTTTGGATGGTGTTAGAAAGGGTTTTTATCAAAAAAGGACTATACGTTGGAATTTCATTTTCCTGCAGTAATAGTTATGCACGAATTTTTGGTATAGTTTTGGGTATTTTCATGAGTTATAAAAATTATATGTTGGATTTAACATCTTAAAATAATTACATGAATTTTCTTGAGTGTTGATTTTAAGGTTTACTGCCTCAAAAAAATCAGACCAAAATGGAATTGATGCTGTCTTGGTTGTTGAACTAAAGCAATAAGTTTGTCCAATTTTATTACCATAGCAAATGATTGAATTAGCCTTTGAAATTTTACACGAAGTTAATAACATATTGAAGTATCACTTGAATTTTATTGTGAGTTGATTCAATCATTTTTTAGGATTAAAAATTTCAATAACCATGGTCTAGCTTAATAGTGGCTTCCAACCATTAAATTTGTATAATTTAGTTAAAGGTAGGGAGCCCCTTTGCTATGAAATTTTTACAGGTCTCCTAGACACATTTAAGTGTCATATAGAATTTTTGTGGCTCTTGAAATGGCCGTTTGATATGGCAATTAAATGTTGTACCTAGGCAGGAATCTGCCAAGGTGCTGAATGTGAATGGCTGAAAATTTGTGGTAAAATGATATCTAGTCCAAGAGTATGGCATATGAATGCATGCTAATTATTTCAATTACTTATTCGTGAGACATGAATGAGCCTCTAATATGATTGAATACCTACTTGTAATGTAGGCATACTTTTGAGAAAAGAAAGAAGTACATGATGAGTTATATGATAAAGAAGAGAACAGTATGTATAAAGTTCGCTAGTGCATGTTTGAACATATGGGAAAAGCAGAAACAAGGCTTAGGTGGGATAAAAAAGGAAGGCAAGAATAAGGACTTCCCTAGAGAATTTATAAGTCGGAGACGTATCAGCTAGGAATAGAACTGTGTGTGATTCGGAAATGGAAAAATGAAGTCCGATGATCACGAATAGGAATGAGCTCATGTCTTAGCAGTCTATTGTCCTTTGCGGAATTATCGATTGCAAATATATCTTTATGTGGAATTAAGCCTTACCTATGTTAACGAAGGAAAATACATGGAATTGAACTTATGGTTCCAAATAATAGTACATGACTTATTACTGTGGTGACATTCTAAATTCCCATGATTGACATATTTTAGCATTGATGCCTATAACTCTTGTATGGATGTTTTATATGAATTACTCATTTCCTATATTCTGTATAGTATCTGGAACTACCTACTGAGAATTTTATAGTATTCTCACCCCAGCTGTATGTACTTGTATTACGATTCGCAGATGCCATCAGATATTTTTCCTTGATTCACCACAATGTGTGGCATATGACCCGACACTTGACTCCTTGTACGCTGTAGGTTACTCTCAGTTCATGTATATGTGTTTTTCGGTCATTCCTTCAGTGCGTCGGTTTTTGCCTGAGTTCGACCCGCTTCTCCCTATGATGGCGTGCCCCTTCATATGGCACACCCAGAGGTGTTCGATGCTCCAACGCGCCACCTGGACCCCTCCAGCAGATGTACCCGCTTCTTCATCATCATCCTCCAATTCGGACCACCTAGAGGTTCCGAACGCCTCCAGCGAAGGCGAGGCTATCATACCGATGGCCAATGGCTTCCTGGAGGAGGACGTGAGGTTTCCAAGGACACTTGGCCTGTACGTAGAAGTGGGGTAGGGTTAGGATGTTACCAGCCTGGAATGTATACTAGATGTATTCTGGTTCATTTGTATCGATATGTGATTTTGTTGGACCGAATACCAGGAGGCTAGCCCTTTTGTTACGGAGTCCCTAACTAGCTTAAGGGTTGATTGACTTGTTTGGTACTATGATGTATATCTTGAGAACTTAAAGATTACGTTCATATATGTAAATATGAGTGTTGCAACATATGTATCTAAAGCTCTTTACTACCTTATATTTCACTAGTATAGATCATGGATATAAGTAACATTCTGTAATTACTATGTCAATACTAGTAGGATATGGTAATTAGGAGGGTGTTACATATTAATTAGAATGTATCATCCAAATCCAAACCATATCATTGAACCCGAATCCATACAGTTATGAGATGACTTGACATTTCAAGCCCCTCCCTTTCAGATCGTTAAGAGAGAAGTGTGCAACTTAGGATAAATCTGTAACTAGTAAAAGTGGCTTGGAGTGTATCCTGGAGTGAAGAATACACATGGGAGCTAGAGTAAAACATGAGGAAAGATCATCCGGAATTGTTTCCAGGTATGAAATTTTGAGGACAAAATTTTTATTAGCTGAGTGGTAATGTAACACCCTAATTTTCTTTATAAATTATTTTAGGCTTTGTTAATGAGAATATTAAGATTCTAAAGGCGTAGTAATAATGAAAACGACTCTATGATTGAGAAAAAATGAATAGTATTTTACGGGCCAGGCCGCCACAGCCGAAACCCTAGATTTGGGACCAAAGTGCCCGAAATTAGGGAAACATGGGAATAAGCTTAAAATAAGTGGGAATGAAAATTTTATGCTTAGAATTATTTTCTAGTATGTTTGATTATCCGTGTATGGTGTTTTGCTTATTGCTGAAATTTCGATGTGCGATTTCTAATACCGAAAACTAATTTAATCTCTACAAAATAAATGACCTTATCTCTTTAAATCAAATGAATGGCTAAGATTCAATCTTGAATTCCAAGATTGAATCATAACCATCCATTTTACTTTTTAGCTTAGGATTTATCTAGTTATATTATATAATATTCAGTCATTAATTACAAGATATATATGAACTCATTTCTTCTTCAAAAAGGCAAGAAGAATTCGACCATTACCAGCAGTAACCTCACCTCCATTTCTAAGAGTTTCATCTTGCTTTCAAATCCCTTATACACTAGCTTAGAGTTGTCACAATCAAAATCTTCCTTCACTAAAATTGTTCTACACTTCAATACCTACAAATCCAACCGATTAGAATCTCAAATCTCTATCAATTCTCACTTTGATCCCTCACTTCCTTACTGCCTAGAGAAGGTTTGGTGTTTGATTGGGAGCACTTAAAGTGAAGAGAAGATCCTTTGGAGCACCTTGAAGCATAAAGCCCTAAGGATTTGCAAAGTAGGGTTTTCTTGGCCTTTTTCCTTCAAAATTTTTGTGAAAATATCTGATGAGTTTTAATTCAAATTTCTGTTTTTATTGATTTTTCTTATGTTGATATTGATGTGTGAATTTTTGTGAAGGGTTTGGATGAGGTTAGGAAATCATTTTCCTCTAAAGAAGTGTACACTAGGCTGCTAGATTTCAGTTTGCTGCAACAGGATTTTCGTGAATTTTTAGACCTATTTGTGTTCATGTTTGTGAACTGAAAAAAATATATGTGGAAGCTAACATCTTAGCCTAACTATATGAATTTTATTGGGCATTGGATGTGTGGTACACTGCCTTAAAAAAATCGGACATTGGAGTAGGACTGATGTTGTCTGATTGTTGAAATTGAAGCAATAAGATTGCCCAATTTATTACCATAGCAAATGATTGAACTATACCTTGAAATTTTTACAGGAAGTTGCTAATATATTGAATTATTACTGTAAATTTTATTGTGAGTTGATTCAATAATTTGCTAGGGTTAAAAATTATGAGAACCCTGGTTTGATTGTGAATTGGTGGTCCCTGACCACTAAATTTATACAATTTACTGAAGAAGTTAGAAGCTCCGTTTGTGTTTAAATTTTTACAGGGCCTCTTTGACACATTGAAGTATCGTGGAGAATTTTGGTGGCTCTTGAAATTGATCATGTGGTAGGGAAAATAAATTTTTCTACGTAAGCATAAATTCTGCCAACATGCTGGAATTGGATCCAAGTGTTGATTTAGTAATATAATGACTTGTAATTCAACTAGGATGGGAATGAATGCATACTATGGATTCTAATGATTGATTTATGAGAATTTCATTGTGGATGAATGCATATATATGGCTTATACGTGTCTTTGGGAAAAGAGAAAAGTACATGATGCAATTATATGAGAAAAGAGACTATAAATTTCACATGCGCATGTTTTAACATATGGAAAAAGAAAACAAGGCTTATATAGGTTAAAGAGGGAAGGCAAAAATAAGGACTTCCCTAGGAACTTTATGGTTCAGGAAATGTATCGGCTAGGAGAGAACTGTGTGTGACCGAAACGGAAAATGAAGTCAATGATCACGAACAGGAATGAGCTTATGTCCTAGCAATCTATTGTCCTTTGTGGAATTGTCTAATACACACACCTCTTGATATGATATTAAGTCTTCCCTATGTTAGTAAAAACAGAAAAATACACGAAATGAGATTCTATGGTTTCAAATAGCAATGTATAATTTATTACGTGGTTACATCTTGATTTCGCACAATGTACATACTTTAGTATTGATACTTATAATTCTTGCATGAATATTCTTATGTGAATGCATTTATTGTCGATTCTTGCATCGGATTTGGAGGGATAACCCTACTGAAAATTTTATAATATTCTCACCTAAGTTGCATGTACTTGTGTTGCTTAGATTTAGAGATGCCATCAATAGTATTCTTCCTTAACCGCCACAGTGGGTGTGGCATTAAACCCTATCTACCACTGTATGCTATAGGTCACTCGTTCCGTGTGTACGTACTTTTTGGCTCGTCTCTTTCAGTGCATCAGCTTTTGCTCAGGAGTTCGACCTACTTCTCCCTACGACGCGTGTGCCTTCCATATGGCACACCAAAGGTATTCATATTCCGATCGCTCCACCTGGACCCCTCCAGGTTGTACCCGCTTCTTCATCATCATCCTCAGCTCGGACCCATTTGAGGGTCCAGACGCCCCGCGAAGGCGAGGCTATCATACCTGCCAATGGCTTCCTGGAGGAGAACGCGAGGTTAAGGGACTCTTGGCTTGTCCATAGTAGTAGTGTTGTTACCAGGCTTGCACCTACTCTGATGTACTATTAGATGTATTCAGGTTCGTTGTATCTACACGTGATTTTGTTGGACCAGGACTCAGCAGGTGACGTTAGGCGATGGCTAGTACTTTTCTACGGTAGTCCCTAACTAGCTTAGGAGTTAACTGACTTGTTTGGTAGTATGATGTATATATTGTGGACTTAGAGATTATGTCCATATATGTGAATACAAGCTTTGCAACATGCATGTCTAAATTGCTTTATTTCATTGTATTTCGCCTAGTTTAAATTATGAACATAAGTAATACTCTACCAATTACGTGTTAACACTCGAGTAAAATATGGTAATTAAGAGGGCGTTACACGTTGATACTCTCACATGTTAAATGCACTTCAATCCTGCCAACCAGCCTTATCATTTTGTGGGTCGTCTCCACTACTCCTACTAACCTTGCTCATGTGCCCATCTTCCTCCTGATGGTTTCGGCGAGGTGTCGTTAAGGTGTTTTTCTATTCATATACTATTTATGTCTTTCTAATGTCTATACTTAGCTCAACCCTCTGTTGGTGGGCATAATATCCTTTTAGTAGTGTATTTTGGTGCTTGATGTGAAATGGTTAATACTTAAAATATAATTATATATGAAGATGTGATTATGTTCATATGATTGTTGTGCACGCATGTTACTAGTTTTTATTTCTCCATATGCAAGCAGATGATAGGTTTTACTTAGGACGCACAGTGATGTTTTGCTTTAAAAAAAAAATTACCCCAATTTTATTAAAGTATTTCCAAGAGTTTAAATTAAGAATTGGAATAAAAGAGTAATAAATAATAATTAACTTAAATACATCCTAGGCGTATTAAGTTAAATATACCATTTGATCCACACCTCATGTGCAAAATTAATCAGAATTTAAAAAAAAAAAGTTTTCAACACTTTTTTTTTGTAAAAACTAAAGAACAGCTTTTGTAAAAAAATAATTTTCAGCTTTCAATCAAATATAAAATTTAAAACGCACCCTTGATTTTGTTTCTTCAAAACCAAGCATCTTTAAAAATTAAACCAATCAATTTTGGACTTCCAAAATCAATTCGCACCTCCCTCACCATAAATCCAAACATGCTAAAAATTTATAGAATTCTTCTGTACCAGCAAAATGGTCCATCTAGCTTATATGGGTCATATCATTCGAATTTTCCTTTACTAGCATGGTCAAAATAGGACTCGGTGAAAACTCAATTGAGCCTCCATACATTAGGACTCATGTTAGGACCAACATATAATAAACATAGACAAATTAAAAGTGGATCACCAATGCAAAATAAAAGACGGACTTATTTACTTTGTAAATTATTGAATCATATGAATGGCGGTAGCCCTTTACACATGATTATAACCTTACAAAAACCACGACCCAAAAGTCCTGTCAGGGCTGGGAAATTGGTGGTTGAGGCCATAACCATCATTTTAGAGTTACAAGCTCCAGAATACCTGTTAAAAATGCATTGCTTTGCATTAACTTTTCGAAGACAGCATTATGCATTGATGTATCTCCATGCAAATTACTTCAATTCTTCTTCACCAAGTGTTTGCCATTGGGGATGTTAGCTTGTGTGTCTGTTGGAGGAGTTGATCCATTGCTGCATTGGTCTTCAAAACCTACTACAGGATCTGCATATGACCGGAAACAAGGCAACCTAGACAAAGATGTCCTAGCACAGATTACTTTCTACGTCTTTGAACATATTTTAGTCCATAGCACAAGCTTTTACCTGCTTGACTTTATAATTTCATCGCCTATTGTTGTTTGATCATCAAATATGTTGCCTGCAAACATATATATTTACTATCACCTGAAACTGGATTATTGCATAAGTTCTAACTAACGTTTCAGCATATGAAATGAAGAACAAACATATGATGTAGCTTTAGCCAGAAAAAGCAGGGAGTTGTGTGTTTAGTTTTCACCCCACCTTCAACTACAAATGATCATATATCAACAGAAACTTGGCACACCATGCCTAGAGACAGAACAAAACTTATACGGAGAAAAGATGTCATCATACAATTGAGAGGAATGGTACGCAAATAGTCTTGCATCAAGTTAAGAAATAAACGACAAGATATTCCAATTCCCTTTTACATCCCAACATGCTGCTGTTTTCGACTATAGTACAAAATAACAGTATTTCATCTATTAGTCTAATATTACATTAATGACACTTGTGTATTTTTTCCTTCACTACTTTATATTCATATTAATATTCCAAATAAAAACATAAATTCTCTGCTTAACTACAGATAATTACGAATAAGCACAAAAGCAGCTGCACTAGAGATTATGCATTGTGGAATCATATCCAAATACAGGTTACTTACGAAGTGATGCTAAAATAAAATCACGACTTTAAACAAAAGAAATTATATGAACTGCTGCATTATATTGACCAACACCAAGGAATGCATTGCACAATGGGTAATTGATGCTTAAATACTAGGAATCTGTCACACCGGTCACAAATCAAGACGGGAAAGCAAGCATCTTATCTTGCCTGTAAAAGAAGTGATCCGCAAAGGCTACTGATGCATACCTCCATAAATTGTTTTTCCAGAGAAATATTTTGCCATCAAGCGTAGAGTGTATTCAGCATCATATTTTCTGAACCTCTCAACGCACTGGGTGCCATCCAGGTGACTGTAAAATGAATATGGTAAATTATCTTCGTCTGGACAAAGACTTTGCAGTAAATAAAACTGTCCATTCAAAGTTTTATGACCACTAAAATACAAGGCACACATTTTAAGGTCATTCTAAAGATGGCCCACAATATAAAAAAATATAAAGGATGGAGTGGAATTAACTCTGGTAATGTATGCATATTTGGGATATTTAACAATTTTGAATAGCTTCCAGGATAAGGAGTTATTGCAATTGTTCATATTGCACAAACTACTGGCACTGTAACTGAGAATGAAGTCATATATGACTCTCGACATCATATGGGCATCTACAACATTCTTTTAAAGATATCCATGGGAGATCTAACTCTGCGCATGGAGATAATGAAATAGTTCTAGTTATGCTGAACCACCGTGGTTACACAGAATGAGATAAGATGATATATATGCAGGATAAGCAGAAAATCCATGAAAAGTAAACCATAAACATTTGCTTGTTTAAGTTTCCAATCAATATTCAATGGAGAAAAACTGAATCAGCAACTATATGATACAAAACCAAGCACGAACAGTAACCAAATTTTGTTATCTACACATGTCCAAAGAGTGTGACTAAGTTACAACTCAACAGAAAAGGCATACCATCATGGAATAATTGTAGTCAACAAATTGAATATCAAGAAGTTCTATGCTTCCAATTAATTTTACAGATTTCTAAAATAAGAATAATGGGTTTCACCATGACGTTCATTCAGAAAGAAAGTAAGAAAAACAAATTATGCACATGAGCTGTTTTTATACACAAGTAGCAGTGCTGGTTCTAAGTCCAAAACAAAGGCCAGTATTTAAAAACTTACTCAATATTTGTGTTAGAATCTGTGAATATCTGTCATTAAGGAATATATATATATATTTGTAATTATTTTGTACTTATTGTTCAGTATCTATATATACTCTCTTCGCTGTATAGTTGAGCACACGAAATCTCATGACTTTCTCTATTCGTCTCCAACATGGTATCTAGAGCCTAAGAAAGAAAGAAAATTCTAATTCGTGCCCAGGAGGGCCCACTACCCTCTAAATTTTTTTTCGGCCAAGCCATGTTTCCCTTCCGGTTTGCCTGCCTTTCCCTTTTGTTGTGCCTCCCTTCCACGAAATACCCCCCATCCCCCCCGCCTCTCACCGCCGCCATTTTCCCGCACCAATTCCCACCGCCGACCCCACCCCTCGCCTCGCCTCACCCCCTGCCTGGTACCCCCACCAACACACCTCCAGGACCTACCTGTCACACTCCCACATGCCGCTTCTTCTTCTCCGATGTTTTTCAGCATCATGTCTTCTGGCCGCACATGGTGCATGCGTTCCGACCGCCGTTGGACTTACCACGCCGCTCTCCTCTTCCCGGAGCTACCCTCCACTTTGCCATCCGTGCACTTTGCAAGAAGTCGCATTTTGAAAATATCCGCTTCTGCCCTTGTACTTTCGTGACCCATGGCTGCCAATGACTCTTCCTTCTGAAAATAAGGGTGTTCCCAAGACCGAGCCTCCAGGATTCACTAGTTATGCCAGTTGTGCCCTTTCCATTGACAAACATGATGTCAACAACTATGATACTTGAGCGTTGAACATCTGCCTTTGGCTACAAGGAGGACTATGAGACCATCTCACCACGAAGGCTGGAGACATCTCGATGGCTCAGCGCCCCTGTTGGGTTAAAATTGATGCCCAACTATGTAGCATTCTCAAGTCCACCATTGCTCCTTCCATCAAACAGACTTTCGGGCTCATATCACTTGTGAATCTATTTGGGATAGGCAAGACCTCTTTACCAATGACACTCAACGTCTCTATCGTGTTTGTCAGGATCTCATGGCTATCATTGCTCCTCGCTAGCTTGATGGTTTTATGTCCTCTTATTTGGGTAAGATTCACGACGCTCTCCATGACTTCAACGAACTCTTGCCCCCTCCCTTACCCGATGAAGGAATTGGAGCAACGAGTTCTTCTTTATGTTCATGGCCTTTTATGGTTTACCTCCAAGAGACTCTACTACCCGATGATCAGCTTCTGGGATTATCGACCGTGCCCACTCTCTCCACAATGTCTGTCCTCTTCTTCGGGTTCTTGCCAAACCATCCACTGAGTTGCTCCTTCCTCTGGCTTCGATTATACCTCTGCCCTTGGCACGCACAGGACCAACCGTGGCCGTTCTCGAAAGTCCCGCCCAAGTGTGATCACTATCATAAGTTAGGCCACTCCATTGATCTCTGTTATACTTTGCATCCTCACTTGCGCCCGAACTTAATGTTGCCCAGGCCAATGTTCCTATTACCTCCGACTCACCTGTTCCTCATCAACGTCTCCAGCTTGATTTTTTGAAGTGGTTTGAGTAACGTTCAAACTCCTGGTTCCACTCGCCTCGTTGCACACTTTGGTAATTCTTTTGCTTGTCGCTCTCAGCGAGCCTCATTAGGCCCTTGGGTTCTTGATTCCGCCGCCACTGACCATATCTCCGACAATAAATCTTTATTTTCCACACTTTCTACTTCTGATATTTACCCACTGTCACTTTAGCCAATGGTTCTCACACCTAGTCTCACGGGGTGGGCATTGCCCATCCTTACCCTCTATGTTCATTGATTCCCTCCTTTATGTTCCTAGTTCTCCATTCAACTTGCTCTCTCTGTTTATCGGTTAACTAAAGCCCTTAAATGTATCATTTCATTCATCTCGATATTCTGTTTACTTGCAGGAACGGAGCATAGGACGGATGATTGGCACCAGATGTCAGTCTGTGGCCTCTATTGGCTCCTGCCCCCCAATCAAGTGTTTGCTCCCCTTACCACCGATCCTCTCCCTCCATGCCCAGTTTGGTCATCCCAGCCTTGCCAACTGCAGTGCATGGTGCCCGACCTCTCCAACCTTCCAGTTTGCCTTGTGAGTGGTGTTAACTTGGGAAACACACGCGGAGTCATTTTCTTGATAGGGTTAGTAGTCGAGCGCGTCTTCCTTTACTTTAGTTCATTCAAATATTTGGGGTCCAAGTCGCACGGTGTCTAGTTTAGGATTTCGTTATTTTGTTACATTTATTGATGACTATTCTCGTTGTACTTGGTTATTTTTACTTAAAAACAGTGTCTGAGTTGTTTTCTGATTTTCCAAATTTTATCAGAAATCATCTGTATGGTCTTAAGTAGTCTCTAAGCTTGGTTTGGAAGGTTCTCACGGTGGTTCAGCAATTTGGTATGACTCGGAGTGAAATCTAACCACTCTGTGTTTTTCATCATACTCAAATATGTTGATGACATTGTCATTATAGGAGTGATACTCATGGCATAGCACATATCAAACAGCACTTGTGCAATCACTTCAGACCAAAGATCTTGGCGAACTCAGACTTCCTGGGCATGAAGCAGGATAGCCCAAAGATGGCATAGTCCTCTCTAAGAAAATATGCTATTAACATTATAGAGGAAACAGGTTTACTTCCAAAACCTGTTGATACTCCTATGGATCCTAATGTCAAGCTCCTGAATCAGGGGGAGCCACTATCTAACCCTGAAGATATAGAAGATTTGTTTGGAAATTGAACTATCTACAGTTACTTGTCTAGACATTTCTTTCACGGAAGTACTCACCATGTGAAGCTCACTGGATGCTATGATATGCATTTTGAAGTATGTCAAAGGAGCACCAGGGAAAGGCCTTATTTACGAAGATAAGCCGGATCTGAGGTAGTTGGGTATTTTGAATAGATTGGGCAGGATCCCTTATGATAGGTGTTCTACTTCCGAGTACTGGATACTCATTGGAGGCAATTTCATATCCTAGAAGAGTAAGAAGCAAATGGACTTGCGCGGTGCATGCCGAGAGAGTACCGTGTCATGGCCTCAACCACATGTGAGCTTATCTAGCTTAAGCAACTCCTCAAGAACTTCAATTTGGGGAAACCAAGCACATGAAACTTGTATGACAATAAAGCGCTTCATACATTGCTTCAAATTTAGTTTCATGAGAGAACCAAACACATTGAAGTTGATTGTCACTTGATTAGAGAGAAGATTTTATTTGGAGACATCACCACAAATTTCGTCAATTCAAATGACCATTGGCAGATGTTCTCACCAAATCATTAAGAGGTCTTAGAATAAGTTATCTATGGAACAAGCTAGGTGCATATGATCATATGCCCCAGCTTTAGGGAGTGTTAGAATCTATGAAATCTGTAATTAATAATATCATATATATAAAAAGAGAATATATATATATATATATATATATATATATATTATTATTTGTATTTATTGCTCAGGATCTATATATACTATCTCCGCGTGTAGTTGAGACACACGGATTCCTCATGACTTTCTCTCTTTCTCTCTCTCTCAACAATCTGAAAAGGGCTTGAAGGACAACTACAATCAATCACACCTACAGCCACATGGGTGAGATAACTACTAACATTTTTCCATGTGTCTTGCTTGAACATTGGAACTCTAGCTATGTGGCTCAGGTGGCAACTTGAGCTCCATGTGAGCAAACTTTACCTAGTACGCAAGGATTTGAATCTTACTAAAAGCACTTATGGCCATAGTCACACCATCAGATGCTTGAATAGGGGTGTTAGTTTCACATCCAAAAGGTGTGGGGACCCTTATATGAGAAAGAATTCCATAGCAGAGAAAAGAAGAAAGCGAAGGAAAAAGGGGGGGTCAAGGATGCTAAATTTGACTAACAAAAAGCATGCAAGAGGGAAATGGGTTAGTATGCAACACAATTCCCCAAAACTCCTATTGAAATTTTTTTGACTATGTAAGAGACAAATTCCAAAAAGGCTAAAAGTGTATCAGAGGAAAAGAATTAAGGGTAGTTCTGGAGATTAGTACAGCTGACTCAACAATCAGTTGATAGTTGTGGGCCAGGGCCATAACGGTTGGGGGGGTTGTGGGAGTGACTTTTGCTGAGGCTTAGTGAGGCTCAAGTCACGTGAATTTGCGTTAGGGAAAGGGTTTATTTGGCTATTAGTGGGGGAAATACCTTTTCTTAGGCTATTTACTATTTTAGGCAAGGAGGGTGAGTGGCTTGTGCTCTGACTTGTACTCTCTGCTTTGTTGCTATTGGTTGTTTTCTTCTTCAAATTAATTCACACACTCGTACATTCCAATATCTGCTTATCTATTATTTGCTGCTATTCTTAGTATTTGTAGGTTCTATTATTTGGCATCAGACCCTTTCCTTGGGTCCTGTATGCACCTTTCTTCGTTGAAGCTGCCTAATGGAACAGAGTGGACGCTTGAGAGAAAGCTAGACCAAGTAGTGCGACTGAGGGAACCCGGAATCATTCTACGGCCGATCACCACTGCCAAGGCGATCGCATTTCCGAGTGTACACAACGACCGATGGAATGGGGTAACAGATGGGATAGTGGGGTCTCACCACTCCCCTCCTCCCCATCGCTCAAAGGCTCGTCATTTGATCTCATGACCGCGATGAATGGGACTCCCTCACTCCATGGTGGCCCTCCGCCGGCACCGTGATCATGACTCTGGCACTGGCCGCGAACTGGAACGAGGGAGCCCTCCTCCACTTCGATGAGATTGTGAGGAAGATGGAGCTTCCCTTGTTCTCGGGACGATGCACTTGGGTGGCTTGTGAAGTTGAAAGATATTTTACGATGAATGGGATCGAAGGCGAGGAGCACCTGGAGGTGGTTGTCTTGGCTTTGGAGGGTCGAGCTCTCAATTGGTTTCAAGCTTGGGAGGAGCAAACTTCCTTTTCATCGTGGCGAGCATTCAGGGAAGGTCTCTTACCGGAGGTTTCAACCTGGGGTTGTCAAAGACCCTTATGGGCCCTTCTTGAGATTGAAACAAGTGGGCTTCGTTATGGACTCCATTGAGGAGTTTGAGAAGGTTTCAGGGCCCATGAAGTATGTGGTGTAACAACCCAAATTTCGTCTAGGCTGTTGACTCGTTGATGAACTCGAATTGATTTACCGATAGGCGGTTGATCTTGGCCCCATAATGGAAAGAGTTAACATTTGTGATTTATTGTTGATTAATAACAAATCATGTTAGAATAATCAAGTGTGTTAGAAAAAGATGCAAAGAATTACAAAAATGTCATTATTTAGTGAAATTATGAAAATACCCTTGCTATGTAAAGGAAATTACTAAACTACCCTTGCCTTATTAGTTAATGACAAAGACACCCTTATTCTACAAATGAAATTACAAGAATATCACTGTCATTGTCTAATTACAAAAATACCCTTGTCTTGGTTAAAGAAATTACTCCAGTGCCACTACTTTAATAATTACTATAATGTCACTACTTTAACAATTACTACAATGCCATTTGCACAAATCCCTAGACTTGTCTTTAAACAAGGATGAATATAAGCCATTGGATTAAGATGACAATACAATAATTCAATCACATACATCATGCACATTCTTAACCACATACTTAGACAATTCCATGCTAAAAATTAAAAACACCTATTAAAGCATAAGATCACATGTTGTAAATCTATTATGCATACATGCATTAAATATTAGAAAATTTCCACTAACCATGCATGCCCAACAACTACATTTTTGCATAAAACATGGAGCATTTTCATCCCAAAATTAGACCTATATGTTTGCATAAAACATGGAGCATTTGCATCCCAAAATGAGGCTACATGTTTGCATAAAACATGGAGTATTTCATCTCAAAATTTGGCCAACATGCTTGCATAAATCATGCAAGCATTCTTCTTCTTTTCTTGATCCTTTCACTATAAATACTCTTCAAACTCTCATTCTTACCATTCATTTTTTTGGCCAATTTGCCAACCAAGTTGTGTCAAAAGGAGTCTTGTTCTCTCCAACCTCAAGCCCTCTTCTTCCTCCTCTCCTCCATCTTCAAGAACCTCCATTCTTAACCTCCACCCAAGCTCTCAACCTCAAACCATCACATCTCCACCATAGATCAACTCTCAAACACCTATCCTTTCTATTCTCAAACACAAGAACACAAGAAAAATCCTCCTTCCATTTCTTTTCCCTTTGGCCGAATCCATTTTAGCTCCAAGAGAAGATTTGTTCCTCTCATTTCTTTACAAAAGATCAAGCTTTCTCTTTGCAAATAAGAAAACACTCTTGATAGGGATTTTATTTTTATGTTCTTTCTTTTTCTTTTCTTTCTTTTTTGGTTTTGTTGTTGGTTGATGGTCAAGACCATAGCTTGATGATGAGGGTTATTGATGTTGGTTGTGATACCATCATATATTGGACCTCTAAAGCTTAAAACTTGATTTTTGGTTTCAAAAGAATATACGAAATGGAATGTTTGTTGGCTTTCTTTGGTTGTTTCTTTTTGAGTTTAATGATGAGTCCAAGAAATGAGGTTCTTGAACCATGGTATTGAGGGACTCTAAAACTCACTTCCATTTTGTTAAAATTAATTAGGGTTAAAGATTTCATTCTTTAAAAGTCTTGAGTTTGAAGCTAATAAGATATAAAAGTAGATTTGCATTCATGTTTATGTTTCAACCTCTTGCATTTCATGTTTAACTTCCAAGCCTTGCATATCATATTCAAATTTCAAGTTATCACCTAACACTTGAAGACTTAAAGGTGAACTTGCATTCTCATATTTATATTTCAAGTATTGCACATCATATTTATATTTCTAACCCATCACCTTATAATGATAAAGATTAAAAATGAGATTGCATAGCATGTTTATGATTCTAGCTATCACCTAAATTTTTAAAGCTTAAGACTTGCCTCTTTTATCTTAAATGGAAATTTATAGCTACCGATTTGGTAATGTTTGATTCTTGAATTATACAAATGATGATCTCTAGTATAATTGTATATATCCTGTTGAGCATAACATATGCATTAGCTGAGTCTGGTCCTTGATTTCCGACATCCGGGTAGGAGCATATTTACTATTATGAGATATTGATGATAAAGGTTTATGGATATATACAAAGAATGTGACGTGTGCTTATGTGATCAAGTATCTAATGATTTGTGGCATGTTGTGACTATATACAAATGATTGAGATGCCTGATTGATGTGTTCTATGGCATGAAGTAAATTTGGAGAAGTTCTATTCCAAGTTATGCTCAGAATTTCACCAAATTTGTGGACTAGAAAAATTATGGAATTTTGAGCATGAAATGATGAATAATAAGTTATGTTTATATGTCCATGTTTGCATCTCTAAATAACATGCTAAGATTAAAGTGACATAAGACACATGGAAATGATCCTCAGACTCTAGGAATTAATGGTTAAGAGGTTCCAATAAGGGTCCTTCAGAACTCAGAAATTAATGGTTATGGGAGGTGACCCAAAGAGGTGATCCTTTAGACTCCATGAATTAATGGTTATGAAAGGTGATCCCACGCCCCTATCCCGCAATGTGGGAGTCGGGAATTAGCTTATTGAGAGGATAAGTATAGACTAGTGACGATTAGTTAGAATATAAGCTCATAACCTGAACTCTCAAGAGGAGAGAGTATTAGAGTGGCTCCATAAAAGAGAACAAGAAAGTTAAATCACCTAAAAAAGTAAAGAGGAAAGATTATATTAAGATGAATTATGTTCCTTATGTTATGATAACTCATTCAAGTCTTGTGGTATATTGCATAAGTATTGACATGTATTTCATAATATGGTATGATGTATTCATGACATTAAGATTCGTGCTAAAAGATATGGGTCTCGGATAATGGTATTTGGAACTTAATAAATGAATATTATTTATGTCCACTATTTTCATAATGAAATTCTCAGATTTAAGGACGAAGATGATGACATTTGTTTGAGAGGTGAAAGCCCTACTTAAGAAATTTCTCATTCCCTTTCTTTCTTTCTTTTCCATCTCGTCTTCAGAGGGCAATGGCTACGTTCGTGATCCACGTTGATGCTCTCACCTGGTAGATGCACTCCGACTGCCAACCAGCCTTACCATTTTGTGGGTCGTCTCGCTACTTGCAAACCTTGCTCATGTGCTCGGATACCTATCCCCCTTCTCGAGAGTGTTGTTAGTAGGTGTTGATAGTGAACCTCTTGAAGTGCTTATGCATATCTTGTGGAAGGGATAGCCTTATTTTGATAGTTTTGTTAGAAGTTATCCACTCTAGGCATGTCCTAGTAGGGTAGTGGGAGAAGATGTTTTAGTAGGTTATTTTAGTTTCTATCCATATACTATTTATGTCTTTTCCGAATGACTATACCTAACCCACCTCTCTAGTAGGCATGATATCCTTTTAGTAGTGTATTTTGGTGCGTAATGTGGAACGGTTATACTTATGCTATAATTATATATGATGATGTGGTTATGTTCATGTAATTGTTGTGCACGCATGTGACTCGCTTTTATTTCTCCTCTATATGTGCGAGATAGATGATGGGTTTTACTTAGTATGCGTGGCTCACGTTTTGTTTTTAAAAAAAAAAAAAATTTACATGTAATTTCATTAAAGTATTTCCAAGAGTTTAAATTAAGAACTAGAACAAAAGAGTAATAACTAATAATTAACTTAAATACGTCCTGCGCGTTGAGTTAAATATTAGGGTGTTACATGTGAACCGTGAGATATTGAAGGGAGTGTTTCTTAATGGGCTCAAAGGTTGTTTAAGGGCTAAGTTAAAAAGCTTTGAATTGGGCTCCTTGGCTGAGATGAAGGACGAGCCCTTGTGTTAGAAGAAAGGAACAAAGAGTGGAGGATGGGAAGGGTGGGCCTAGTGGACAAACCTCTAAGCCATCCTAAAGCACCAATAACACATGCCACCCCACATTTCTCCACCTCTCATTTCTCCAAGGTGGAATGCACAGAAGGGGGTACAAGTGGAGGCACAAAGGGCACGGGAGAGACAAGTGTCGGAGCGGAAGGCGCTTGACGGAAGACCTCTGAAGACGGAAGTCGTAAGGGATTATGTTTCAAGTGTGAGAACAGGATGGGGCCTGATCATGTATGCAAGTTCAAGCATTTCCAGCTGATCCTCATGGAAGATTACGATGAAGGAGACTTTGGAAGAAAGTGGAGAAACCGGAGAGGAACACGACGAACAGCGACAACCATCGCGCTACAATCACTCCACCTCGCATTCAATAGTCTTCAAGGTTTCACCACCATCAATAAATCCTTTAAGGTGCGTGGTAAGAGTCAGGGAGACCGAGGTGGAAATTTTGGCGGAGATGAACGGAGGGTAGTTTCATTTCATATCGCTTGTAAAACGGCTAGCACGGAGGTAAGGGACCTACTTTTCATCGTAGGTGTGCACAAGGAACGCAACGTGGCTCTGGAGTTTTGAAAATCTCAAGATCGAGGTGCAGGAACCCGCATCACTCAATTGTTCTTCCAATTAGATCTAGGAAGCGTTGACGTGGTTCTGGGTTATGACTGGAAGCGGGTCTAAGGGAAATCAAAGCTAACTTCCAGAAGCAACGGATTCAGTGGGGAGGATGCAAGAGGATGTCTGGAGGGAGGAGACCTTCTTTGAGCAAGACCCACGCCTCGTGGAGAACTACCTTGAAGGCTTTCCAAGCAAATGGTGAGGGGTATTTTGTCACTCAGTGTATTGAGGAAGGAGCCCGAAACCAAGGGAAAAACCGTTTGAGAGGGAAGTGCCAAGGGAAATTAAGGAGTTCCTGAAGGAGAGACATTTGCCAAGCTCCAGAGGGATTACCACCATCACAGGTTCATGACCACGCGATCAACTTGAAAAAAGCATTTGCCATTCCCCATGTTAGACCTTACAGGGTACCCCTATTTTCAAAACAAATGAGATCAAAAAGATTATTGCTAAATGCGACATCTGGCATTATAAGGCCTTGTATCATCCCCTATTCAAGTCAAATAATTCTAGTTAAAAAGAAGGATGGCGGATGGAGGCTCTCTGTAAATTACCGGGCCCTGAATAAGTTGCTTATTCCTGACAAGTTCCCCATTCCAGTAATTGATGAGTTGTTAGATGAATTGGGTGGAGTCCAAATTTTTTCCAAGCTAGACCTAAAGTCAAGGTATCACCAAATTCGGATGAGGGATCAAGATGTTGAGAAGACCACATTCCGAACGCATGAAGGGCATTACGAATTCCTTGTGATGCCCTTCGGTTAACCAATGCCCCTTGGACATTTCAAACTTTGATGAATCAAGTCCTAAGGCCGTATTTGAGGAGGTTTGTTTTAGTCTTCTTCGATGATATTCTAATTTATAGTAGCATGATGGATGATCATGTGGGACATTTGGAGAAGTATTGGAGTTACTCAGGCAACATAGTTTGTACATAAACCAAAAGAAGTGTTCTTTTGCGCAATCAGAAATAGAATACCTCAAGTAGATGATTTCAGAAAAGGAGTATTAGCAGACCTAAAGAAATAGAAGCCATGATGGCCTGGCCAGCCTACTAACCTGAAAGGGTTGAGAGGTTTTAGGCATCACTAGATACTATTGGAGATTCGTTAGGGGTATGGGAAAATTGTGTGGCCTCTACGCAACTCTTGAGAAAAGATAATTTTGAGTGGGGAATGGAGGCCCAACTAGCTTTTGAAACTAAAGGAAGCCATGACTTCCTTCCTGTCCTGCAACTCCAGAACTTCAGAAACGTTTGTGGTTGAAACTGATGCATCGGGAAAGGGTTAGGGGCTGTCCTCATGCAAGAGGGGCGCCCAATAGCTTTCCTAAGCCAGAAGTTGTTTGAGAAGGCCCAACACAAATCAGTTTACAAGAGGGAATTAATGGCCATTGTAATGGCCGTGCAGAAATGGAGGCACTACTTATTAGGAAGACGATTCATTTACTGCTCGCAGAGAAAGTTTAAAATTTCCAGTAGATCAACAACTCATGGGAGAAGGGCAGCAGAAATGGATTACCAAGTTGCTAGGCTTTGATTTTGAGATACAATATAAGGCAAGGAAGGAAAACGGAGCTACCATGCACTTTCTAGAAGGATTCACTTTGATGCACTTCAGACCTTCCAGAATTAGGAAGGAATAGAAGAAGAAGTTCAGGCCGATGGAAACTGAAGAGCATCATTCAGGGTCTAATTCAAGGGACTGAAGTGCAGCGAGGGTATGAGCTAAAAATGGGGCGATTGTTTTATCAAGGGAGGCTGGCTATTCCTAAGGATTCTCCAAGAATTCTTGTGATTTTACATGAATTTCATGACTCAACTATGGGAGGTTATTCAGGTTTTTTTCACACTTACAAACGCATAGCAAGTTTCGTTTGGTGGGAGGGCATGAGGAAGACAATTCAGAGGTATGTTCAAGCTTGTGAAGTATGCTGAGGAACAAATACTTAACCTTATCTCCAGCGGGATTGCTTGAACCGCTACCCATTTCACGAGTTTGGGAAGATATCTCCATGGACTTCATTAGGGGACTTCCTAAGGCACAAGGTATGGATACTATACCTGGTAGTGGTTGATAGACTTTCAAAATGTGCCCATTTTATTGGTTTTGGTCATCCTTTCTCTAATAAGGATGTGGCTGGGTGTTCATTAAGGAGATAATGGTTGCATGGGTTCCCTTTAACCATTGTGAGAGGCTTAGACAAGATTTTCATGAGCACATTTTGGGCTGAATTAAAGTAGGCTGGAACCAAGTGAAAATACAGCTGCCTATCATCCTCAACGGATGGACAAAACTGAAGTGGTAAACCGTACCTGGAGACCTACTTAAGGTGCTTTACGAGTTCTAAACCTAAGCAATGGACAAAATGGCTAAGTTGGGCAAAGCTTTGGTTTAACACCACCTACCACGCCTCCATAAACACATGTCCCTTCAAGGCTTTGTATGGACGTGACCCCCTGTACTTGTTAAAGGAGATGTGTCACCCTTGGCAGGAGAGGTGAATCAGATGCTGGCTAACGGAACGCCATGTTGAAAGAGCTTAAACGGCACCTAAATAAGGCCCAAGAGAGGATGAAGCATTATGCTGACTAGAAAAGAAGGGAAGTAGAATATGGAGTGGGTGAAACGGTGTATCACAAGATTCAGCCATATAGAATGAAGTCCCTGGCTAAACAGGTTAAATCAAGAAGCTGAGTCCTAGATATTATGGACCTTTTGAAGTGCTGCGTGCTGGAAAAGATAGGAAAGGTGGCGTATAGGTTGCAACTTCTCCTGGACTCATTAGTGCATCTTGTGTTCCATGCATCTTTACTTAAAAAGTGCCTTGCACCTAAAACCAAGTGTCAACCTCTACCACCGCGACTTTAGAAGAATGGGAGCTAAAGCTTCAGCCTACCAAGCGTTGGCCACTCGAGTGAATGCTCAAGGGGATGCTAAAGTGTTGATCAAGTGGCAAGATATGCCAAAGTTCGAGAACACTTGGGAGTTGGCAGCGGACATACATCAAAGTTTTCCTCAGTTCCACCTTGGGGACAAGGTGGTTGTTCAACCGGGGGGTATTGTTAGAGACAAATTCCCGAAAGGGCTAAAAGTGTATTAGAGGAAAAGAATTAAGGGTAATTCTGGTAAAGGATTAGTAGCTGACTCAGCAATTGCAGCTGATAGTTGTGCGCCAGGGCCTTAACGGTTTGGGGGCAGTGTGGAAGTGACTCTTGTTGAGGCTTAGTGAGGCTCGAGTCACGGAATTCTGTTAGAAGAAAGGATTTATTTGGCTGTTAGTGGGGGAAATACCTTTTCTTAGGCTATTTTGCTGTTTTAGGCAAGGAGAAGGTGAGCTGCTAGTGCTCTGAACTTGTACTCTCTACTTTTGCTGCTATTGGTTGTTTTCTTCTTCAAATTAATTCACACACTCGTACATTCCAGTATCTGTTTATTTGTTATTTGCTATTCTTAGTATTTGCAAGTTCTATTAGACTATTTTCATTTGCATGCTCATACTCTTGTACCATTTTCCCCTTACCTATCTTCATTTCTATTCAACCCTCATCACTGTACTTCTATTACAGCTACAGCCACTAACTCTGCAGCATCCATGTTGTTAAATTTTATCTTCTGTGGTCATGGTGTCAGATCCTATGTAAAGGAATAAGACAAATATGAAATATGGCATTTGTATGAATCCATTCTACACACTCTATGATGTTGTTTTCTAGTGATTGTGCATAGCTAGCTATAGGATGAAAAGCCAACAACCAACATCAACCAATATAATGACATTTTAGTCAGATACACAAATATATATTTTTGTTCTTTTACTTTCTAACGCTTCCCACTTTAGACGTTTCATCCCTGAAGAGAACTTAAATTATTAGCACAATAGCACATTAGACTAGAACAACACCAAGGCCAGGCCAGGACGACCTCCCTAGCTCCCACCTTCCAGTGTGTTCAAAGAACTTCCTCACCTCAGCTCTCAAGTAGATCGGAGTGTTCACCCCCAACCATCCTGATGGCCCAAAATTTAGGCAAGAACACACTTCTTATTGTTTACTTGAACAGCCAACAACTGACCATTCCCACATTACAGGGCTCTGCTTCAAGTTCAAAAGCCACACAAAATAGACAGATCCATTCCCTAATTGGAAAAAATATATAGAATGTCCGATTTGAGGCATACCCATCATATTAAATAAAAATCATTACTTGCAAACATATGAACAAAGAAATAGCAGACTTCAATTTTAATGTTGTCATTGCAAGATAATAATAAAAATACTAACAGCACAGCTGAAACACAGGTACGATAAATGAAGCTCCTTGCAATTTTAAACAGCCCGAAAGCTTTACCAGAAAAAATAATAATAATAAATCACAGTTCAAAATCTCTCTACAAAATTCGACCCCAAAATAAAAACAAAGCAAAAATGTAATTTTCACGCCAAATCAACAGTCTAATGAGGGAAACAGAGAGAAAAACGAAAAAAACCAAACTTACTCAAGGCCATAAAGCAAATCAGGTTTTTTCTCGTCAAGGGAAACCCCATTGTTTGCAGAAGATTCCACCTTGCACAGAGGAACAAAACCCTCAGCAATAGTAGTTATCAACAAATGGTACTGGTACGTGCATGCGTGATAAAGGAAAAGGGTAATAATAATAATAATAATAAGTAGAAGAAAAAGAAGAAGAAGAAGAAGTGAGGTGTGACCTGGTTCTTTGGAAGAGTGGGGGTGTGAGGATTTGAGTTGCCGGAATCGGCGGCAGAGGTAGGAGTGCGTCGAGGTGGGGAAGGTGAAGGCACGCTCGCCATTATCTTTTGTTTTTCTTCTTCGTGTCTTTCCTTTGGGTTGCAAATAGTATAATGATGCGGTATTCGACACTGGACATCTTTGTTTTTTGGTCAAAGTGTTGGTGCGTGTTTGACCCACCCAGGAGAACAAAACGCTAGTTTTATTTTGGGAGCAAGCAAACACATGCTAATGACCCCCACGGTGTACAAAGAATAGGTCGGATCTAGTTGGACTAAAGTTAAATCTGGTCTGATTTTTCAACCAGCTGATTTTTAGAATTTGAATCTGACCCTGCGATGACCTAATAGCAGCCTTTTTTTTTTTCAGCAGCAATCCATATGGTCGCAAACATCTTTACAGGCAAAAAGTGCCGGTAAAGGTTTTTCCGGGTCATTGAAGTGGGTGCCAAAAGACCCTTGTAATGGCCGAAAGCATCATGTTTTCAAGGTTTGAGACCTGACGGAATTCAAGGGTTGAGTAAGGTAAGAGGTTAACCTGGCCAATCCGCCAACCTGATATAACCGTATATAATAAAATATGTATTTATATAAATATATAAAAATACAAAATAAAATATATGTCATAAAATAACTAAAAATTAAATTAGGCATCAATAAAATCCATAGAACATAACATAATTCATCTCTTAATTAAAATAAACATTATCTATATGGATCAAATCTCTCAAGTTACTACTTCCCATATTAGAAAAGAAAAAAAATTAGGGAATATGAGATTTTAGGTTTTTTTTAAAAAAAATCAAAAATAATGAAATTTTGCATTTAAAAAAAAAACATGGTTCAAACCAATTTTTTGTCCGTTGCCCGCTTACCGGCTTCCAACCCTTTAATCCTTTTGGGCGGTTTTGGGTTAACCCGAGGGAGCGGCGGTTAAGTGACTGCCGATCCGGGTTCGTTCTGAACCATGGTTTTCAAAGACCATTATTTTTGGCAATTTTTATTGCCACTAAAACCAAATTTAGAAATGTCATATCCACTACTTTAATAGTTATTACTATGGCCGGAAAACTTATAGAAGATTTTTCCTAGCAATTACTATTGCCAAATATTTTTATTATTTGTGAGAAAATAAAAAATATCTTTCAATGCCAAGAAATGCTACTTTAATTTATTAGATAAATATCAAAAAAGACATTTATCAACAATTGGTATTGCCATGAAATATTTTACCTATTTTCATTAATAAAATTTTTAGTTACAAAAATATTTGCTCCAATAAAATTTAGATAATAATATAAAATATTTCACATCAAACACATCCAAATTCATTATAATAAAACAAATAAGATTTCACTAAATCTACAAGAAGAAAAATAGCTATTAACACTCAGTTTACAAGTCCACAACAAAAGGCTAGAAAGTACATCATTCAAATCTAGCAGCTAATGTAATATAGAGTCCAATAACTAGTGTAATCAAAATATTCACAAAACAAAACAACAGAGACTTCAAAAACACTTCTCCTGCTCATAATCATAATGAAGCCTTTTCATATCAAGTGTCACGAACCGACTTGGGAACGTGACGACACGTGGGAATCTCATCTCACGAAAACCTCGTAACCTATGAGTTTCTCTATATGGAAAGCTTAAATCATAAAATCCATTTTCAAACATAATTTCATATCTAACATAAATTATTTTCTCCTTGAAATCTAAATCATCATAATTAGTTTCATAGCCAAACTCTGTATCTATAGTCATAATACAACATATCCTGAATTACTCTCTATATAGATTTAAAAACCATGAAACCTATAATTATGCAAATACAATATAATCTAATTCATGGTAAAACAAAATGTAAAACATCACTATGATCTGGGATGTAACACCCTAATATTTAACTCAATACACCTAGGATGTATTCAAGTCAATTATTAGTTATTACTCTTTTATCTTACTCTTAACTCTAGTTTTATAAAATACTTAGGAAAATATAGGTAAAATTTTTCTTTTTAAAACAAAAGCGTGAGTCATACGTATACGGAAAAACATAACAGGACAGATCTGAACACGAAATCATGAATACAAACAACATCATAGCTATATATATATATAGATAATCCCTACATCAAATAAGAAATACCAGTCTTGTACTCATCCGTGTAGGAAAGAAAAGAAACATAAAAGCAATACATCGGAAACTCCCTACTACATTAGTGCATTTAAAATAGATAACCTCTAAAAGCAAAAGGAGGTTATCCTAAACATGTACGGGTGTGTGTGCACGAGAATCAGCTGCAGCTCCTACCCCTGCCCATCAAGAGGCACAACTACGTGGCATCAAAATAAAGCTCCCATGTCGCCGTGTCAACGTAAATCATGAAGGCTGCCATCGATCTCTGAAGACATGACAGTAAAAAGAAAAAATAGAAGGAGTAAGAATCTTAATAAAGAATCTCAATAGGGAAAACCTCCTATCCTAGTGTCATCGCCTACATCCTCAGGTCGAGTTTCTTTATAGAAAGGTGAACATGCATAAAGTTTGATTTTAGAGTTCTAAAGTATTATTTACCGAGGCCCATTCTTTAGTATGCATCTAATGTCATGAATGCAACATACTTTATCATGAAATGCATGGCAATGCAAAATATGAAATACTAGTCCAATCATAAGAGATGTTCATGAATCATAACAAACATAGCATGAATTTCTTTCACTTATCCTTTAGGTTACTTAGATTATTTCTTTCTCTCATATGGGGCCACCCTATTTCTCTCGCCTTTTGAGAGTTCTAGGTTATAAGCTCATACCTCACTAGTCGTCACTGAGCGTAATCTTATCCTATGATAAGTTAATACCTAACTCTTGGAGTGCGGATAGGAGCAATAGGATCACGTCTCATAACCTTTAATTCTGGAGTCCAAAGGGTCCTTTCTTTGGATCACCTCTCATGACCTTTAATTCGAGGAGTCTAGAGGATCACTTCCATATGTTTTATGTCACCTTAACCTTATTGGATCACCCTCATAACCTTTAATTCGAGGAGTCTAGCATCATTTCCATGTGTTCTTTATTACTTAGAGATGCAATATATGAACATATAATCACAACTTATCATTCATCATTCCATACTCATAAAACATAGGCATGCTACTATCAACATCATTTGAAAAGTAATCAAGTCTATATCCATGCGCAACACATAATAGAATACACATTGAATGAACCTAACATAACATATACAAATCATTCCAACATAATTCATTCTTTAGAAACTAGTCATTCTACATCTTTAATTTTAAATTGTCCTTATAAATAAATTGTATCACCTTAGTAACATAATAACAAATCTTTTAGATTAATAGTAAAATTAGAAAGCTTGATAAAATTATATCCTTACTTAATAACATATATATGTTCCAAGAGTCAAAGTTTCTTATGTAAGTTGAAGTGGTGAGTCTTGAGCACTAAGTTAATTTTAGTGATGGCATAATTGTAAACGTGTAATGCAAGCTCCATTTTTAGTCTTGGCATTATAGAGTGATGGCAAGAAAAACATAAATATGTTATGCAAAGCTTTGAATTTAAATATGAGAATGCAAGCTCTAGTTTTAAGTCTTTAAGTTTAGGTGATGACTTGAAAAATAAATATGCTAGACAAGAATTGTAAATATGAATGTAAGTTCAATTCTTTATTTTAGTGCTCTAGGCCTCTTAGAGTATTTACCCTAAATCACATTTCAACTTTAAGGTTCAAATAGATAGGCTTTGAGATTAACCATTTAGGTGATATAAAAATGCAAGCTCTTGTTTTAATCCTTAAGTTTGAGTGATAACTTGGAAAATAAAATATGCTAGGCAAGAAAATATAAATATGAATGCAAGTCAAATTCTTTATTTTAGTGCTCTAGGCCCCTTAGTATTTACTCTAAATCACATTTCAACTTTAAGGTTGAAATAGGTGGTTTTAAGTTAATTAATTAGATGATAAAGTAATCATGAAAATGCAAAGCTTAAATATAAATATGTAATGCAAGGACTTGGAATATAGGTATGAATGTGTAACGACTTACCTTTTTGTATTGTTTCTGATAAAATAATTAATTGTGAGTAATCGGTAGGGATTTTAAAATTTCGAGAACGCTTTATGATTGAAACGATATAAGGATTCAAAAAATAATAAAAAGAAAATTTATTTAATATTATTAAAATATTCAATATAATAATATTATAACCAGAAATATAGAATACGACCTATAAGTGGTATAACATCGAAAAATAATGATAAGGTTAAATAGATGTTTTTAACCCTTAAGAACTTAAGTATCAATCGGGTACCAAAATGGTAATAATTAGTACACCGAAGTGGTAATAACCGGTATGCCAAAATATTGAGTTTAGTAAAAATAATGGATATTATTGGATCCAAATAATTTTTACTTATGACAATTAAATAAATATAGATATTTCTAATTCTAATACAAGACAAATCGATCCAGAAATAATACTTGCCTTACTTTCCCTCCAAGTTAAGGCAATTATAAAATGAAAAGAAACAAAAAAATGACATTTGTTCTTGGTGGAGTAAGGAGAACGTAACCCAATTTTTACTGTAATTTTTACTGTCATTAGGAATTACCGAATTACCGTAGGTAAATATTATATAAAATTTGAGACCAAACAATCCTTAATAAAGAAATATAACGTTAGAAGAGAAGTTAGGAGCAATTCGTGCAAGTATTGCAAACCCCAATTTTCTGACGTGTAAAATGACCAAAATGCCCCTGAGGTTATTTTACTCAGAAAATGAGGATCGTGGGCCCCACCCATCCTCAAGGGGATATTTTGATGTTAATAAGGGATTGTTTGTGTTATGTGTGTTAATAGAGAGAAGAATCCTAATTTTGAGTTCGACGTGAAATGACCAACGCCCTTGGTTTTTAACTCCATTTTGTGCCGACTTAGACCCGAACCTCACTAAAATGTGTTAAAAGGTGTTTTTAAGCCATGATTAACCATTGGTTAAGCTCAGTGGTCTCAGGCAATTTTTAAGTAAAATGGTTTTGCCCCTCTCTTTTGCAGTTTACAAATTTTGAGATTTTTGATTGTCTAACGAAACCTAAGCAATATTAGGCTCAAATTAAAGCTTATTAATTTCTAATTATTAATCTAGAGTCAAAATTATTTATTTAAATTGACTAGAACCTAAAATTGCTTTAAAACACTCAAATTGCTTACTAGTTCACCTAAGCCCTTAACCGTAAATTCTCTAAATTGCATGAATACCTTGCCAACACCTAAATAATACATGGAACACACAAATTTCTCCTCCTTGGGCTGTAATGACGAAATTCTGATGCCATTATGCATCAGAATAATTGCCCAAAGATACACTAAAACAAAATGCCAAAAATTCCCAATGGCATAAAACATGCCTTAAACAAGGAATGATTTTCCTCCTTTGTTCCCCATGAAAATCCATCAGCCTTCCTCCTTCATTTGTCCATTTATGAGCTTCAAAATCTCTATAAATAGGCATGCTTGAAGAGGTGTTAGAAGCCTTTGATCATAACTTACACAATTCTAGTTCTTAGAAGCACCAAAAGCTTTCTTTCTTCCTCCTCCTTGGCCGAATTCTCTCTTCAATTTTTCAAAGAGATTTTCTTCCATTTCACTCCAAGAAACCAAGTTCTCTTCCTTTCCTTCAAATCAGATTAGGTAGGGAGTTGTTTTTAAGTTTATTTCTATGTTTTGCTAAGTGTTGTTCTTGGTTCAAAATGATGATTTCATGGGTTTCTCTAGTTTTTCCATTTGGTTTTCTTCTTCCTTTTTCTTTAACCAATTTGGCCATATGGCCTAGGTGGGACTAAGATGATGGCTTGATGATGAGGACCTTGAAGGTGGGTTGTGGATCCATCACAAGTTAGGCCTCTAAAGCTTGAAAGTTCCACTTGATGCAAAACTTTAAAGAATGATGCTTTTATGATGATTTTATGATCTTGAGTTTAGAATTTGAAAGATGTATTTCTCACTTTGTCTTGTTAAGATATATATATTGAATTTGTATTTCTATAAAGTCTTGAAGGAGCTCTAGTAAAGAAATCAAATGAACTTGTATCCATGTTTAAGTTTATGCCTTGCATAATCATGTTTACTTTCTATGTCATCACTAAAATTTCAAGAATGAATAAATGGACTTGCATACTTATGTTTAAATTTCCAAGTTTGCATTTCATGTTTATATTTCATGTTGTCACTTAATCTCTAAAGATAATAAAGAAGTTGCATCTCATATTTATTTTATGTTCTCATTTTATTTTATAATGGCTAAAAGAATCAACGCATGACATGTTTATTTTTATGTCATCACCTAAAGATCCTAGAGCTCAAAGACTTGCCCAAGTATCACAAGCAAAGAAATAAGATTATTGGAGTTAAAGAATTGATTCTTTAGAAGTCTTGAGATTGGAGCTTAAAAAGATGTAATAATAATTCTCCTCCCTTCAGTCCCATGTGCGGATTACGGGCTCCGGTTTCTAAGATTCTTCTCCTCCACTGGCCTACCGGACGCCGCTCCAGTTTCTTGCATCATGTTTATATTTCAAGCTCTTGCATCATGTTTAATTTTCAAGTCATCACCTTAAATCTTAAAGATAAAGAAATGGATTTGCATATCATGTTTATAATTCCAAGTTATCACCTTATAATGACAAGATTAAAATGAGGTTGCATAGCATGTTTATGATTCTAAGATATCACATAAATCTCTTAAGCTCAAGACTTGCTCCTTTTATCTTAAGTGAGAATTTTAATTATGAAGATTCTTTCAAAAAGAATTAGTTTCTAAAAGAGTTTTAAAGCTTTGCAAGGATTCTACGAAAAACTAATATTTTATGGTCACTTAAAATGTGATTTTATACAATTATATGAGGTTCATGATTCGGCTTCTGATGAGATTAGTACCAATAAATGATGATGATTTAATATGTTTGAAGTTGTGATAATTATGGTTTATTGCTAAAGGAATGATTCTATGCATGTTAGAGATAAAACTAGCTTCCTAGAAAACCGTAAAAGCAAGATTTCTAGAACTTTAGAGAATGAAATTTATGCATTTGTCCAGAGCCTTTAGTGACCTTAAGAACCAGATATTATTATGTTTAGATAAGGGACAATGATTCATAATTGGTTTAGTAATTAATTTTAGCATCATAGGAAAAGCCGGTAACGAGAAAGGGTTAAAAACGTAACTTCTAGCACACCAAAACCTTAAGAACAACTTACTGTCTATGCTACCCCATATAGTCTAATAATGTTCTTAAGGCTTATAATTGATGGTAATAAATCCCTTAGATGCATAAGTAATTAGTTTGATAATTAAGGTTACCCAATTTTAGAGTTTTGATTTAAGGAGCTTTCCTGAAAATTTTAGATGACATCTTTTGATGCTTTGGAATGCATCTTATATGATGATGTAATGCCTTCTTAAGAATTTGATATTATTGAATGATTTCATGGCTTGCATGTTATAATTGCTATTGCAAACAATGAGAATGTTCATGCATCTTGATGATTATGATATAACATGCTAAGACTTAATGGTGACTTAAACTCATGAGGAAATGATCCTTTGGACCCATCAGACTATAGGTGGTGAAAGGTGATTTGAGAAAATGATCCTTTAAGACCCATCAGACTAGAGGTGGTGAAAAGGTGATTCTTGCCCCTAGCCCGTTCTCTCAAAGGGTAGAGTGGGATTTTAACTTATCAAAAGGGATAAGTATATGCTAGTGACGACTAGTAAGGTATGAGCTCATAACCTAGATTACTCCCAAAAGGGTGGAGTATAGGGTGGCCCCAAGGAAAATAATGATGATGATGACAAGATTTTAAGTCACCTAGGACACTAAAGGAATGAAATATGTGCACCATGTCTTGTGCATAGCTATTATGGTATGATGTTTTCTTCTTGCATAGCATTTTATGAGATGATGATGGAAATATGATGTTCTTCTATGCATAGTATTTATGATATGATGATGAGAAATATGATGTTCTTCTATGCATAGTATTTATGATTTGATGATGAGAAATATGATGTTCTTTTATGCATAGTATTTATGATATGATGATGAAGAATACGATGTGTTGATAAAAGGAAAAGTTCATTATAAACATGACATGCTAAGTTTATGATGCATTATAAGACGCATGATTAAAACTAACGAACCTCTAAAGTATATTTTCGAACTTAATAAATCAATCTTAGCATGCTCACTATTTCATAATAACCCAGAGATTCCTTGGACGATGATGATAATGCATCATGAGGTGAGTACCCTACTGAGATTCTTTATAAGTTTCTCACTCCCTCTATTTTTCTTTCCATCTCGTCTTCAGAAACGTAAAAGGAAGCGTCGTGAATCACATTGAGGCTGTCACCGGGTAGCTGAACTTGATCCTCTTAGTTTCACTCATATATTTCAGATATCTATCCCTATCCCTGAGTGTTATTACTAGGTGCCATTAATGGATGTCCTTCCATCCATATATTATTTATGTTTTGTTAGATTGCCTACACTTAGTCTTATTTGTTGGTAGGCAAAATATCTATATGATATGTAATTATGGATGTTGTATGATGGAGCCAATATATTATGATGTGATGTTTGTAAATTCCTATGTGTCTTTTAAATTTTGCTAAATCATTCACGTTAAGCGCTCACGTTTTCAATTATGTTTAAAAAAATGGCTCGTAATTTTACTAAGTATTTTCAAAGCATGATTAAGGAACTGAAGCAAAGAGTAAAGTCTAGTAATTAATCAATACTGCCTAGGTGTATTGGGTTAATTATTAGGGTGTTACATTTTGGTATCAAGAGAGTTTCAACCTACGAGCCTGTAGGATTGGACTGGCTATGCTTCTAAAGCATACTACGTTAGAAATGTCATGTGTATATGTTTATCATTAGGATAGAGCTTGAGGATTAGAGATGCATGACCGCTGGATGTTGCACGTGCCATGGTAACTTGCTCACTTTGCATGGAATGTTGAGCCAATCACCTTAGTGTTGCTATTTTGTGTGTATAGGGACCAATGGCACGTGGACAAGATAATGGAAGGGAGCACAGATAATGAAGAACAATCAAACCCTGAAGCACTCTGTGATGTGGCAAGGACAATGAGGAATGATGGATGAATGGATTGAATGGATCAGGATTACCAAGCTAATGCGAATCAAGGCCATGATCCCCGAACACGCCCGTTTTGGGAGTTCGGAGGGCGAACCCACCAGGATTCAAGGGGACCCTCAATCCAAATGTTGCAGAAGAATGGATTCAAAATATTGAGAAGGTCTTTGCTAGTCCCATGCTTAGAGGAGAAGGTTACTTTTGCCACCCATATGCTCGAGGGTGATGCCCTTTGGTGGACAGGTGCTCGAAGACTCTTGGAGCGACCGACGTGGACATTGATTGGGAGTTATTTAAGGTCCATTTTTATGAGAAGTATTTTGAGTCAGTCAAAATGCCAAGGACATTGAGTTCATAGCAGCTTGTGCAAGGAAACATGAATGTAGCCCAGTACACTGGCAGATTTGAGGACTCATTAAGTTCTCAAGGATGTATCAGGGTAACCCGACGAGTATTGGAAATGCATTAAATACGAGTCAGGGTTAAAGGCAGAGCTTAATGTGGAGGTTGCGCATTTGGAGATTAGGATTTCTCTACCCAGTTAACAAATGCCGCATCATTGAAGAGGGCAGAAAATTGAGCACCTCAGGTCGGATAATATCACCAAGAAGCTGACACCTCAAGGTCAGCAATTCAAGAGGCATAATCGACCCCCATTCCCACCTCAATTGAGACCCCAAGGTCCACAAAGGAACTTTCAACAAGGAAGGCCGAACAACAACACAACCGCTAGAACGCAACCGCTACAACAACAACCCCAACAACAATCACAACAACAACAATAACAACAAGGGGAAGCACCACAAAGGGGTCCAGAGCACCTCCACGACCCCCACCATCCATGGATGTCCCAAGTGCGGCAAGAATCATGGGAGCATGCCCTATCGAAGCGAACAAATGTATGCTATCGGTGAAAGCCGGCCATGCTCTCTCAGAATGCACGGAGAGAACCCGGCAACCCCCAATCCCAAGCCCAATATCAAGGAAGGGTTTTTACCGTTAATGCTCTAAGAAACGACGAAGTCAAGGAATCTCGTGGAAGGTAAGTGTAACATGTATGGAAAAGACTTAATTGTACTATGTGATTCTGGCGCTTCCCATTCTTTTATCTCCCACTCATGTGTTAAAAGCCTTAACTTACATGTGACTACTTCCTTTTGACCTTATTGTTTCTACCTCTCCTGAAAACCCGTTAGGACTTGTAAATGTTGTTTAGATTGCAATTTTGTTATAAATGAATAGATCCTTTGTTTTAGATCTTATTTGCTTACCCATGCAAGGTTTAGATGTGATTCTTGGCATGGATTGGCTTGAAGCCAACCGTGTACTGTTAAACCTATGAGAAAACCATCACTTTTCTTCCGTTCCATTGAACCTAAGAAACCCATAAGTCTATACATAACTTGTGGAGATAGGTAAGGGTGAGAATAAAGGTTATATTTTGCCTGAGTGATGTAGACTTTGAGCAAAGTATTCAGTGAGAGTACCAATAGTAAGGAATTATCCCGAAGTATTTCAGATAGATACCAGAGTTTCCTCCCAAGAGAGATAAAGTTTCCATAGAATTGCTTCCGGTGCAGGTCCCATATCCATAGCCCCATCCAGGATGTCCCCATTAGTTGTACCAGAGTTAAAAGCTCAATTGGAAGATTTATTGGAGAAAAAGTTTGTTAGGCCTAGTGCATCACCCTGGGGAGCCCCTGTGTTGTTTGTGAAGAAAAAGGATGGGAGTATGAGGATGTGTGTTGACTATAGGCAATTGAATAAAGTGACAGTGAAGAACAAATACCCTTTGCCTAGGATAGATGACTTGATGGATCAGCTTAAAGGTGTAATGTTTTTTCTAAGATTGATTTGAGGTGAGGTTACCACCAGATTAGAGTAAGAGATGAAGATATACCGAAAATGGCCTTTCGCACTCTCTAACGGCCATTTTGAGTTTGGAGTAATGTCCTTTGGATTAACCAATGCTCCAGCAATTTTTATGGATTACATGAATAGGATCTTTACCATTCAGAATCAGCGTGGTTGTCTTCATAGATGATATTCTCATCTACTCTAAGACCCACGAGGAGCATGAATGCCACCTAACCATAGTACTAGAAATCCTGAAGGAAAAGAAACTATATGCCAAGCTTTCTAAGTGTGAATTTTGGTTGGATGAGGTGAAATTTTTAGGGCATGTAGTGTAAAAGAGAATTGCAGATCCTAGTAAGGTCGAAACGGTTGTAAATGGGAAAGACCAACCACGGTACTGAAGTAAGGAGCTTCTTAGGTTTAGCTGGTTATTACCGTCGGTTTATCAAGGGATTTTCCAGATTTCCCTACCTTTGACAAGCTGACTAGGAAGAACACCCATTCATGGACCCGGAGTATGAAAAGAGCTTTTAAGAGCTAAAACACAAGCTAACCTCAACCCCTCTTTGGTATTACCCAACCCCAATGTGCCTTTCGAAGTATACCGTGATGCTTCAAGAAAGGGTTTGGGTTGTGTACTGATGCAAGATAGGCAAGTGGTGGCCTATGCGTCGAGGCAACTAAAAGCCGCATGAGGCAAATTACCCTACCCATGACCTTGAATTAGCCGCCCGTGTTTGCTCCTGAAGATTTGGAGACACCATTTATATGGCGTTAAGTTTGAGGTGTTCTCCGATCACAAGAGTTTGAAATATCTCTTGATGAAAAAGAGCTAAACATGAGGCAAGAAGGTGGATGGAGTTCTTAAAAGATTATGATTTCGGGTTAAACTATCATCAGGCAAAGCTAACGTTGTAGCCAATGCCCTAAGTAGGAAATCCTTACAAGTATCCCGTTGATGGTGAAGGAGGTTGAGTTAATTGAGGTTTAGAGACATAAACCTAGGGATGACCTTGACCATAAGGGCATAAGAGCTTGCCATCTTAGTGTGACGAGTGAATTCAAGGAAAGAATTGCTCAAGCCCAAAGGGAAGATACGGAATTTCAAAGAACCTTAGAAGCGGAAGAGCTAATAAGTTGAAAGGTTTTACCAAGGGAATGATAGTTTGTGGAGGTTTGAAGGTCGTATATGTGTACCTGCTAGTGGTGACCTTCCGAAGGATATTTTGGAGGAAGTCTATAAGAGCCATTTTACACTTCATCAGGTGCAACCAAGATGTATCAAGATTTGAAGAAAGGTTTGGTGGCCAGGATTGAAGAAGGATGTGTGCACATGGGTGAATAAGTGCTTGGTGTGTCAAAACGTGAAGATTGAACACCAAAAACCTTCCGAAATGTTGCAACCTTTGTCAATCCCCGAATGGAAGTGGGATAGTGTCTCCATGGATTGTAATGAAGCACCAAGGACCCAAGCGAATCATGACGCCATTTGGGTAATAGTGGATCG